>NW_024121876.1:20212425-20478267 GCF_016745375.1 Pimephales promelas | reverse complement strand
CATAATTTTAATATTATCTCATAATTTGGCAGCAGGTTTATTATGCTGCTGTCACTTTAAGAGCTGATGCACGGATTCATTATAATGTTACACATGCGTTTTCTTTCTCAACATCTTACGTTCACTTAAAACATAACTGACTGTTTACGTGAATAATCGCCAAGACCGGCATTTTGACATTGTGTGTATTTGACTGTTTAAAGCTACACTGTGTGATTTTTACCCCCATCTAGCGGTGAAAAGGTATATAACCATCCAGTGAATATTAGTTTCTGTTCCTCTCAACTCCGATTTCGTTTTAACTCCTACGGTGGCCAATGTAGTCCAAGATTAACATGGCTTCCAGTTCGACCTCGTCCATGAGTGTTAACTGAAACGTAAACGCGAAAGGCGAAGCTTGAATTAACGGGTATGTCCCTCTTTGGCTAATGTACTTTCAAGATGGAGGGGCAACATGGCGACCGACATTAGATCCCCTTACCCGTATGTATTTTCAATGGCATATTATACACTCACGAGAATACTTTATTACTTGAACGAAGTAAATATACATTAATGAGCACATATATTTTTGAAAGAACTAAGTGTTTTTAGCCAAGAATAAACTAAAAGAGTTACACAGTTTAGCTTTAAACACTGTAAGCAGCGAAAAATAACTTAATTTAGTGCTGAGAGGCGGCTTTATGTATGGCACTTTGGGTGTCAGAACAAAATCTGCAGGAATGAGTAAAATTATGCATAATACGCACAATCCCACGCCGAAATTCAAGTCCTGTAACAGTGAGTAAGAGTGAGTGAGGAGAGGCGGGTTTGTGTCACTCGCTGTCGGAGAGATGAAAGAGAGAAAGTGGAAATCTATTCTGAGGAAAATGAGTACAAGTTTCAGATATTTCAGCATCGATACTAATATTTTTGACAACACTACAATGCACTTAGCTTATTATTCCAGATGCCTTTTTGAGACAATTAAAAAATGCATATATTATATATAAAAGTGGCTAGTAGGAGTGACTGCATTACACATTATACAGCACAATACACCCACATTTGGCAGGTTGGTGGGTGTTAACATCAAGCCCTGCTGACTATAAACATTTGAATGGTGGTGTAGTTTTTCCTTTTCATTACATCAGGTAAGCACAAAAATAGTCTCAAAAAAGACAAAGTGAGGAAAAAAAGCATCATGTGTGAAAGAGAAAAGCGGCTGAGAGGGTTTAAAAAAAGACAAAGACTGAGAACACAGAGCTGGATCGAGCGAGAGCGAAACACGGAGGAAAGCAGGCCACGAAATAAAAGGGAATTTAAGAAATTGACCAGAATTGACAGAAGAATTACGTCTGGAACGATAAACCATTCCAGTGATTTACGAGCATGAGAAAGCACCAGCTTCCAATTAAAAGAAGTTCCACTGGAAAAACAGCGGCTCTCAGGTTGCTCAACGCAATCGAAATTATGTAAGAGAAGAAGAGAAAGACAGAGCGAGAGGAAAAGAGCAAGGGAGGCTGAGAAAAGAAAAAGGAGGATGTAGAGAAAAGGATATGAAACATGTGATGAAAAGAAAAACAGGAAAAACAACGAGAGACTGGGCTGTTTCACAAGACGAGTGTCAGCATATTCAGATCTTGTGTTTGCGATTGTGACGCGTCGACATGTAGAGATAAAATCTCCCGGGCAGGAGTCAGACAAACAGCAGAACAAAAGGTAGAGAAAGAATATATAATTATGATACAAATGACAAAACGAAAGAAGCCGCTTTTAAACGCAAGAAAATACAAGTATAACTACAAAAGCCACAATGAAACTGAATTAAAGGAGTAGTTCACTTTTTAAAAATTTTGCTGATAATTTACTCACCCCCATGCCATCCAAGATGTCCGTGTCTTTCTTTCTTCAGTCGAAAAGAAATGAAGGTTTTTGATGAAAACATTCCAGCATTTTTCTCCATATAATGGACTTCAATGGGAACCAAATGGTCCAAAAGACAGTTTCAGTGCAAACTGTTCAAAGGGCTTTAAACGATTCAAGACGATGAATAAGGGTCTTATCAAGCGAAACGATCGATAATTTAAAACATAAATAACAAAGTTTAAGTTTTATAAGCTTAAATGCTCGCCTTGCTCTGTTCTGTGATGCTCGTTCGTGACTCTCCAATTCAAAATGAACAAATCTTTTTCTGAGTCAATTCGTTCATTTCGTTCGTTAAATGAACCAAATGACACGAACATAGATTTGTTCATTTTGATGAACGAGTTCGAACAGGAGAGTCACAAACGAGCGTCACAGAACAGAGCAAGGCGACCATTTGAGCTTATAAAACTTTTTTTTTTATAAATGAGCGATCGTTTCGCTTGATAAAAGCCTTATTTATCGTCTTGAATCGTTTAAAGCGCTTTGAACAGTTTGCAGTTTGCACTGAAACTGTCTTTTGGACCTTGAACCGTTTGGTTCCCATTGAAATCCATTATATGGAGAAAATCCAGGAATGTTTTTTCGACTGAAGAAAGAATGAAATGGATATCTTGGATGTCATGGGGGTGAGTAAATTATTAGCAAAAGGTTTTTTAAAAGTGAACTACACCTTTAAACTCCACCACAGCTATCACAACAAACAAAAAGAAAATAAACTAAACAATTTTTTTTAAATATATTCTTCATTTACAACATACCTTAAACCGTCTGGCCAGGAACTTGTTTTTCATCTCTAAGAAGTTTCCCTTGTTGGCTTGAGTTTTGAAAGGTTCGTTGACGATGGCGAACTGAGGGTCGTTCTGAATGTCCTGCCACCGGGCGTAGCCATGACTGCAACAGGTCAAGGATCACACTACAACAATTTCAGGCTTTCTACACATTTCTCCACACTCAAGCTCTCTGTAGACGTCTATAGACTAAATGGTTCAAACAGCATTTTTTTATGCATTGGTTCGTTTAACAAACGAAACGAACAAATTGACTCGGAAAAAGATTCGTTCATTTTGAGTCCGAACAGGAGAGTCACGAACGTGCATCACATCAGCATTTGAGCTTGCAAAACAAACTTTTTTTTTTTTTTAAATGAGTGATCATTTCGCTTGATAAGACCCTTATTCATCGTCTGGAATCGTTTAAAGCCCTTTGAACAGTTTGCAGTTTGTACTTGAACTCTCTTTTGGACCTTGAACCTTGATCACTCTGCTTTCGTTTTCGGCTTATGTTCAAAACAATCACGTTTAAGCCACTTAATTAGTTTAGTCCGGTTATACGTACAACCGCAAACAGCACATGTTGCCCCTGAGCTCCGTAACGACATATCTCATAAAGATTTGCGTCTTTAAATAGTAAAATAATTCTCCGAAAAACAGCTAGCCTCTTCGCTAACTAACACACAAAATACCATTGGAATGCTACTTCCGCCGCGTCACCGGAAGTTTCACCCACTTTATTTTTTACAGGAGCGCCCCTCGGAAACTTGTGGATATTTTAGAAATGCATTACTCAAATCAAATTCCATAGGCGTAGGAAGCCTGTGAACGATACTAAAAAGATCTTTATTTCCAATGAAAAAAATTAAATAAATTAGCTGTCGCTAAAGCAATATAAATGTATGTGCAGGAACTCAATTTCTTCCATCTCATTTTATTGCCTTGTTCTTCTTGGCTTTGAGCTCTAAACAAACTGTTCATTTAGCAAGCGCAGTATAAATATACATTAAAGGAACTGGATTGTTTCTACGGTGACAGCAGCCTATCTCCAAGGATACCAAACGATGCCTGCCAGCAGCCAGAAGTCGTGTCGCCGGTGCCAGATCTCGTTGATCTTGCCTGACGAAACGGCCGCCCGCTCCTCGTTCTGCCAAAGAGTGTGAAGCTCTGTGAGAAAGAGAAAAGCACAACCCGGCCAGATATCAGTTACCATCCATTTATATTATACCAGCTGACGAGTAAATAAACAAAAGGCAACACAGCTAGCAATGCGTATGCGTATAAACGAAATGATTTGTCCAGAGTGCAGGCTGTGTGCTCAAGTGTTTGCTTGAAATGTTTTATCGATGCTGGTGAAATGTTTATAGCTACAGTAAGTATAAACCCCTTGATGTTTAGTTGTTCTCTTTTAAAGTTGTAAATTCAACTATGCAAAGTGATTTGCTTCTGGGAAATGAAGCTATTTATAGCGACTGCGGCTGGGAAAAATCTAAGAAATAATAATAGACCAGAGATTGACCACTAGCTTAAGCTTACTAAATGAGGGTTGTTGAGATTACAGGTGTTGGATTTGAGTATCTATCTGGTATCTGATCATGAACGGGTCATAAAAAACGTATGGATTTTTATGGCATTTTATTAATCTCTGGGAGTTTGAAATGGTAAAAAACAAACCCAAATTCAAATTTTTCCCTGATGATCTTAGTCAGGTGATGAATCATATTAGACAGTTCAGTGTGTTAGTCATTAGACTCCTTTTTAAAGACAAATCTCAGATTTTAATGGGAAATGGCGCACCTATAATTCCCAATAGTCCTATTATAGTATCCACCCTCACCACACACACCAATTATTCATAGTATTAGTCTCGCAGAGAAATTCTGATGCATGCACTTGTACAGTATCTGCACACGAAATATAAACACACGAGTGTACATTTACATACTGATTGACCATGAGTATGAGCAGAATGCATGAAATCATAGGTTTTCGCATTTCAACACAAGTCATTTTAGGAAATAATCAATGGTGAACGATGGAAAATAATCTAAGGGAAGTCTTTGTAAACCACTGACAGATGAAATCACTGCTTGCCGTTCCTGCTGAAACCGCTCAGCGGAAGCGCAGAGAAGCCGAACTGCTCCTTCACAATGTAACCACACTGTCATGTTACTCAACAACACACTGCGCTTTATCATAACAGCGCAAGCTTCACTTTACATGAGTGAGCAGCTTTACATAATGTCGACACAATTACCTGGCTCGTTGTCACCACTTGGCAAAAAATTAACTAGCGTGATGTGCAGTACGAAGGATAAACATGGATAAAGGTCAAGATGTAGAGCTATCGAACCAGCCATTTGTATATCATATAAATATGAATTTCAAAAATGCATCTGTAAGCTGCAGGGTGTCATTACTGTGCTGTTAACGACTGTTTTTTCTAAACACGGTCCTGTTGGCCCCTACTGGAAGATGCCATAATTACACCATCAGAAGGCAAACAGCATCTTTCTCCATTGACGGCCTTGCAAAATTGGCTGTGTAATCTGACTTTTCTTTTCAAGCAAAATTGTATTACATAATAGATATTGTTGGAAGGCTCTTAAAGGAGTAGTTCACTTTAAAAAAAACTTTTGCTGATAATTTACTCACCCCCATGTCATCCAAGATATCCATGTCTTTCTTTCTTCAGTCGAAAATAAATTAAGGTATTTCCAGGATTTTCTCCATATAATGGACTTCAATGGGAACCAAACGGTTCAAGGTGCAAAAGACAGTTTCAGTGCAAACTACAAACTGTTCAACGGGCTTTAAACGATTTCAGACGATGAATAAGGGTCTTATCATGCGAAACGATCGCTCATTTCAGAAAATAAATAACAAAGTTTAAGATTTATAAGCTCAAATGGTTGCCTTGCTCTGTTCTGTGACGCACGTTCGTGACTCTCCTATTCGAACTCGTTTATCAAAAATGAACGAATCTTTTTTTGTGTCATTTGGCTCATTCAACGAACGAATTGAATTGACTCTGGAAAAGATTCATTCATTTTGATGAACGAGTTTGAACAGGAGAGTCACGAACGTGCGTCACAGAACAGAGCAAGGCGAGCATTTGAGCTAATAAAACTTTTTTTTTTTTAAATGAGCGATTAGTTTGCGTGATAAGACCCTTATTCATCATCTGGAATCGTTTAAAGGCCGTTGAACAGTTTGTAGTTTGCACTGAAACTCTCATTTGGACCTTGAACCGTTTGGTTCCCATTGAAGTCCATTATATGGAGAAAAATTCTGGAATGTTTTCATCAAAAACCTTAATTTCTTTTTGACTGAAGAAAGAAAGACGTGGACATCTTGGATGACATGGGGGTGAGTAAATTATCAGCAAAAAATTTTTTTTTTAAAGTGAACTACTCCTTTAAAAGCATTAAATGTTTGATTTGCAAGTACTCGTCGTATCAGCATTGTCTTGATATGGTTATTCACTCACGTTATTTAATAGCTGAGGTAATTGACACTAAAGTTTAATTCAAGCACACATTGAGATGGCAGATACCAACGGTTGAGCTTACCTGTGAATCCTCCATCTGCGATGTTGAACATAAACCGTGGGCGCTCTGTGGGTTTGCCGTTACCTTTGGGCACTTCCTCCCTCTGCCCTCGGCCCTCCTTCCCAGCATCCCTTTCACCTTTCACCTCCTCTGTGTCCCGATGAGAAAAAACAGGTTCACATCATGTATAATTTAGTAATTGGATGCACTTCTTCAGTTGTTATTCTCCTCTACGCCACTATGAAACATACAAAAGGCTAAGAAAGAAAGAGATTCACCTTTTTTGACATCAGAAGATTGATCCAACTTCTCTTTCTTTTCCGTTGTTTCTGTAGGAGTCGTCGTCACTTCACTCTTCTCTTTCTCTTCTCCGGTCTTCTCTCTTTTCTCCCCTTTCAGAGCCTCTGCAATGACAGGCAACAATCAGCCCTCAACTCACAATAAACTGACAGCCAATCGGATTTCCCCAGTTTCCTCCACAGGTACCTCTGCTCTCATCTTTAATGGACGGGGAATCAGACGTTTTCTCTGGGGAGGCGTCTTTTTCAGTGCTCTCCTCGTCTTGTTTCTCTCTCTCGCTCTTTTCATTCGGAGAAGACTGAGAAATATCAGGATTTTCTTTCGTTTTTGAGTCATCGGATGCTGTGGTTGGACTTTCAGATGTCTGAGCTTTTTCACTCGTTGCGGGATCTTTCTCACCCTCTTCCACAGTGGTGGAAGTCTGGAAGGAGAGAAAGAAACACTCTCTTTATTTGACTTTCGCATGTCTTTACATGAAGGTACAGTCTGGAAAACAAAGACTCGCGTCCCGGAAAAGCCATTTACAGACATTCAAAAACAAATAAATCATAAATATTTCATTATGTCAAAACAGATGTTTATTTCATTACATTATAGCAGATGTTCGGCTAAAGGACAGTCACTAATGCAGGATTTGGGACTGTTTGCCTCCTGTTCCTTTAGGGATCTATTCTGCAACCGAGCTGTTTTACATTAGATTTGTTTAAATTGAGCTGAAAATAGCCAAAAGTGCTTTGCGTGTGGTTAAAGGTGCAATACCTAAGATTTAGATGCCGCTAGAGGGCGCTACATTCAAAACAACAACAACGGCTTTGCTTGATGACGCCGTGGAGGAACGCGGAATGATGGGAACTGTTGTTTTCAACTCCACCGTGGATAAATCAATCAGACGGGAATCGAAAATTAGTTGTCATGGATGAGGTAAAGTTCGATTTCTATAAACATTGCGTTTAATGACATGCTTGTTTTTCATTAAACTGAAATAACCGTGCAAGAAAAGTCAGGTTTAAAAGTAAATTAGTTATCACAGATGTTACTGTACGAGTCACTGGACGAAGCTATGGTGGAGAGGGTTTGAAGAGGCAGGTCTCTTGCAAGGAGTTGACGTGGTTGGCCCTCCTTGGTAACTTTATAAAAATAAAAAATCAATTTAATGTCAGTTATCCCAACCTGCAAGAATTCATTTCCGGGAGGTATATTTCGATAACAAGATTGTGGGGGTGGGAGGGAAGGCTAACTTTCGCGTTCGCGAGGCACAAACGCAAAGTCTCTCCCTCTGTACAGTGCACGCGCAGCGCGCTGTATGTTATGCGCGCAGTATGTCTCGCTCTAACATTATATCCCGGGAGATTTGAACTAATTTGCGGGCATCAGGGAAACGCTATCAATATGCGGGAGATCCGGGAGACTTGGGATGTCTGCAATGTACATTTGACACATCTTTTCATGTCGTGTAAGTATTCAACCACAGCTACAGTTTCACAAAATTAACGTTAAGGGGGTCGCACACCGGACGAGAAGCTGCAGCGCCGCGTTGCACCACATAATTATTCGAACACATTATTATCTATAAGTGTACACATACCGGCGGCGCCATTCGGCGTCTGTCCGCGGCGCCCAGCAACGTTTCAGGACCGTGTTCAAAACCCTGCTGCGCCACAGAGCGCCATTTACATAGTTTTATATAAAATTGTAATTATTTTTGCCTCAAACCGTTGCTAATGGATCCTGACTTTGCCCTATGCTGCAATATCTATGCATTTAGTTTTGCAGTCATTTACAGAAATCAGCTGCTTGAATGACAATTACTGATTATTATTAGATTTTTCACGTGAGATTCTCAATTCATTCTGTGAACGGATGATCTGAGGTAAAGTTTTCAGAATGCAGACTCAGCAACGATTGTATTTAATTGTACAGTACAATAACATAGAACAGACATTATCTTCCTTTTCTGTCATTAAACATAACAATATTGCTGGCCATACACTGATGAGAAAGTGCGCGTCCGGTGTTCGATAACGTTACTGGAGTTGTCCTAAACGTGACGCGGCGCTTCTCGTCCGGTGTGCGACCCCCTTTACAGCCAACAGTTTACATTCCGAGAATAAATGAAAAGAAGTGCTCCATTCCATAACAAATGTGCGAAACAAGCTGTCGTTTGATAGACGCTAACGCACAACTACAACTACCGCATTTGTCCAGGACTACACGTAGTAAGAGCGGAAACCGAGGTAAGCGGATATGACGCGATTGACTCGCGACTCCCAGCTCACCCCTGCTGACACGTGCCGTTTCCTTGGTTAAAATCTCAATTTTCTCGCGATTTAAACATTGTTTGAAACATTTGGAATATTGTGAGTTATCATCTTTACTAAATATATAACACTGGCCTTGTGATTTTGGGATATTTTAATGCAAAAATCTTAGGTATTGCACCTTTAAAACACCCGCTTTGCAAAAGATTGTTAGAGATTTGGGATCATTTATTCGCCCTTATGTTGTTCCAAATCTGTATGACTTTTTCTTCTGCAGAACATAAAGGAAAATATTTTGAAGAAAGTTGGTAGCCAAACAATTTTGGTGCCCACAGACAAAAACAAAAAAAGAAAACAAAAAAAAACATGTTCCACATGAGAGTAAGTAAATGAAGACAGAAGGCAAAATCATATTAGGGTGAACTATGCCTTTAAAGTTCTTTTATCTTTAAAGTAAAGATAAAGTTAAATACTTGGGTTCATGGCTTGATCCTGAACTTACATTCAAATCTCACATTGACCACCTTCTTCACAAATTTAATTTTGCAACCTGTGTTTTATTTCGATCCAGTAATTGATGTACACTTGGTGTCTGAAACACACCACACAACTGATGTTGCCATTTTTTTGACTATACTTATGATGTTTATCAAAAGGCATCTAAAACTAGCCTTCTACCCCTTAAAGGAGTAGTTCACTTTTTAAAAAAAACTTTTGCTGATAATTTACTCACCCCCATGTCATCCAAGATGTCCACGTCTTTCTTTCTTCAGTCGAAAAAAAATTAAGGTTTTTGATGAAAACATTCCAGGATTTTCACCATATAATGGACTTCAGTGGGAACCAAATGGTTCAAGGTCTAAAAGAGAGTTTCAGTGCAAACTGCAAAAGGGCTTTAAACGATTTCAGACGATGAATAAGGGTCTTATCAAGCGAAACGAGCGGTCATTTAAAAAAATAAAAAAGTTTACGTTTTATAAGCACAAATGCTCGGCTTGCTCTGTTTTGTGATGAGCGTTCGTGACTCTCCTGTTCAAACTCGTTCACCAAAATGAACAAATCTTTTTTTCGAGTCATGAGTCATTTTTTCGATAAGACCCTTATTCATCGTCTGGTGTCATTTAAAGTCCTTTGAACAGTTTGCAGTTTGCACTGAAACTCTCATTTGGTCCTTGAACCTTTTGGTTCCCACTGAAGTCCATTATATGGAGAAAAATCCTTAATTTCTTTTCAACTGAAGAAAGAAAGAAATGGACATCTTGGATGACATGGGGGTGAGTAAATTATCAGCAAAAGTTTTTTTTTAAAGTGAACTACTCCTTTAATACAGCATACAATAATCTCTGTAGATTTTCTGTAGTTTATTTAAGGCTCCTTCAGACTGTAATAACTTACCTTCAAATATACACTCTTTAACATCAATTCACATATTTAAAAATTGTTTGTCTTCTTATTTTTAACTAAATTGTTCATGTTTCAGATGATACTATACTAAAGTCATTTTATTCTTTTTTTTGTTGTTAATTGTGTAACAATGTGTTGATTGTTTGTAATATTTATGATTTGTCCTTTGTTCTGTATTGTACTGTATATTAGGACCCAGGGGCGGTTTCTTCATTAGGGCGATTGGGCGACGCACCACCAAAGTGTGAATCACATTCGCAATCTCATTCAACCAGAGAGTTACCCTAGCCGTCACTGGATATAGTCCAATCAGCGTCGTGTCACGTTCTGTGAAGTACCGCCTCTTTTTGGGCGATTTCACTCTGGCTGAGAATCGCCCAGAGTGTTCCCATAGACTTACATTCAAATATGTTTTTTTTCGAACTGCAGGCACTGCAATGCATTCTCTATGGGTTCCGGGAGGGCTCGCACTAACGTGCTTACATCATCATACGTATCCTGAACTTGTGCAGCGATTGGTGGGAACAAACATAAGATTAAGTGAAAAATAATATTTTAAAACAAATTTGAATTTAAACAACAACAATAAAAAATGAAATACTACTTTATTATCTTTATTAAATTGATTTAAAAAAAAAAGCGAGAGCGAGAGAGACTGTTGGGACATCTCGCGAGTTGTGGCTACAGACCATAGGCGGAGTTTGACATTCGAGCCAGGGGGGGCAAAAAAAAAAAAACATGCTAAATAAACACATATTTATTTTTATCCCAAGAAAAAACAGTAAAACAATACACTGATATTTTATTGCCTTTATGTCATTGTAAACAGCTAGAACTTCGCATTAACAGCCACTTCGCGTCGCATCTTCGTTATAGGATCATGAAATGTGGACCACTTTTGCACTGTTAAAATATTATCTTCAACCTTAAAGTTTTCTTTCCTTTTTTCAAAACACATTCTGGCAATGATAATGATTTAAAAACTAGTTAAATTTCGCATTTATACTTCATGAATCATTGAAAAAATTTTAAGACACGGGATTAGGCTACCTATTGGTTTTGATGAGGGGAAAAAAAAACTTTACGAGTGCGGATTAGAACCTCGAACCTCCCGAGTCCTGGATATACACGAAAAAGGGAGTATATATTTTATATACTCACTATACACATGAAAAAAGTGCTATACTCTGACATTGTGCTCATTTTTATTTATGCAATAAAGGGCGTATACTTTATACTCACTATACTCGGACATTGTGCTCATTTTTATTTATGTACATCAGGAGCTACAGAACATCCTCTTTCAAAACATGACCTACTCGAAAGAGAGAAAAAGAATGAATGCGTACCCAGCACTTGTGAAAATGCCCTTTCGAGTACGTCTCCCCAGCACATTTCAAATTGACGCCCATTTATCGCAGAAAAGCTTCTCTCAGAGTTAGATGACACAATCGACCGAGTGAGCGATAACTTAAAGAGATTGGGGTTGGTAGTTTTTTTGCAGCCTTTTTAAGAAAATGCGATTACCCGTTTCAGCCACCGGGGGGGCAACGCTCCCCCTGCCCCCCCGCAAACTCCGCGCCTGCTACAGACAGTTGAACTTGAACAACGTCATGGCGAACACAGTGTTTCTCAATGTCAAGGATACTTCCTTGGCAGGACGGGTCCTTCCAAGTCATTTCCTTCAGAGGCTAGGCAAGGGTCCTCTTTAGCGTTCGGAGAACACGTAAATGGAACAGGCTAGCAAGTGCACGTCATTGCGTCATTACATCAGTGAAAGGTCCGCTTCGGCGCTGCAAAAATCATAGTGCTGGTGTACTGCACTGTTTAAATACACTTGACAGTCCTTATTTTGTCTTGTCAGTCCTCATAGAAATAAATAAATAAAGGGATAATGTATAACCAGGCGGTTGCTATAGTGAATACAACCCGCAAACTCTAATGAAGAGGGGTCTTGATCAGCCGGTTGTATTCGCTGTAACAACCGCCTCGCTATACATTTTCCCACTTATAACATGGCTACCTACCAAATAAATCAATAATCTGACACAAAATATTGATTTAAAAGGGAGTTTATTCATTCAAAAACGATTATATTACCGGAGTGAACAGAACTACCTCCATAGCAACATGATCTAGCTGTTAAAACATGCAATTGTAAAATATGTGACCAACAGAAAAGGCTATGAAGTAAAAATTAAAAAGTTAATCACCAGTAAAAGGGAACAGCTTTAAATCCCCTCAGCAAATTTGAGCCGATATGTTAAATAGTTTAACAAACATTAAATAAATGGCTAAACTGAAATTATACTTGCTTACATTTGAAAGCATATTGCCGTTATCACTCCAACTCCGCTAACGGTCGACATTTTTTAGTTTTTGAACAAGATAGCAAAGCTGCGCATAGGATTGTGGGTGATTTAAGAGCACGAAGGCTACACATATGCATCCTTTCCTGTGTATGGGATATTTTCCGAACGAAGGACTCAGTCCTTGGTTGAAATTCTGAGGATCCTCGACATTGGAACAGTCCTTCGACGGACGTCGATGACGTAGCATCCTTGAAATTCCGGCTTCCGAGGATCCAAAAAGTTATTTTTTTTAACTCTAACTACACTTTGTGTTATTGGATACTCCCGGGCTGTGTTGTATTTTGGAGTTCATTCATTGGTGTTCAGGAGTGTGTTTTGGTTTTAACGCTAACGTTACACCTGGAGTTATTTTTGAGAAGTGCGCCACGACACGACCCTGCAGCTGGACAAAGGAATAATGGACTTATGTGCCTCGTCGTGAGGTAGGTAAAAGTATATATAAAACTATTTAAAAATGTTCTATTTTCTGACAAACACGTTTGGTCATCACTTAGCTGCTACGTTATAGGCTAGTTATACTGTTTACTAACGTCAACGACTATGACAAACTTGCTGTTGAACGTTTGTTTACTTGTTTCAAATTTTGAAATGGCTATTTGCGTGGGGGTTTGTCGATGTAAACGAGTTAACATTTAGCTAACCGTCTCCATTCACCGTGTTTCTGAAAATGAGTGTTTTACCGTGAAATTGATGCATCAATGCATTACAGGTATACGTGGTTACAAAATTGCAGTGTCTAACGTTACCCTGGAAAATAAGATATAGTTGTGCTGTGTAGGCCTGCAATTATTTGAATTGTAATACCTATAACGTTAGGCTACGTATTAGTGGTGACCCACGATGTGCGTGATTTTCAGCTAATATATTTTTGCATTCTCAATGAATGGTGCTAGATTATGCCTCATACTGTTGTTTTTGTGATCTTCAGATACGACTGTCCTGCAGACAACCGGTTGAAGGTTACTCCTCCTCAAATCTGAACCAAATGGATTTGCTGAAATAAAGGCAGTAAATCAAGAATATGGTGTTCAGTGTAGTAATTTCCACACAAAACATTATATTGTGTTGAATAAATGTTAACTCTAAGAAGTGTTAAACTAAATATATATTTTTTTTAAGTGTTACTTTTTAACACTGGTAATGAGTTCATATAATTATTTTTAGACTTACATTTACTCTCCGTAGGATTAGTATTTTAACTCCATAAAGAGTTACATTTTAACTCTGAAAAAGTGTTAAATTCAACCCCAAGAGCAGTTATTTTAACTCTGCGCTGGAGTCTATTTGATGGTCTCACATGTACACTCAGATTGAGTTGATTTTAACTAACAGGGAGTTTATTCCAAAAACCAGAATTTGCTGTGTATGGAGGACTGATCCAGCTCTCAGATTTAATCAAAAATATCTTAATTTGTGTTCCGAAGATGAACGAAGTTCTGACGGGGTTGGGACAACATGAGGTTGAGTAATTACTGACATAATTTTCATTTTTGGGTGAACTATCTCTTTAAGTGAGTAATGTGATAAAATAAGTGTAATAATAGTGAGTATAGAAACAAGAAGATTTATTGTTATTAAGTCACTTTATTTGTCATTTAATATTAAAGTGAAGTTGACTTTACATGCTTAAGATGTTAATTTATCCATTGCATGGGTGGGCCTTGTCCTTATCAATCATCCAAATATTTGCCCCCCCTGAGAGATTTTGCAGGAGCCGCCACTGTTAGGACCCCCTCGAACTCCCTTTTAGTTTATTCTTAGCTAAAAACACTTAGTTCTTTCAAAAATATATGTGCTCATTAATGTATATTTACTTCGTTCAAGTAATAAAGTATTCTCGTGAGTGTATAATATACCATTGAAAATACATATGGGTAAGAGGTTCTAATGTCGTTCGCCATGTTGCCCCTCCATCTTGAAAGTACATTAGTAGGGTTGGGTATCGAGAATCGAGTATTGATTGGAATCGAGACTAACTTTTCGTTTTTCCCGGAATCGTTCAAAAGTTAAAATTTCGATTCCTAGTTTCGATATTCATAGTCCGCCGACCGGAAGAAGAAACCGCTGAACAACACCAATGAAGAAGCGTCTACCGGAAGTGTTGGCATAACCGCACGAGTCGAACATGAGTAGCTTACGTCGGCGGTCCAAAGTGTGGCTTCACTTTTCTAAAAATAACGAAATCTCTGCAAAATGCAAAATTTGTGACAGAAGGAGTATTTCCTTCAGAAAGACCGTTGGTTAGCAAGGTTAGCTAAACTTTTTTGACCCTCCCTCTTAAAAGAATCGGAATCGAGAATCGTTAGGAACCGGAATCGAAACAAGGAATCGGAATCGGAATCAGAATCGTTCAAATTCAAACGATACCCAACCCTATACATTAGCCAAACATTTATGCATTTCCACTCGGTCATTATTTAGTATGGTCTCCACAATGTAGGTGATTTCAGGTTTTGAATTTACTCCTCAAAATGTAGCACACACACCCCCACACACGTTGGCTTTCCATGTTTTATGGGGACTTCCGTAGACATAATGATTTTTATTCTGTACAAACTGTACATTCAACCCCTAAACCCACCAATCACAGAAAACTTTCTGCATTTTTACATTTTCAAAAAAAAAAAAAATTCACACCAAGTATGATTTAAAATCTTTTTTTTTTGTAAAGTAGACCAAACAAAGGTCCACACAAGGACAAGGATTTCAAATTTTGCCATCTTTGTAGGGTTATTATTGCATAATGTTTTCTTGAACCACACGCACATACACACACACACACACTTACCTCTCCATGTTCAGTGCTTTCCACACTCTCCCCCTCCTTTCCTTCTTTTCCTTTTTCCTTCTCTCTGTCTCTTTCTGGTTCTGTCTGGGACTCGCACTCATCTTTCTCCACCTCTTTGGCGCTCTTTTCTATCTTGTCGAGCGGAGGAGAGGGAGTGGCTGTGGGAACAGGTCACGGCAGGTAAAGTCTCAGTGTGTGTGAGATTCTCTCTGTGGGCTGCGTGTGAGAGTTTCAGGTGGGTTTGTACCTGGTTTGGAGGTGCACGGTGTGTTGTTACAGCTCAGCTCAGGTGTGGGAGTGTCCGTCTTAATGGCAGGAGAAGAGGCTCTCGAAGATTTCTTGGAGTCCACAGTGATCTCTGGCTTCAGTTCAGGCATGCTCCATTTACCGTTGATGTGCTCAAACTCTTGCACCTACACATAAAAATAGAAACCTGCCCTTTCACCTCAGTTCACCAAGAGCAAAAACTCAATCAACCATTCATGCAGTCGGTCTGTGTGTCTATCTATCCATTACAGGAATGTACATATTAATACTTAAAATGTACACATTAACACCCAAAATGTACATATTAGCACCTAAAATGTACATATTAACACCTAAAATGTACATATTAGTACCTAAAATGTACATATTAACACTTAAAATATACATATTAACACTTAAAATGTACATATTAGCACCCAAAATGTACATATTATTACCTAAAATATACATATTAACACTTAAAATGTACATATTAGCACCCAAAATGTACATATTAGCACCTAAAATGTACATATTAGCACCTAAAATGTACATATTAACACTTAACTGTCCATATTAGTACCTAAAATGTACATATTAGTACCTAAAATGTACATATTATTACCTAAAATATAGATATTAACACTTAAATGTACATATTAGCACCCAAAATGTACATATTAGCACCTAAAATGTACATATTAGCACCTAAAATGTACATATTAACACCTAAACTGTCCATATTAGTACCTAAAATGGACATATTAGCTCATGAAATTGTCAGATTAGCACCTAAAATGTAAATATTACCACATAAAATTGACATATTAACACCTAAAATGTACATATTACCACCTAAAATGTACCTATTAGCACATAAAATGTACATATTAACACTTAAAATTTACATATTAGTACCTAAAATATACATATTACCTCCTAAAATGTACATTTTACCACCTAAAAATATTAGTACCTAAAATATACATATTACCACCTAAAATGTACATATTAGCAACTAAAATGTACATATTAACACCTAAAATGTACTTATTAGCTCATGAAATGGACAAAAGTTTAGCTTTTGAAAAGGTACAGCCCCAGTGACAACTTTTGTACCTTTTTTTTCTGAAAGTGTAATATTATATATCAATGAATCAACCATTCATGCAGTCGGTCTGTCACTGTGTCTATCTATCTATGAACTAAAGCTTACATTTTTATTTCATGGTTTTCAGTCATTGTTGTGAGTTATAAAAGGTTATTAAACTACAACTAATTAGTCTCAACTAGAAGACCAAGCTTGAATAAGACAGTTTTGCTTCCAAAAACAGATAAGAAACTATGAAAGCGTATTATTTTAGGGAAACACTTAAACATGATCAGTGATGTCTGTCTGAAAGTGAGTGGCTGTAGCAGCGAGGATTCAAGCTCATCCAAGAGGGTTTTATGAAGCACCATTAAAATATCAGTATCAAGACAATATATTACCGGTCAAAAGTTTGGGGTCGTTAAGATATTTTTATGTTTTTGTCATAAGTCTCTTATTCTCACCAAGGCTGCTTTTATCTAATCATAATACAGTCAGAACATCAATACTATGAAATATTATTACAATCTTACAAATGTAATCTATTCCTGTAATGGAAAAGCTGTATTTTCAGCAGCCATTAGTGCAGTCTATCAATGATGAAAACCTTGATACATATTTTTATAGTTTTTTTTAATAAAAAGTTTCAAAATGTAGCTTATGTTTATTTTTGCATTTATTTTTTGTAACAATGTAAAACTCTTGTCTTTACTATCACTTGTTTTAATCAACTTAATGCACTTTTGCTGAATAAAAACATGTGATGCAAGGTCAAGGATAATAAGATTAGATAGATTAGCTTACTTTAATTTTGTAAGTTCCCTGTATTTTTTGAGTTATTATTACTTAAAACAATCTTTGTTTGATTGATATTACTTGGAATGGACAATAAAAAAAAATAAATAAAAAAAGATTGATGATTTATGAACAAAAACGGAGTTATTTGTTTTTGCAACTCTTCTGTTGTAAATGTCCCAATTGGGTGTAATTTTCAAAGAGTGTAATTTAACATGCATGTTATATACTTTGGTTGCAAATGTGAGTTAATAAAAATGTAACTGGTTGTGTAAACTTGGCACATAATATCTAAATTTTAATCGTTCGATATAGCCCTGAATCGAATTTTATCACAGAATATTTTGAGTCAATTCACATTTATTTATATAGCGCTATTTATAATACAGATTGTTTCAAATCAGCTTTACAGAGAAAACAGAAAAAAATAATGCAAAAAAGTTAGTAATTTAGTTCATTTATTTATTTATGTCATCGTCCAGTTCTTGTATAATAGTGTCAATGCAGGCAGATCAATATTATTGTTTAATATTAAATTAAAAGTTAAATTTAATGTCCCAACTAAGCAAGCCAAGCCAATGGCGACAAAGGTGGAAAAAGGCGACAAAGGCCAGGAATGGTATTGAGATCGGTAAAAAATCGAGAGAATCGATATTTTATCGTGATGATGAACTAGTTCAAAACTGAAATATTTCCAATATTGTGATGTTTCTTCATCACCAACTCCATATTTGGTCTCTAAATTTCACACGCGTTATTTCCAGTAATAACAACAAAAAAAAAAAAATAATTAAATGATTAAATAAACAAGCAAATTAATGAGTTAATAATCAAAAAATATTAATAATAAAAAAATAATGAGCAAATAAATTAGCAAACTAAAAAGTCCCACGATAATATTACATGTCAGTGATCTCTAACCATGGGAATAAAGTATCGTCCAACACTAGTACATAATTATATCATATATTTTAATCATCTACAGTAGTCAGCCATCACGATCCATCCACAGCTCATTAGCACTGACCTTTTTCTTAACCAGAGACATGACCCCTATACGCGTGAGAACCGGCTGCCTGCAGAGCCCCTCACGCGGGACACCGTCAGCGAACGTCTCCGAACCGTCAGCCACCGGCTCGCAGAGGTGCCTCATGAAGAGAGATACGTACGCCCTGCCAAAGAAACAAAGGAAAAAAAATAACGTTTCCTTAGCAGAAGCCAAGTCGGAAGTTTACACGTCATTCTGTCAGGGCCCTTATCGTCAAATACGATTGACCGTTAGCATACAGTTAGGATTGGCGGTATGGTTCTGTTCTGGGCAGCCTAACATGCAACCAACAAGAATGTATTGTAAATACAGTACCATTAATTCATTTTATACCATGGTCTGGGTAAATACTCGATTCTGATTGGCTGCAGTGATAGAGGACAACTAGTAAAGGAGTTCTGGTGAAACTGACTGTTTACCGTTCGAAATTAATAAATAAATGCGCTGCCCACAACAGCTGTGAGTAACCATAGCAACAGGCAGTCAAAGTATCCGTTTACAATTTATTCAAAACAAACATCTAGTTAGCCGTTATACTATGCCTACCCGTGTGTTTTAATTATAGGTTAAAAAAACGAAAGTGTAACGCCCATGGCTAGACAAAGCCTTATAATACGTTCACTTTCTGGCTCGTAAGTTAGCTATATCGCCGGTTGCTAAATAAACTGTCAGGCGTAACCAGGGAAACCAAGATATAGTTTGTAAAAACTTTAAATTTCGATTGTAAAACTAATTAAAAATGTGTTATTTAGCAAGGGACCATGGTATATGCGGGTTAATGCCCGACGAGGTGTCCATTGTCTAGGCATTAAGGGGATAGTTCACTTTGAAATTAATTTTTGATATGTTTTATCTTACCAAAGGCATCCAATATGTAGGTGTCTTTGTTTCCACAGTAGTTTCAATTTTGACATTTTTAGGTCAAACCGTTCGTGTCTGTCAGTCATATAATGGAGGTCTATGGTCACCACCTCAAAGAGCATGCACAGAGAAGTCCAAATTAAACATGATTTAATGACTCGTAAATGTAAGTACACATTGATGGCCTAAGACACGAAACGAGCGGTTTGTGTGAGAAAACGAACAGTATTTATATCGTTTTTACCTCTTCTAACCACAGACACATCCAAGTAATCTGAAGGCACGGGCGCTTCGGTCTTGCGCCAGAAGTGATCTCTCGCGCGATTGCGAAAAATATTCAACGTTGTCTGATGATATATCCAAATCGTCTTCCATTGCGATTTCATGTATATCTAAAAATGTTTAGATCTTCACAGTGAAGGGTAACACTTCCGAAATCTCTGTGTAAACAATGAGCAAGAGATCATTTTTCTGGCGCTTTCCGGTGCTTGTGCAGACAGAAGCGCCCTTGGACGTGTCTGTGGTTACAAGAGGTAAAAACGATATAAATACTGTTCGTTTTCTCACACAAACCGCTCGTTTCGTGTCTTAGGCCATCAATGTGTACTTACATTTACGAGTCATTAAATCATGTTTAATTTGGACTTCTCTGTGCATGCTCTTTGAGGTGGTGACCATAGACCTCCATTATATGACTGACAGACAAGAACGGTTTGACCTAAAAATATCAAAATTGAAACTACTGCGGAAACAAAGACACCTACATCTTGGATGCCCTTGAGCTAAGCTAAAACATATTAAAAATTAATTTCAAAGTGAACTATCCCTTTAATGGCCTCGCCGCCATCCATTAATACCTAGAAAATGGACACCTCGTCGGGCATTAACCCTTACTTAATGCACAACGTAATTAGAGAATTTTAGTCTGATGATTCAGGGGCAATCCAAATGCCAAATCCTGACAGACGAGAGGAGGAGCCGGGGATGGAGGAGCGTAATAAGCTCCTGAGAACACGATAGATGCTAATGATACTGAAGGAGCTTATATATGAATACAGCGATAGGCGTCGTATTCCTATAGGTCAGTGTTTCTCAAACTTTTTCAGCCCAAGGACCACTTTATCTTCCATTTTTTTTCTGAGGACCACCTAACAAAATCCCAGTCTAACACGCCCCCCCCCCACCCCACACACACAAAAAAAAAAAAAAAAGTTGTAAGGATAAGCTAAATTTAAGTTTAAATTTAACTCCTAACTGAGCTTTGACTGATATAGGCTTTTCATTTTTCTGTCAGTGAAGAAAGTAAACATAGGGTCAACTGATATAGGTTGATTTTGCCTATGAATAATTTTTCTATTTACTGAAAGCTAAAGCTTGGTAATTAAGTTTATTAACCCTTTCACACGTAAGTTTAAAATATTCTAACTGACCCCCCAGCGTGAGTTTTTCAAGGCACCGTTATTTAGAACTTGCCACTTTAATGTTTCCATGGTGACGCGTCTTTGCTTGTCACGTGACACAGCACAACCAAAACACGGCGCTGAATGAAGGATGATCTGCTTTTGTGTTATTTTTACTTTTTTGTTAAAAATATTCATAAATGTATTAGCTATAACATGAAACACTGATATTCCGATTGTCAAATATGTGCAAGTGGATGGGTTTGACATGGTTTAAACATCTTTATAACGATCGCGTTAGTTGAGCTTTTAGTTTCTTTTTCAGTTCAGAGAATCAGATCTGTTGGATTTACAACGTCAATTCCTCCACTTCTCACGAAATACATGATAGTAAGTGGCTGGTGAACTGGGAGAAGAATAGGGTCAAATGTAAAGCTACTTACACAATGTGTATCTGATATAAAACGTGTTGTTGTCTTATTATAACTGAAAGGATTATTGCCGCTTCCATAGACATCAGTGTGTATTTTACAAACTCAAAATCATTGTTTTGCTAGTACTTATGTGTATTTAAATGTCTGAAACCTAAAATAAACATTGAAAACACTCAATAGTTGTGTTATATGACAGCTCTGAGTGCGTCCGTCTCTGGCTTAGCGCCAGCCAGCGCGCGAGGGCAAGTTTGAATTTAGCAGTTGCTGACGTGAAGCACTGAACATTCTAATCACACCGGTGTGATCGTACGCTCCAGGGATCAGCCAAGAAGACTGATCACACTGGTACGTGCGAAAAAGTGACGATTTTGTAAACACTTGCCTAGTTTAGGTCATCTTTTCGCGGACCACTAGGGGGCGATGGCGGACCACTAGTGGTCCGCGGACCACACTTTGAGAATTACTGCTATAGGTAGACGTGGATCAGCTCAGAGTCACTGATGCGAGCTTGACTAATTACATATTCCAAACACATCTACTGGAAAAGAAAGTCCTACTTGAACTCTTTCTCGCTCTTGCCGCGGAGGTCTCGCACGAGCCATTGGCAGGTGAAGGCGTCCTGAGCGGGCATCCCCCATCGCATGACGGCATTCAGGAAGGCTTTTCTCTGGCGCGTGTTAAAGCCCAACACCTGACCCAAACACACAGCCACACGATCAAGCAGATTCAACATTTATGTAAATTGCTTTAATCTAATCAGACCTCATATGAAAAACAGACATGAATTTATTGCCATTATGAAACATTACTGGGCAATTCTCAAAACTGGAAAAGATTTATCTCCAGCTGTGTGTCAGTCAATTTAATTATGAGTGGCACGCATCCAGAGACGCTGTATATCCTGGCCAGAGAGATAAGCAAACACTGGGAAAATACACTATTATCCACATTAAACTGTGACCAATGGGTTTATGTTGATTTTACACTAAGCTCAAGGATGTCTTTATATGGCCGTTTGCAATAGTTGGGCCAAAACAAACGAACAAATAAAGAAAAACTAGACATAAACAAATAAGCCATACCTCAATGTTGCCACCCACTCTGGCCAACAGGGGTGGAAGTGGTTTATCCTTTTCGTTTCTGAGCTGCCTGCGTGACTGTCTGCGACCTGGACGGGGGGAGAGGAGAGTCAGCCAAGATATCAGTTCAACATGTCCATCTCACTGAGCCAGCATCAGGAAACAGGGTTACAGCACAGGAAGGATACATTATCCTGAACAGCTGCAATACATAAACTGTGAATATGCCTCCAGAAGAATAGCAAAACCTGACAAAACCACACGACGTCCCAATACAGTGCCAAAAGTGATACAAATGGACAAAAAATATGTAATTAAAGTCTAATAGGTGCCAAAAGATGTGTAGGGTGGGGTGTAGTAGTTATAACTAGATTTGTACATTTGTGAGTGGAGCTTGTGTGTGCAAACTCACTGCTAGTCAGTCCAAATCCGATCACTTGTATATCCGATTGGAATCTGATCTAATATTCTTGACAGTCCAAATTGTGTATCGTATTCGCAACTGTTCAGATCCGATGTGTGTGTTCATGCCGCTCCTGGAATTTCTGAGTTGGATTCGATGGCAATGGCGTTGCATTCGTAGACATACATCACACGGGATTAAAGGAGTAGTTCACTTCAAAAAAAACTTTTGCTGATAATTTACTCACCCCCATGTCATCCAAGATGTCTTTCTTTCTTCAGTCGAAAAGAAGTTAAGGTTTTTGATGAAAACGTTCCAGGATTTTCTCCATATAATGAATTTCAATGGGAACCAAACGGTTCAAGGTCCAAACGAGAGTTTCAGTGCAGCTTCAAAGGGCTTTAAACGACACCAGACGATGAATAATGGTCTTATCAAGCGAAACGATCACTCATTTAAATAATAAATAAAAAAGTTTAAGTTTTATAAGCACAAATTCTCCCCTTGCTCTGTTCCGTGATGAGCGTTCGTGACTCTCCTGTTCGAACTCGTTCATCAAAATGAAATTTTTTTTTGAGTCATGACTCAAAGGGTCCTAGATAAGACCCTTTTTCATCGTCTGGTGTCGTTTAAAGCCGTTTGAAGCTGCACTGAAACTCTCATTTGGACCTTGAACCGTTTGGTTCCCATTGAAGTCCATTATATGGAGAAAAATCCTGGAATGTTTTCATCAAAAACCTTAATTTCTTTTCGACTGAAGAAAGAAAGACATGGACATCTTGGGTGACATGGGGGTGAGTAAATTATCAGCAAAAAAGGGAACTACTCTACTACTTTAAGATCGCAGACAAACTCCGCAATTATTACAAATTTCTATAGGTCACCAGATAATACTAATCGCATGCGAATAGGGCTTTAGTTTTTGGATTGTTAGTGTTGAAGTGTTTCCATTGAGAAAATCACGTTTATATCGGATCCAGAACGATGATCATGGAGTAGATCCAGTCCATCAACAATGTGGGAATGAGTGTGTCAGTGCGGTTCTCACCCTCGGGTCTCTCGTCAAAGTCCTCATCCTCCTCCTCTGAGCCCACAGAGTATTCTGACTGGTTATCCGAAATGTCAGCATGCCACTCTGCAACAGCACATAGAAAAGAGCACGTCAGTAATGAACACTAAATCCAAACCATAGTACAGAGTGTGTTCAGCAGTGGTCAAACAATTTCCATGCACCGGATCCCTCAAAATCTAATAAATTAATTTGGCAACTGTGAGACAGATGTGATTATTTCAGATTTGACTCTTTTGTGACTAAATGTTCTGTATCTCCAATTATCTAACCATCCACACACATTCACACTAGCCATGTTTCCATCCTCTTGTCAATCGAATTATCTGAAATTCGGTTAAAAAACTCATGCGGATAAAGCTGGTGAAAGTGTGTTTCCATCCAACGGCTTTAAAGCGAATAAAAACCTGTACGTAATGACGTCACATGCTGTTTTGCGATCAAATTGGTATATCGAATTGATTTGAGACATTTTAAGGTGTTTCCATTTATTTTCGCACTGAAATCAAGCAAAAACTTTTGCGAACAAAGTTTTGTTAGACAAAACGGATCGCGCCATCTACCAAAAATGATCAATATTTCACAAGTTGAAGGCTAATAATGCTTATGTGCCAGCTGATTGCGACATATGAATGGGATAATGTTTGCGAGGCGGTTGTTGTTGGTTGTATTCGCTATAACAACCGCCTCGCTATATTATCCTGCTTATTAGCCTACATATAAATCAACCAAATAAATAAATAAATCAATAATTTGACACAAAATATTGACTTAAAAACGAGTTTATTGATTTTACGAACGAGTATTGCTTCTGCTAAAGAAAATAGTCTGTTCCGTCTCTGAACTGCGTCCATGGCAACGGTGTGTTACACTAGCAGCGCCGCAGTCTGTTAACTAGAAATAACAGACCACATTCTACATTACAATGGGCTTTATGCCCAGCTGCACTACTTCCTGAACTTCAGCCAGCTCCTTGTTTCCTGTCTGCCATTATTGGCCAAATTGATTAATTCAGGTGTACCTGACCTCAGTAGTCATGGCAACAATAATTAGACACACCTGAATTAATCAATTTGGCCAATAATGGCAGACAGGAAACAAGGAGCTGGCTGAAGTTCAGGAAGTAGTGAAGCTGGGCATAAAGCCAATTCAACCAAGCCACGTAAAAACAAGCAAAACTAACCCAAGAAAACAACGACGCTATAAACATTGCTATGATGATGACGATGCACGTATGCCCGACGACAGCGGAGGTGACTGTGGTGTGGGAACGACAGCGCTCCATCAGTTCTGGGAGATCGTGGTTCACGGAAACCCTTTGGTTGAAGCATCTTTTTGCTTTGTCCACTTACATCTGTCTTTGTTGACATCCGCCATGTGTGCGCAAACAGACTGGCCGGAAATGAACTCGTCTTCTGACGTGTTGCAACCATAAAAGGGCATAAAACTTAATCGCAATTCATTATTTATTCGGCAAATAACGTTTCCATCAGCTTTTATCGCATTAGCCGTATATCGATCAAGAGAAAATCCGATGAGACCGAACGTATTTCATTTGAGTCGATTGTCATGAAATTTCATCGAATTTTACTGTTTCCCATAAGGCATTTTTCATTCGATATCACTTAATTCGGATAAAAACGTGTCGATGGAAACATGGCTACTGTCAACGAGACTGAGCCCCTACAGGGAAACAAAGGGCCGCTTAAACCAAAAAATCACAACCCACAAAAGTCAATTAGTGAACTCTCGGATTTTAAAAAAGGCCAGTGGATTGCATTTGTAATATATTCTGCAGAGGGTATGCCACAACATTACAACCTTGCAAGTCAGGATGCTTGGATACACAAAGAAAAGTATGTGTACTTACAGTTTATCTTAGTTATCACTGTAATTACGCAGCCGTAAGCGCCACTGCGAAACCATAAATTCTATATTTCTCCTTTCTGGAGAAAACCTTCTGTTATTTGTCTTTTTCCAGACCATTTTGTTTGTCTCGTTTTGACACATAAATGAAAAGCTGCCACACTTCGGCATCCCCTGGGTGTTGTGGATGTAGCTGTTTTTGAGTCCGCTGCATGTGGCTGTTCTAACCTGACCGAAGCAGCAGTGTGTGGGATATGCTTTTTCTTTCCCACTCAATCAAAAGTAAAGTAGTAAACCACATGCCGAGAATGAAACTGCTACGAGATGTAATTTCGGAGATTTAAAAGAGGTAATATGCTGCATTTATGTGACAAGCATAAACATGGTTTATCGTAATAAAAGGCAAAAAAGAATGGGCTAATTAGAATACAGTGGGGTCCAAAAGTCTGAGACCACACTGAAAATCTGGGATTTACTTTAACCCATGTCGGACATAAAATAATTTCTTAAAGGAGTAGTTCACTTTTAAAAAAAAATGTTGCTGATAATTTACTCACCCCCATGACATCCAAGATGTCCATATCTTTCTTTCTTCAGTCGAAAAGAAATTAAGGTTTTTGATGAAAACATTCCAGGATTTTTCTCCATATAATGGACTTCAATGGGAACCAAACGGTTCAAGGTCCAAAAGACAGTTTCAGTGCAGCTTTAAACGATTCCAGACGATGAATAAGGGTCTTATCAAGCGAAACGATCACTCATTTAAAAAAAACAACAACAAAGTTTAAGTTTTATAAGCTCAAATGGTCGCCTTGCTCTGTTCTGTGATGAGCGTTCGTGACTCTCCTGTTCGAACTTGTTCATCAAAATGAATGAATCTTTTCCCGAGTCAACTCGTTCATTAAATGAACCAAATGACACAAAAAAGATTCGTTCATTTTGATAAACGAGTTCAAACAGGAGAGTCGCACATCACAGAACAGAGCAAGGCGACCATTTGAGCTTATAAAACTTAAAATTTGTTTTTGTTTTTTTAAAAGAGCGATCGTTTCGCTTAATAAGACCCTTATTCATCGTCTGGAATCGTTTAAAGCCCTTTGAACAGTTTGCAGTTTGCACTGAAACAGTCTTTTTGATCTTGAACTGTTTGGTTCCCATTGAATTCCATTATATGGAGAAAAATGCTGGAATGTTTTCATCAAAAACCATCAAAGACTGAAGAAAGAAAGACATGGACATCTTGGATGACATAAAGTTTTTTTAAAAGTCAACAACTCCTTTAACCCTAAAACCGTATTCTGGACAAATTTGGGCAAATTAGTTTTAATTATTTTTTTAAAAATACTTTCCTTGATCTGAGCGGTACAAGACTTGGCTACTTTTCCTAAGTTTGCCTCCAGTACACACTCAATTTTTTTTTAACTTTATTCTACAATGTTAAGTGGGTGAAAAAAAAAAACTCCTTAATCCCGTATTTGCCCAAAAATGGGCACCCTATAGAAATGAATGGGAAAAACTGCAATTTAGAGCACTCTTCTTGTTTTTTTGTAAAAATAAATTATTAGATCCAATACAATGCATATGTAACATACACACAAATGAAGGGCTGATCCTGTACAACATTCTCATCATGGCAAATACTCACACTCACACTCACACACTCTCTCACACACTCTCTCACACACACACACAAACAATGGATTCAGTGAGCATATGACAGAGCTGGGCTAATGTTTGACCATGTTTTTTGGTATGATCCAATCATCCACCTGGCTCATCACCCTCTCTCTCTCTCACACACACTCTCAAACACACATACACACCCACACACCCACACCCACACCCACACACACACACACACACACACACACACACACACACACACACAAACAATGCATTCAATGCATTCAATGAGCCTATGACAGAGCTGGGCTAAATGTCTGACCATGTTTTTTGGTATGATCCAATCATCCACCTGGCTCATCACCCTCTCTCTCTCTCTCTCTCTCTCTCTCTCTCTCTCTCTCTCACACACACACACACACACACACACACAATGCATTCATACCAAAACACATGGTCAAACATTAGCCCAGCTCTGTCATAGGCTCATTGAATGCATTGTGTGTGTGTGTGTGTGTGTGTGTGTAAGAGAGAGGGTGAGTGAGAGAGAGAGAGGGTGATGAGCCAGGTGGATGATTGGATCATACCAAAAAACATGGTCAGACATTAGCCTAGCTCTGTCATAGGCTCACTGAATGCATTGTGTGTGTGTGTGTGTGTGTGTGTGTGTGTGTGTGTGTGTGTGTGTGTGTGTGTGTGTGTGTGTGTGTGAGAGAGAGCTATCACACACACACAATGCATTCAATGAGCCTATGACAGAGCTGGGCTAATGTCTGACCATGTTTTTTTGGTATGATCCAATCATCCACCTGGCTCATCACCCTCTCTCTCTCTCACACACCCTCTCTCTTACACACACACACACACACACACACACACACACACACACACACACACACACACACAATGCATTCAATGAGCCTAAGACAGAGCTGGGCTTTTTTTTGCTACCTAAACTTGCAGTGATGTTTTGTGTTTGAAATGAATGATAAATGATCTACTACTTTGTCTTTTTCTTATATCATGGTTATATTTATCTAAGCATATTTTGGCATCTTTGTATAGTCTCACCTAACACAGATATATCTTTTTTTAAATTACAATTTTAACTTGTGATAGTAAAAAACTTAAGAGGTCAAATTCATTTTATACAGTGGTTCATAGAGTTAAGCCTATATGCAGCCATTAAGTACTATAGCCATATAGTTCCTATTGATATTATTGTTTTTTTGGATAATTTAATACCAAAATAAGACACCAGGTGACAGCAAAGTCACTTCATCTTTAGATTTTAGCTCTAAGAACTTATTGGAATGATATTTTAATGTATTTAAAAAAAAAAAAAATTAAAACATAAAAATAAGCATAAATTACATAGAATATATGGTACCTTTTGAAGTATATAAATTCCAAAATACCCCCAAAATTTAAAAAAACACCAAAAATGGATAGACAAAACTTTATCGAAGACAGTGATATAACATTTATAATACATAAAAATTAGGATCACACCTGAGTCCTCTGTGCCCACTTTTGTCCACAATTACGGGATTAAGGGCTATAAAATGAATACGGTTTGAGGGTTAAATCAAATTAGCATGTTTTCTTGTGTTCGGATGTTGTTGTTTGTGAACGCAATTGTGAACAGACTTTGGCTGAGGCGTTTCAGAATGATCAAACCAATATTTGAGATGCTGTGCGATGAAATTGGTCCACTGTTTAGTTATGAAGTCACGTACGTTTTTTTAATGTGCATCAAAGCATTTGTGTATTAAATGTGTTTCCATCATAGATTAAACGAATGTATTCTTATCAGATAAAAAGTATATCCACCTCAATAATACGTTTTTTTATCCCCATTTTTTAATTTATGTCCATCTTGGCGTTTCCATCCAGTGGTTTTGATGCGATATCCCCCAAAAAATTGCATAAAAATAGGTTGATGGAAACATGGTTACTGTAGTAAAATGCGACATACCAAACACTAAGACATTATTGAAATTCAATCTGTAGGAAGAGATGGATTGTACCTTGGTCCTCCTGAGCTGCGTCATTGTAGTTGACCTGTTTGCGGACTCTCTTTCCTTTGCCAAGATTGCGAGCCAGATCTTCCTGCTGCTGTTCGTAGTGATGCCTTAAGAGTTTCTCCCAGTAATCAGGATCCACGTTCTCTTCCTGCTTAATGATCTCTCTCTCGATCTCTTCTATCTGGAGACACAATTCGAGAGAGATCTCCTTAATATTTTCTTTAGTTGTTTATTTAAATTTTTGGATTTGTTTCTGATGGAGACCAATAAGATTTAATGGAGAGCAAACAAAAACAAAGGGCCAGATTTCCAAACAGCTTACACCAGCGCAAACCAAACTATTGTCAGGACTTACTAAAGACCTTATTGCAAATGCATTTGTAGGAGTTTCTCTTTAAGATGCAAAATGTATGCGAGGAGAGTCTTTAAATCAATCATTTAAGGTTTGCGCAAGTCAATTCACTGGTATTTGCGATATTATTTGATGTCTTAAACCAGATGCTAATTTGTGCTGCTCTTGGTAGATTGCATTGGACAGTATGGAAATGATCTGCTGCATCAGTGTTTTTTAATTCACACATTTTTTAGAATTGTGCTCTCATGCTAATTCGCCCTGTTTAGTAAATCTGGCCCCACATGTCTGCTCTGCTCTGATTGGTCAGACGGTCCGGTCTGTTGTGTTTGGTCGACCACTTACTGCGCGTGTTGGAAACAAAATCTGAATTTCAGCGCTTAAAGGGATGCTCCAATTTTTTTGGAAATAGGCTCATTTTACAACTCCCCCGAGTTAAACAGTTAAGTTTTACCGTTTTCGAATCCATTCAGACGATTTCTGATATTTAGAAGAACATCAGTAACCAGACAGTTTCTGGTCTCATTAAACTCAATAGTAGGAAAAAATATATACTATAGAAGTCAATGAGACCAGAAACGGTCTGTTTACTGATATTCTTCATCAGAAAATCAAAATATCATCAAAATATCAGAAAATCGTCTGAATGGATTTGAAAACAGTAAAACTTAACTGGTTAACTCTGGGGGAGTGGTAAAATGAGCCTATTTCCAAAAAAAGTGGAGTATCCCTTTAAAGGAACCGTATGTAAGATTGTGGCCAAAACTGGTATTGCAATCACTTTCAAATTACTGTAGAGCGGTGTATCGCTCACTCGAGGTTGCCAGATAGGATCCAGCACATCTTTTATCCGACATGTTTGTAGCTGCAGCTGTGGTAACTAAAGAAGAGCTGGCAACCCGGATAACGCAATACTACTGACTTTGTGATTGGTAGATCGGTGGAGGGTGGCGCATCAGACCAAAACACAACATGACAACATCAACATCAGTTTAGGGCTGCAACTTCACTTTTTAAATGACAATATCCTGGCCAGACTACTGTTTTCAGTGATATAAGTATTTGAAATGAACATGATTTCTTAATGTGTAGTGACATTTCAGGGCCATTTTAGGATTAACTGAAATACATTTCTTACGTACGGTTCCCTTAAAGGGCACATATCATGCAAAATCCACTTTTTTAGCCCTTAAATGGATTTTGTTGTATATTTGGAGAGTTTATAAGTACAGAAAAGATAAAAATATTCTCTTCAGATGCTTCGTTTATATCTTTATATTCTGTTTCGGTCCTATTTTTCAGCCTGTTCAGATTTTTACGTTCTCTATTACGTTTTTTTGAACAATTACGTCACAGTATTTGCAGCGGAACTGACAAATAAGGACATTGACTACCGGCCCAACACTTGGAGAAATCCGCCATTTTTATTTCTCGCTCCGATTTTGTAGTCCGAGCTCAATGATGCAGAAGTTACGAGAGGGCAAGTCAAAATGTTCGGTTGTTGGATGCATGTTAGTGACCTGAAGCACTTCAAGGATCCCCACTTCAACAACCTCAGCCAGTATACAGAAGGGTTTGCCGATCGACTTCGTCTGAATGAGGGGTAAATTCTTTCTATCATTTAGCTGCTGTGTTTTCTGACGCTTTCTAAACGTAAGTTATCATATTATTATCAATACAGATTTTTAGTGGTAAGATTAAACCGTAGTCATTTATCTTGTCAGTGTGATTGTTTTAACAAGAGAAATAGTCGACTTTCACTAATAACACAACATAGTTAACTTAACGTTACATACCGCTGCATCCATATGAAAACATTGTTCTGCAGGTTCGTCGTCGTCTTTATCAACTCGCTCGCTCTGGCTCGAATATGTAAGGCTTGATGGACAAGTCTTCTGTTGTTGACATTTTGTTAACGTGTGAATAAAAATGTTCTTTGAAGCTGTAGTAATCGTATATCTCTTATCAAACTACAATAATGGCCGAACGCGGGGAGTTGAACCGACCGTGAACTCAGCAACCTGGAGAGCGGGCGGGGAAAGACGCAACTTCTTTTTATTTAAAGGGGCCGCTTTGAAACGGGTCGCTCAAAGACGCACATCAGAAAAGGGGTAGAAAAGGGGCTTGTGGAGCTATAATAATGAGGAATTCAGACCCAAGCATTGCAGTTATGCTTTATATAGACCACAAAAGTATGATTTATAAGTAAAAATGAATGATTTAAAAGCATGATATGTACCCTTTAATACACAGTGATATGAATGAAACCGGTGTTTTTTTAAGTATAGATTCCAGCATATACTGCCCGAAAAGGTCTCCTACCTTGTCATCTTCTCTGACATTGTACTGGGCCACCTTGAAGGAGCTCAGATACTCGTTCATGTTCTGCATGTCAGAGTCATCTGTGGCGTCCTGGCTGCGGTCTAGCAGACGCTCGATGGCGGCGTTGTCGTAGTGAATTACACTGCCGTCATCTTCCTTATTGTCCCCTGCTGAAAAAAGAAACACACAGGTGAACCTTCAGTATAACAAAGTGTTTTTTGGCCATTCAGAGCAGAGATGTTGGGCACAATCATGAGTTTTAATTTGTTGATTCGTAGGTTCATTCAATTCTACACATCAACTGATTTATCTTATCAATCCCACCCTCAATCTCATCCTTGAAAAGCTCCTCAGTGCCAAACTTGAGGATGTCGTCCAGCTCTTGCTTAGACATAGATCCGGCTTTTGAGCCCAGACCGGGCCGCACCACCAAGTGTGTGAGCATCATCTTCCTTTTGGCCACCTGAGTGATCCGTTCCTCGACCGAAGCCCGGGTCACAAAGCGGTAAATCATCACTTTATTGGCCTGACCAATGCGGTGAGCTCGACTGAAGGCCTGAGAAAAATAGGACGACTTAGAAAACTGCTTAATAAAATATGTATGAGTTAAGAAAATAGCAGAACAAAACCGTCAAGTGAATGTCGGATTTACCTGAATGTCATTGTGGGGATTCCAGTCAGAGTCAAAGATGACGACTGTGTCCGCAGTGGCCAAGTTGATGCCCAGGCCACCCGCACGTGTAGAGAGAAGAAAACAAAACTGACACGCGCCAGGAGCTGTAAGACAGACAGAGAGAGAATTGATACAGATATTTAAAGTTATTTAGTTATTTAAAGATACACAAAAGTCAATAAATCATCAATACTTCTCCCAAAAGGTGTTTTTTTCTTACCCTGATTCACTATGGTAAGCCTATGATAAGTGTTTATATTTTAGACCCGTTCGGGATGGTTTTAGAGGGAAATTGCGTACATGCCCACAGAGAAGGATAAGGATTGTTTTGGGTTTTTTTTTTACCTTTATTTAACCAGGAAATCCCATTGAGATTCAGAATACAAGAGAGACCTGGCCAAGGTAGCAGCCAAATCAAAACAAATACATACATAATAAACACCAAGTTACATTTTCATGATAAAAGAAGTTAAGAACACAAATAAGTTAAGTTAAGAACACAATGATTTTTAAGAAAAACAAGAACAGTAGTTTTAAATTCATTAACGGACATGAGGGTTTCTAACTTTAGCTCTTTTTGTAGATTATTCCACCCCCAAGGTGCTAAATAAGAGAAAGCAGTTCTTCCCAATTCGGTTTCAACTCGTGGCACGTTAAAAAGCAACCACTTCGAGAAGCGTAGCTGATAGGTACCAGAGCAGACAGAGAGGAGGTTACAGAGAATAGTTGAAATAATGTTGTTATTTTTGTTTTGTTTTTGCGCACAAAAAGTGTTCTCGCCGTTTGACAAACTTAAGATTGAGCCACTGTAGTCACTCGGACTATTTTAACGATGTCTTTAATAACTTTTTGAGGCCGGCAAGTTTCAATCCCTCAACTAACCTATAGACTTGTATGGTGGAGTGATCCAGCGCTCAGATTTCATCAAAAATATCTTAATTCGTGTTCTGAAGATGAATAAATACTCACAGAATTTTCATTTTTGGGTGAACAAACCCTAGAACTAACTAACTAGACCAGCAGAAGCCCTGTTTCAGACAAAATCAAATTAACTTCATACATATATTCTTATTTTATGTTATTGTAATTATTTTGTTTCATCACCTGAACTCACCACAGGATCCCTGCTGTAGCTAATTCTCTAGCTGCATCCAAAATATTCTCAACATGTATGTATGGTTACCGTTGAATCTGTCGATGGCTTCCTGCCGGAGGGCTCCAGTAACGCCTCCATCAATTCGCTCATATTTATAACCCTCGTAATCCAAGAAATCCTCCAGCAAATCCAGCATCTTGGTCATCTAAGGAAGAAACAGAGTGTGTAAGTATGATCCAGTCAAAATGTTCAGATCCGAGTGGCTACCGTGGGCTCCATATTAGAAACAAAAAGCTGTATACAATTTGAATAAAAGATGGTAAATACATTTAAAAAATATATATTTTTGAGTATTTTAACATTTCTAGAGTTTCCGCTGTGTACCACCTGGGGGCACTAAACATACCACAATTTGATAGTCCATGCAAATACAACAGCTTCTTATGTGGCATTTGTAATGCCTGGTACACATTGTACAATTTTGGGCTGTCAGACGGAAGTTGACCGGAGTCATGGCCCCTAAACGGTGATCCTATGCCGTAGGAGTGAGAGAGGTTCAAAGACGGCTGATGTCAAGGTCTTGCGACCAAAGATAGCCTGCAATAATTTTCTGACAGTGCCAGAATTTTAAAATGATCATCTCAACGTCTACTGACTAGCCAAGACTTGAGACATTAAAACTCAAAACTATGTACCTCAAACTCCATTTACAAAATTTGCAAGTCAAATTGGCCTCTTTTCCTTAGATATGACCGTGTCCATATTCTCACATAAAAACTAGAGCCAGACCAATATATCGGTAGACCGATATTATCAGCTGATATTAGGCATTTTCCAAACTATCGGTATCGGCAGTTATAACGGCCGATAAATTAATATTTCAAAAATAAAATAAAAACGGACGAAACACGCTTGAACCATGTGATGAGTGTTGTGTAGTTTTTCCACCAGAGGGCACTCTACACCGTTCCTGTTGGCAACACTCGTTGAGTTGGTCACGATACATACATTGCTTGAATAACCATTAAAAGAACATCCCCATCAGTTCTCTAAACTCAAATAAGCATGACAAAATTTGTGGCCGGCGGAAGTTTCCTTGGCCAGTTATATTGAAAATGTATGCTTTACAATTTGCAGTATGACGTTATCCATTGCTAAATTATGGTTCATCAAAGACTAGCTAACCATAAAGCTAGCTAATGCCACTATCATCAGTTTGTTCTGTTGTGACAATAAAAGAGACTTTTAGAAAGTTTCTTTTTAAAATGCATTATCATATTATTTTGGTTAAAACTCATAAATATCTACAAATAACTAATGTTAGGGCAATCTGTTCATGTTTTATTGCGCCTTTCTGAAATAGAAAATAAAAAATAAAGGATTTTGCCGATATATCGGCCGATATATCGGCATATCGGATTTTAAAACCAAAAAATATTTGTATAGGCCTTCAAAATCCTTTATCGGTCGGGCTCTAATAAAAACCACAACAGCCAAAGTGTGATTCATCTCGCTCTGTTTGTTTGTTGATGACGTTTTATTCTTCTATACTAACTTGAGTCGTTGCCTACGATTTGATAGGTGTCATCCTCATATTGTCTTCATACATGTTGTCCCAAGTTTATTATATCCATGTCTTACAGTGTTATCTGTAATGATCTTATAGGATTGCCCACATCACACACGTAACAGGCATTGTGAATGATGTGTATTTATAGCGTGCGTTTGTACCTGAGAAAACACCAGCACTCGGTGGCCTTGTTCTTTCAGTTTTCTGAGCATTTTCTGCAGCAGCGTGAGTTTCCCAGAGGCCTTTGTGAGGCCGACACCTTCATACGCTCCACTTGGTGTTTTGGGAGCTTCCTGCAACACACAAACACAACAAAACAGCCTATGATACATATATGCTCAACAAAAAACCCTGAAATACAGTAAGCACAACATTTTAACAGCAGGTGGCAGTATTTCAAGATAGATCCAAAAGAGACATTACCACTTCCTTTAAATTTGGACTTCAAATGGAGAACAGAAAAACTGAGTTTGGAGTGAATAAACTGATTTTAATGGCCAAATATTTCATACATAAATGTCGATTTCTTAAAACATCTCCTGTTTTTAATGCCTTTCTAAATGATATAATTCTGTATAAACAATCCCTGAAATGCTGTAAAGCAAAAAAAAAAGCCCAAATTTTTCATGAATACTTATGCAAACTTATTTCCTAGTGTCTACTGCTGAGTCTCTTGGTTTTTTATTTAGTTTTATTATTATTTAGTTATTTTTTATTATTGCTATTTTTTTTTCTTTTACAATGTTGTACTCCTTGTTCAATTCATGTTGTAAGATGGTTGTGTTGTGCCTTGTTGTATGTTTGATAAAAGATTCAATAAAAAAAAAAAAATAAAAAAAAAACATTACCACTTCCTTGTTTTTAAGAAATTGTGGTCTACAAATTTTTAAGAATAAATATGTAATTTCTAATAAAGTCAAAGAAACTCACTTTATAATAATATACAGATACTATCCATGTAATGATTTCATTAGTAAATTTAAAGAAGGGTTTTCACCATTTTGCAGTTTCTGTAAAGAAGAAAATGAAACAATTGCACACTTATTTTTCAGTTGTAATTATACTAATTTATGTTGGTCCCAAGTTTCTTGGTTTCGTTTTGAGTTAATTTATAAATATGGATTGTGATTCTGGTTTATTGGAAATGGATAATATAATTAAACTTCTCATTCTATTTGGAAAATATCATAACCAAATGTACCAAATGTTAGACTATTTTCCACTGATCTGAAGATTTTTTATTTTTATTTTTTAATCAAAAATCTCCAAATACATCAAAACTGTTGAAAAAGGATATTTAATGTATTAGAAACATGATTGATATGTGATATAAGAAGCAGAATTGTGATCTTTTTGTTTTACGGATTCAAATGTCTCTGTAATCCCCTGTACTGTTATCTAAAAAAAAAAAAATAATAAATAAAAATAATTTTTAAAAAAAGGTCCAAAAAAGCCAAAAACCTATCCAAATGTTCTGTCAGAAATACAGTGTGTGTTCTTACGGCGGAAGCGACGGGGAAGAGGTAGGGGTGGTTGCAGCACTTTTTTAGGTCCATCATAATGTTGAGCAGAGACACCTGGTTCCCTCCTCCCTTCGAATTCAGCGCTTCAAAGTTACGCGTCAGAATGAACTTGTAGTACTTTCTGTTCACACACAGGGTACGCATAGAAACATATGAAAAACTCTCCTCCTCCATATAACACTATATATCGACTATTTCTCTTTTTGTTTTGAATGTTTTAAGCTGGCATGCATAATAAGAAACATACATAAGAACTGATTTCACTACTTTAGCTAATTATCTTGCGATGTATGAATAAATTCGGCATGCAAACGCATATTGATGTTGTGGGTCTCACTTCTGCATGGGGCTGAGCTCCACTCGGACGATCAGCTCAGTTTTGGCTGGCATGTTCTTAAACACGTCAGCTTTGAGTCTCCGGAGCATGTGTGGCCCGAGCAGGTCGTGCAGTTTCTTGATCTGGTCCTCTTTAGAGATGTCCGCAAATTCCTCTAGAAAACCCTCTAGATTGCTGAGCGACAGAAATAATTGAGATTTAGAGTCGTGTTGATACAGTGTGTACATACAGTGGACCCCCAAAAAATATCTGGACACTTCAGAGAAACTAAAAAAAGGATATCATTGCATGTTTTACTGTCCAAATACTTTGTTGGGCCACTTTTATGGTCTAGAGTGGTGCTTTTGTTTGTTTTGTGGTACTTGAAGCGGTTGGGCGTCAGGAAGTTGAGCAGGTGGAAAAGTTCTTCCAGGTTATTCTGGAGTGGCGTTCCCGTTAGCAGCAGCTTGTGGTCTATCTTGTAGTCATTCAGTCTCCTGAAGAACTAACACACCACCACAAAAGACTTCAGTTAATAAAACACACACACTTCTCTCAACTGGAAACATACAAAGTGCATCACTAATAATTTAGTATGAAACCAAGATAAGCACAACTTGCCAATGACAAAATATTTTACATCTCTGTGCAAAAGTGTACAAACAGGAGAAGAATTAGTATGAATTTGTTTTTCTTAATGCATTTTTTGTATGTGTAGATAATCCACAATGTATATTTACTACCGTTCAAAAGTTTGGGTTAATTAATTAATACTGTTAACGATTTTCGTAACGATTTGTAACGATTTTTTTGTAACGATTTTCACATCTTTACAAAAACGTCCTCTTTAACGTCCAATTTAAAGGGGCTATATGTAAGAAATTTCATCGCTTTGTTATTGCAAATGTGTAAACAGCTTGTAATAAAAGACCTTCCACTCTTTCCTAGGTTGTCTATGAAAGCCTGTAGGCTGATTTTTATGTGAAGGACTCGGGATGAAAATCATAAGGATGTGATGTTTACGCGAGTGCCTTCTTCCGTTCAATGACACATGAAGCGAATGCTTACCGTATACAATGTTCAGAATAATGCTAAAAGAGCCATTCTGTACAGTTATATCAAATGTGTCATGCAAAGAAAGTCTCACATAGCCAGATCTATATAATCAAACTATCATAACAATGTAATTTTAATGACCTCACCTGTCGAAATGATGCCGGTGAATTGCAGAGCATATCAAAAATTATATTAACTGCCTTTTCTCACAACTGTAATTTTTGTTGTGTTATTTTGTTATTGGGAGAAAAGTGAGCAGCACATATATGCATATTCATCTAACGTCGTTCTCAGCAGCGTCTGGATTTTCGTTAACAGTTTATCACAGCAAAGGTATTTCCAACTTCTTTTTACTTCTAAGCAAAGAACAAAAAAGAACTTCGCCGTGAGTATATCAGGGCCTTGAATCACATTTAATACGTTTGTTACGTTACGTGTGCGCGAGTGTGAGCACGAAAAAATGACTGCAGTTCACTTAATGGCCACCGGTGTCGCTAATAACTAGGGATTCAGAATTCTACATATAGCCTCTTTAAAATAAATGCTCAGTTGAATTTCTATTCATCAAATAACAATGAAAAAAAGTATATCATGACTTACACAAATATAAGCTGCACTGTTTTCAACATTGAGAGATTTTACTTGAGCAACAAATTAAAATGATTACTGAAAGATCATGTGACACTGGAAATATAGTTTTGCCAACACAGAAATACATTTAAATCATTTGTTAATTAAGTTACTTGCACACACACAATTATTAGTAAAAAAAGCTAAATAACAAATCTGACATTCATATTTTTGTTCCTTCTATGATTTTATTTAACTTCAATAATGACTGGCTGAATGAAAATGCGTACTGGCTTTATTATGACCGTTTATAAAGGCGCCGGTTTATTTCTGTCATACTCAATCTGCTGTATTGCAAAGAATCCAAAAAGTAATTTCCTTTCCTGTATTAAATTAGAAAATCAAATCTCCCAAACTCTCTCTCGCTCTCTGTCACAAACACACACACACAAACCAAATAAATCCAGGACAGAAAATGGGAAAAACACATAAAGAGAGTATACCTTGGACTGGTTGTTTTTGAGACGGTGGGCTTCATCCACTACAAGACAGGCCCAGTCAATGGACTTGAGAACATTCTGGTCTATAGTCACAAGCTCATAGGACGTCAACAACACATGGAACTTAATGGGAGCTTCTCTCTGGAGGAAAGTAAAAAGAATGGTTACAGTAAATATTTCTTCTTACATAAACAAATGACATCCTTTCTCTCCATACTATGGCTACTCTACTTTAACCATTTATCTGCTTTTCATTTTCCTCCTTACACTGTCCATCTTTGCATTTCACCTTTCCAATCACCAACAAATGTGTTCTTTCCAGAGCTCATCTCCTCACCCGTAATTTGAAGGCTTTCTTTCCTCGATTCACCGCTGTGTCGTCAAAAGTGAACTCGTTCTCGCGGATGATGGCCCTGCTGTCCTTGTCTCCGGTGTAGGTGACAACATAGAAGTCGGGAGCCCACATCTCAAATTCCCTCTCCCAGTTAATGATTGTGGAGAGCGGTGCGCTCACCAGGAATGGCCCTTTAGTGTGACCCTGGTGAAAGAAATAAACCCAGTGATAAGGAAGAACGGACAGAGAGAAACAGGACAGGAGGGAGAAAATTGTGTGAAATTCAAGAGTTTACTCGTCATTTAACATAGACTTTTGTGACCTGACCCACACAGACCTCTTTAAACAGTGAGTAGAGGAAGACAATAGTCTGGATGGTCTTGCCCAAGCCCATTTCGTCAGCCAGGATGGTGTCGGTGCCCTGGGCCCAGGAGAAGCGCAGCCAGTTCAGCCCCTCCAGCTGGTAGAGGTGCAGCGTCCCTCCTGTCTCTGTCACGAAGTCTGGCTGCTCTTCATACTTGATTGTGGGCTGAAAGAAGAGAGATGTGCAGAGAAGTGGTGAGAAAAGATAGAAAGACTTTGTGCTAGAAAGCAGATTTGACAAAATAATAACATCAGCCGTGTGTTTCTGTATTTGGTTGAGTTGTGAGTATTTGCGGTGTGTTTCTGTATTTGGTTGAGTTGTGAGTATTTGCGGTGTGTTTCTGTATTTGGTTGAGTCGTGAGTATTTGTGGTGTGTTTCTGTATTTGGTTGAGTTGAGAGTATTTGCGGTGTGTTTCTGTATTTGGTTGAGTTGTGAGTATTTGCGGTGTGTTTCTGTATTTGGTTGAGTTGTGAGTATTTGCGGTGTGTTTCTGTATTTGGTTGAGTCGTGAGTATTTGTGGTGTGTTTCTGTATTTGGTTGAGTTGAGAGTATTTGCGGTGTGTTTCTGTATTTGGTTGAGTTGTGAGTATTTGCGGTGTGTTTCTGTATTTGGTTGAGTTGTGAGTATTTGTGGTGTGTTTCTGTATTTGGTTGAGTTGTGAGTATTTGCGGTGTGTTTCTGTATTTGGTTGAGTTGTGAGTATTTGTGATCTGTTTCTGTATTTGGTTGAGTTGTGAGTATTTGGGGTGTGTTTCTGTATTTGGTTGAGTCGTGAGTATTTGTGGTGTGTTTCTGTATTTGGTTGAGTTGTGAGTATTTGCGGTGTGTTTCTGTATTTGGTTGAGTCGTGAGTATTTGTGGTGTGTTTCTGTATTTGGTTGAGTTGAGAGTATTTGCGGTGTGTTTCTGTATTTGGTTGAGTTGTGAGTATTTGCGGTGTGTTTCTGTATTTGGTTGAGTTGTGAGTATTTGCGGTTTGTTTCTGTATTTGGTTGAGTTGTGAGTATTTGCGGTGTGTTTCTGTATTTGGTTGAGTCGTGAGTATTTACGGTGTGTTTCTGTATTTGGTTGAGTTGTGAGTATTTGTGGTCTGTTTCTGTATTTGGTTGAGTTGTGAGTATTTGGGGTGTGTTTCTGTATTTGGTTGAGTTGTGAGTATTTGTGGTCTGTTTCTGTATTTGTTGAGTCGTGAGTATTTGTGGTCTGTTTCTGTATTTGGTTGAGTCGTGAGTATTTGTGGTCTGTTTCTGTATTTGGTTGAGTCGTGAGTATTTGGGGTGTGTTTCTGTATTTGGTTGAGTCGTGAGTATTTGTGGTCTGTTTCTGTATTTGGTTGAGTCGTGAGTATTGGGGTGTGTTTCTGTATTTGGTTGAGTTGTGAGTATTTGTGGTCTGTTTCTGTATTTGGTTGAGTCGTGAGTATTTACGGTGTGTTTCTGTATTTGGTTGAGTTGTGAGTATTTGTGGTGTGTTTCTGTATTTGGTTGAGTTGTGAGTATTTGGGGTGTGTTTCTGTATTTGGTTGAGTTGAGAGTATTTGCGGTGTATTTCTGTATTTGGTTGAGTTGTGAGTATTTGCGGTGTGTTTCAGTATTTGGTTGAGTCGTGAGTATTTGTGGTCTGTTTCTGTATTTGGTTGAGTCGTGAGTATTTGTGGTCTGTTTCTGTATTTGGTTGAGTTGTGAGTATTTGTGGCGTGTTTCTGTATTTGGTTGAGTCGTGAGTATTTGTGGTCTGTTTCTGTATTTGGTTGAGTCGTGAGTATTTGTGATCTGTTTCTGTATTTGGTTGAGTCGTGAGTATTTGCGGCGTGTTTCTGTATTTGGTTGAGTCGTGAGTATTTGTGGTCTGTTTCTGTATTTGGTTGAGTCGTGAGTATTTGGGGTGTGTTTCTGTATTTGGTTGAGTTGTGAGTATTTGTGGTCTGTTTCTGTATTTGGTTGAGTCGTGAGTATTTGCGGTGTGTTTCTGTATTTGGTTGAGTCGTGAGTATTTATGGTGTGTTTCTGTATTTGGTTGAGTTGTGAGTATTTGTGGTCTGTTTCTGTATTTGGTTGAGTCGTGAGTATTTACGGTGTGTTTCTGTATTTGGTTGAGTTGTGAGTATTTGAGGTGTGTTTCTGTATTTGGTTGAGTTGTGAGTATTTGCGGCGTGTTTCTGTATTTGTTGAGTTGTGAGTATTTGCGGTGTGTTTCTGTATTTGGTTGAGTTGTGAGTATTTGCGGTGTGTTTCTGTATTTGGTTGAGTTGTAAGTATTTGTGTCGTGTTTCTGTATTTGGTTGAGTTGTGAGTATTTGCGATTTGAGTTTCTGTATTTGGTTGAGTTGTGAGTATTTGCGGTGTGTTTCTGTATTTGGTTGAGTTGTAAGTATTTGTGTCGTGTGTCTGTATTCGGTTGAGTTGTGAGTATTTGCGATTTGAGTTTCTGTATTTGGTTGAGTTGTGAGTATTTGCGATTTGAGTTTCTGTATTTGGTTGAGTTGTGAGTATTTGCAGTGTGTTTCTGTATTTGGTTGAGTTGTGAGTATTTGCAGTGTGTTTCTGTATTTGGTTGAGTTGTGAGTATTTGCAGTGTGTTTCTGTATTTGGTTGAGTTGTGAGTATTTGCAGTGTGTTTCTGTATTTGGTTGAGTTGTAAGTATTTGTGTCGTGTTTCTGTATTCGGTTGAGTTGTGAGTATTTGCGATTTGAGTTTCTGTATTTGGTTGAGTTGTGAGTATTTGCGATTTGAGTTTCTGTATTTGGTTGAGTTGTGAGTATTTGCGGTGTGTTTCTGTATTTGGTTGAGTTGTAAGTATTTGTGTCGTGTTTCTGTATTCGGTTGAGTTGTGAGTATTTGAGGCGTGTTTCTGTATTTGGTTGAGTTGTGAGTATTTGCAGTGTGTTTCTATATTTGTTGTATTGTATGTGTTTCTGACGCTAACATCATTAACAGGCGTGCTTGGAGCTTCATCATTCTCCTCTCTCCTCCTCATCCTCCTTGGCTTCTCTGGGTCTTCCTTCATCACTTCCTCCCTGTGAGGAAAAAAAATAGAACACTGCTTATTCCATATTCAAAATATAATAATCGCTAAAAAACAAAATACTAAAATAATGATTTAGACGAAGTTACAATGCAGAATTAGGACATTAAAGGCAAACAAGTCCATCTTTATAGTGAATAAGGATCATCCACATTCTACTAAAATTCTCATTTTGTGTTCCACGGAAGAAAAAAATACAATAAAGATATAAAACAATAAAACAACATGAGGATGATGAAAGGGGATATATACTGTATAAGATATCTGTGTTGCCAATGTGTGAACAGCTTGTAACGAAACTTAAAAAAGGACCTTCCTCAACTTCTTAGCTTGTCTATGAAAGCCTGTAGACTGATTTTTGTGTAAGGACTTGCCAGGAAAATCAAAAGGATGTAACATTTACGCTCCCGAGAGCCTCTCTTCCGTTCAATGACGCATGAAGCGAATGATTATTCAATGTTCAGTATAATGCAGAAAGAGCCATTCTGTACTGTAATGTCAATGTGTAATGCAAAGAAAAGGAATTTATTCAAACTATAGTCTCTCACAGCCAGATCTATATAGTCTTAAATATACTTGTATCGTGTATGTTACGTGTGCACAAGTGCGAGCATGGGAAATAAGTTGCAGGCTGCAGTTCATTTAACGGCCACCGGAGTCGGTTTCTGAATTCTACATATAGCCCCTTTAAATAACAGACTTTTAATTTCTACGTAAACTATCCAATGAAAAATCAAAACCTTGTGACAGTTTGCTCAAACATCTATGTTTGACTGCACCTGTGTCTCCAGTACGCCGTTTTGTGTCCACTAAACTCCGGGATGTCCAGCTCATCTCTCTCCCAGGTGCACTGGTCATAGGTCAGATCTCTCCATTTAACCAGGTAGTGGTAGTTGCTCTTTTTATCGATGCTGTGCACACACACATACACACACACTTTAATCGTCTGACAGTACAAAGTATTCGCATATACAGTATAATATAGTAGTTTGACACAAAAATCACACACCTATGATTGATTATCCTGTGAACAATCATCCATTCTGGCTTGATGCCATATCGATAGTACTTCTCTTCCAGAATGGCATATTGAGGGTCTTTGGCCCTCCGCTTTTCACTCTTCCCAGAATCCTCCTCTCCCCCAGAGCCGTAGTCCAGACTAGGCGGCTCGTCCATATCCGTTTTCCTCTGGTAGTTGCGGAACATCACAGAGTGGAAGATCTCGAGCTGAGGATGGACAGATGGATAAGAGAAAATCTGTACATCGCATAAAAGTTATCTCTGTCTCACACACACTTCTGTCTCACTCTCGCACCTGTAGCTCTGTGATCCAGGTGCAGTGCCAGTACGACTGTCCCGTTAGCTTCACAAAGAACTCTCTCTCTGGACGACCCTTCATGGGCGGAGGGGGCGGGGCATCGGGGGGCGCGTCTGGGGGTGGAGGGACAGGAACTGGGGGTGGGGGATCACCCCATCGCCAGTGCAGAATCTTTTGCACTCGCCCTTTGATTGGTGGACACTGAAAAACAGAAAACAGAAGTTAACAGCCGATTGTGTTACAAATTTCTGATTGACTGAATTTGTGATGTTTTAAATATAAATTAAATTCACAAGCTTGTCTTCCTTCCCTTAGTATAAGTTAAACTCAATAACCTAATAAATGCCTCTATCCACAGCACAAATTAACCACAATAATCAATATCTATCTATTTTAAACACAATTCAACTCAGCTAAACCCATCTCAGTTAACACACCTCTGTTTAAGTATTTACTTCTCTTTGTATACTGTTATTGTACGTATTAAGAATACATAAAATGCTAGATTTATATACTGTGTCAAAGCTGAATTTTCAGTATCATTACTTTAGCCTTCAGTGTCACATGATCCTTCAGAAATCAGTTATTATCTAATATGCTCAAGAAACTTTTGTATGATTATCATTCATTTTGTTGCTGAATATTTCTGTGGAAACTAAGACATTTTTCATCAGGATTCTTTGATTAAAAGAAAGTTCATAAATAAAAGTATAAACATTTTTGTACTGACTTGAAACAAAATTACAGCTTAAAAATGACAAAAATATTCTGTTCACGAGAGATATTTACCTTGAATTTCTTTCTTTTCTTCACACATCACATGTCTCATATTTCATCTCAAGCATGCTCTTCACTGACACTGTTGTCTCCATGGTAAGCAAGTATAATAACTTTTGGAAAAAACTTAATTAGGAGTCTTAAAATAGTTTGTTGTGGTGTCTCAACAACTACGGGACATCCCGTAGTAAGTCATTTTTCCACATTAAACAATGAAAGGGTTAACTGCCACAGTTTTAGTTCATAGTTTAAGGTTTAATGTTTGGGTCAGAGAAAAAAACTGCATAAAGAGCAACAAAAAAATCAGCATACTATATCAATGATGAAGTTATTATAAAAATTTTTCAAGACAATTTCAATACAACAAAAAGAAGTATTTATTAAGCCATTGGAGATAAAATTGCCAGTCGTTGAAGAACCACGTGTGTAGTGGCATTACTCACAGTGCAGCGTGGACAGAGCCACTCTCCGTTGGGGATCTCGGGCAGTGGGGGGTTCAGGCAGTGGATGTGATAGGACGACGGGCAGGAGTCACAGCACAGCAGCTCTCCTCCGTCTTTACACACGCGACAGAACTCCATGTGATCATCCTCCTCTTCCTCTCCTCCCAGCCCTGCCTCCACATCCCGGACATCGTCACACTCCTCCTCAAAGTCCTCAAAGTCTTCTTCCTTTGCTTCCCACTGGATCCCTTCTTTCTCCTGAAAGATGTAGAATTTGATTACAACCCTAGTGAGCAAAATCTACACCAAAATGTATTTATGTAAATACATTTATTTCATACTAAGTATGCAACAAATACATTAAAATATTTACTGGCATATCGCTTGAGACTTACTGATATAAAGATTATAATTAACCCTCTGATGGTCCTCGGTCACTTCTGACCGAATAATTTGGTTACACTTTATTTTGATAGTCACTTTAGACATTCTACTAACTATAAGTAACTTTTCAACTACATCTCCACTAACGGTCATTAGAGTATTTGTAGGCTGTAGTAGACTATCAGTAGACTGTTAGGTTAGGGTTAGGTGTTAGGGTTCAGGTTAGGAGAACAAGTTGACTTGTAGTTGCTAAGTCAGTTAAATGTCTGTTGGGGGACCAACAAAATAAAGTGTTAGCAGATATTAAGCAGACAGTCTACTAATACTCTAATGATAGTTAGTTGACTTGAAGCAGCAAAGTTACTTGTAGTTAGTTGAATGTCTAAAGTGGACTATCAAAATAAAGTGTTACCAATAATTTTCTGTTTTGAATTATTAAAAATCACAGCTTCATCGGAAGGTTATGATACTTGGTGACTTTTTTGGCATTTGGTATGTGAATACAAAAAAAAATTGAGGTCATGATCCGAGCATGCTAAGTGGTCGTAAAAAAAATAGTCACACTCGTGGTCTTCGGTCAGAAATGACCGACCCATAGGAAATGAATGGGAAATTTACAAAAAAACTAAAATTTACAGAATTTTTGTTTGTACAATCTACAAATCGGCCACGATTCTTAAAAGAAGTATACTGCAGTAAAGGGGTGACACTCTACAACATCAAGAGTGCAAAAAATGTACACACACACATACAAACACACTTTTATACACATACACACCAATAAATTCAGACTACAAAAAATCTGTTTTGAATTATTAAAAATCACAGCTTCATCAGAATGTTACAAAACTTGGTGACATTTCTGGCATTATGTATGTGAAAACACAACAAAAAATTAAGTTCATGATCCGAGAATGCTAAGTGGTCGTAAAAAAATTAGTGGTGATTTTGGTCTTTGGTCAAAAATGACCCCCATAGGAAATGAATGGGAAATTGACAAAAACACAAAATTTCACATTTTTTATTTATTTTTTTACAATTTTTTTTTAATAAGAAATAGTTTTTGAGATTGTTTCAATTATATATTCAAATCCACCAAAAAAAAAATTTGTTCATAAACAGCTGGGGAATTCACATGCCTCTCCATTGAGAGCTGTACATGCCATCTAGTGGTTACACCATGATTCAACTCTTTTTCTCTATACTGTAACCAGAAGGTGCTAATTTTCTTCAAAAAAAAAATTTTTCTGAAGGCCTAGACTCTATATTAAACAAAAATACTGCATTGATACTTTATATATATATATATATATATATATATATATATATATATATATATATATATATATATATATATATATATTTACATAGAAAAAATAGACCATAAAAACATCAAACATCAAATTGTCTCAAAATACTAAATTGAAAAGAATAAATATTATAGAACAAAAATAAATTGCATTGGTTTTACTGGGATGGAAGAAGTTTCATTTTTAGGCCTCCGGTCACTTCTGACTGGGAAGGCCCAGGACGTGACTCATAAAGGAAGACCATCAGAGGGTTAAACTATACTTTACTTTGCACATGTCTTAATATTAAGACTAAAATGTCTTGTAATATCTATATAAGTAAGGCTAGTATGATCTCTGTATAATACCAGTCTTTAAATGCTGCTCTCTAAAAAGTGTACTTAAAGTATACTTGCAATAGTTCCACTTTAGCGCCATAAAATATTTCTTTAGTTGAACCTCAGCACTATTTTTGGATAAAGTGCATTTAGTACAAAATTAGGATACCAAAAGTACAATTGTAGGGGATTTATATTAAGTACATAAGTAAATGTATTTGTAGTGTACTACAGAGAGGAATAACAAACTAATCATACTGTATATGATGAAGGCTTGTTGATGATCTGCTCTTATAGAAATGTGGGAGATATATCAGACGATGTCCTTCAGTTTAAAATGGATGTTTGATTCTGTAGGTTTGGGTTGATGTGACTCACACAGTGAGGGCAGCTCCACTTGCCCTCGGGCGCTTTCTCCAGCTCAGGCTCGAGGCACACCAGGTGGTACGCTCGAGGACAGGTATCACACAGGATGATCTCTCCCCCCTGCTGACACACCTCGCAGTAGTCCTGATGATCAGTCTCATAGCCATCGCCATCCTCATCACCCAGCACTGAGAAAGAAAGAGAGCGATACGAGCATAAGCAAGCATAATGTCTACTTTAAATTTTTAGCCATTATCGGTGTGAATCCAAACCACAATGGGTGATTATCATTGTTTACTTACCCACAATTCTATGGTAATGAACTAAGAGACCTACAGTATATTGAGACTGGGGGGAGGGGAGTGCGATATGATGAAAATCTTATTTCATGATATAACAAATTTTATTTCACAATACTAGTTATATATCATGCGTCAGTCAGCATGAGTACGCCACTTTTTCTCATGCACGTCCCAGTCTTTATTTTTTTCATTCACGCATATTTCTTTATCACTCTAACGTGTGAATAACTTTAAAGGAGTAGTTCACTTTTAAAAACAAATTTTGCTGATAATTTACTCACCCCAATGTCAACCAAGATATCCATGTCATTCTTTCTTCAGTCGAAAAGAAATTAAGGTTTTTTAAGAAAACATTTCAGGATTTTCTCCATATAATGGACTTCAATGGGGACCAAACGGTTCAAGGTCCAAAAGACAGTTTCAGTACAAACTGTTCAAAGGGCTTTAAACGACACCAGATGATGAATAAGGGTCTTATCAAGCGAAATTAGCGGTCATTTCAAAATTAAAATTAAGTTTTATAAGCACAAATACTCGCCTTGCTCTGTTCTGTGATGAGCGTTCGTGACTCTCCTGTTAAAACTCGTTGATCAAAATGAACAAATCTTTTTTCGAGTCATGACTCGAAGGGTCCTTGATAAGACCCTTATTCATCGTATGGTGTCGTTTAAAGCCCTTTGAAGCTGCACTGAAACTCTCATTTGGACCTTGAACCGTTTGGTTCCCATTGAAGTCCATTATATGGAGAAAAATCCTGGAATGTTTTCATCAAAAACCTTAATTTCTTTTCGACTGAAGAAAGAAAGACGTGGATATCTTGAATGACATGAGGGTGAGTAAATTATCAGCAAAAGTTTTTTTTGAAGTGAACTTCTAGTACTGTGCTGCGTGGATAAATTTACATACTGCAACATACAGCAAAAATTTTAATTACAGTGAAATATTTGTAATAATTTTGGGGCACAAGGATGAGGAATGATTATAATTTGTATGAAAAGCAACAACAAAACATAAGGATTTTTTTCTTTTTCATTTATTTATTAATTCAGAGAGTTAAACAGACGCATTGTTTTTAAAGACAGATCCAATACAAAGATGGGGGGGTTTGGAGAAGAGACTCACCCTTTTTCTTCTTCTTCGCCGGACGACCCCTTTTGTTCTTCTTGACCCTTCCCGAGCTGTCAGATCGGACCGAAGAGCTATGAACGCTGGAGTTCTCCTGCTCAGAGTCGTCCTCATCCACCTCCTCACTCTGCATTACACACACAATCAAAAACAAGCACTGCACCCAACACACATTCTCACTCAACACCTGCGATATGTTATGGCGCCGTTTTATACATAAACAATATTTATATTTAATATTTATATATAAACAATATGAATGTAAGCCAGAGGAGAACTGGCCCCCGACTGAGCCTGGGTTCTCCCAAGGTTTTTTCTCCATCCAATCTGATGGAGTTTTGGTTCCTTGCTTTTGGCTTGCTTAGTTGGGGTTATTTAATATTTAATATTTAACAATATTATTGATCTGTGTTGTACTACTTTCATGTTATCACTGTGAAGCTGCTTTGATACAATCTGTATTGTGAAAAGCGCTATATAAATAAATGTGACTTGACTTGACATTCACGGGGATATGCATTACACACAAACTCTCACCGAACTGCTCTTCTTCCTCTTGTTACCAAGTGGTCCCAGTTTAATGCGCAGAGGGGCCATTTTCTTGGGTTTTGGCTTCTTCTTGTCTGAGACACGAGGACTCTTACTGCGTTTCTTGTAGCCAGGGCCTGCCGAAAACCAATCAATGGGCAATATTTAAAATTGGATAGCATTTTGTCTGGATAAAAAAAAAAGAATACGCTAAAAAACAAAAAAATATGTATTTTTATAAGGTACAGTATAAAAGAGTAATATTAATTTGCTATAAAATCTGCAATTAAATTAAATGTTAAATATTAAATCAGTGTTTTATAAGTGCCTCTATTATGCTTTTTTTAATATTACCTTTCATGCAGTGTAATATAGATGTTTGTGAGCGTAAAAGGCCTGCAAAGTTTTAAAGATCAAAGTGCACGAAAAATAAAGTTATCGTCTCCTAAAATAATTGATTCTGAACTGATAAAATGAGTCGTCAGTAATTCCAGTCTCACTTCCTGTTACAAACCTACGTAACAATGTGACACATTTGCATAATGCCAGTCTATGGTGTTCATTGGCTGTCCGTGAACAACGTCTACTTTGACCCTTTAACACTGTAGTTGTAGCTGAGACTGGAAGAGTTTGGCTCGTGTTGTTCATGTCGCGAAGACGCTGTTTTCAACAATTGATTCGGAAAAACTGACACCATCGTTACTGTTCGTATGAATACAAGTGCTATGGAAGCCTTCAGAGCTGAAATTCAGATATGATAATGGATGTTTGGTTTCCAACACACGCAGTAAGCGGTCAACCAATCACAACAGACTGGACTGTCTGACCAATCAGGCTTTCAGAAAGGACGGGTTTAGAAAAACTGAATCTTTGAGAAATGAGGAGATGTGCAATGAGAAAATTAAACGTTTTTTTGACCTTGAATGCATGAACATCAATTGTAGGAGACCTCTATAACAAATTTAGGAACCTTTAAATTAGCATAATAGGGGCACTTTAAAAGGATAGTTCACTTTGAAATTAATTTTTGGTATGTTTTATCTTACCTCAAGGGCATCCAAGATGTAGGTGTCTTTGTTTCCACAGTATTTTCAATTTTGACATTTTTCAGTCAAACCGTTGTTGTCTATCAGTCATATAATGGAGGTCTATGGTCACCACCTCAAAGAGCATGTACAGAGAAGTCAAAATTAAACATGATTTAATGACTCGTAAATGTAAGTACACATTGATGGCCTAAGACACGAAACGAGCGGTTTGTGTGAGAAAACTAACGGTATTTATATCGTTTTTACCTCTTGTAATCATAGCCATGACAAAATGATCTGACGGCACGGGTGCTTCGATCTGCGCATGTGCTGGAAGTGATCGCTTGCGCGCCTACGTCACTCTTTGTTTATACAGACATTTCGGAAGTTATACCTCTCACTAAACATATTTAGATATACGGGAAACTGCAATGGAAGACGATTTGGGTATATCTAAATATGTTTAGTAAAAGGTAAAACTTCCGAAATCCCTGTGTAAATATTGAGTGACGGCACACGCAAGCGATCACTTCAGGCGTAACATTGAACTGATTCAGTTCGGTTTAGTTGGACATTGCACAACTGATTCAGATCACTTGGATTACACAAGGTAAAAACCATATAAATACTGTTCGTTTTCTCACAAAAAAACGTTTCGTTTCGTGTCTTAGGCCATCAATGTGTACATACATTTACGAGTCATTAAATCATGTTCAATTTTGACTTCTCTGTGCATGCTCTTTGAGGTGGTGACCATAGACCTCCATTATATGACTGACAGACAACAACGGTTTGACTGAAAAATGTCAAAATTGAAAATACTGTGGAAATAAAGACACCTACATCTTGGATGCCCTTGAGGTAAGCTAAAACATACCAAAAATTAATTTCAAAGTGAACTATCCCTTTAAATTAGCATAATAGGGGCACTTTAAGTGGCTGCTGAGATGACGATGAACGTTAAATAGACGTTTTATAATTTTTAAGACATTGCTATCAATCCTCCAAACCAGAAATGTTTAATGCTGTGTGTTTACATTACCAAAACCTGTACTGAAACCAATAAAGCCCTTACCTTTGCCCTCTTTGGTCTTGGCCTTGCGAAGTGGTGGTGGCTGCGGTGGGGGTTCAGGTGAGGCTGATGCTGCCGAGACCTGCTCAGCAACGGCTAACGCGGCGGCGGCGGCTACGGCAGCGACGGCTGCGGCCGAGCCTTTGAACGGATTATTGGAGCTGAACTCACGCCATTTGGCCCCCAGAATGGTCATCATCTTGGACATGGGGATTTTAGGGTTCTTCTTAGCAATCATGGGTCTGCAGACGATATAATATGTTTAATACAGAAATGTTGCTGCAGAGGAACTACAATGTGTGAAAGCGCTGGTTCAAGTCAGTACCTCATGAACTGGCTGAAGGCCTTGTAGTTGGTTAGCGTGCGGTAATCTTCTTCCGTGAATGTGTGATCGACATCTTCAAGCCCCCACTCTCTAGCCAGCTGGGCTGATGTTTTCATCTCCACCGGCTGGAAGAGAGGCTTCATCATATGGCTGTCGCAGTGTGGATGGGTAATAAACATCTGGAAACATCTGGACTAGCTGGATCAGTAATTATGTGTGTACAGCGGCCATGCAACAGTTAGAAACACATGTCACAGTTTGTGCGTGTCATTCTTTCATAATTTCTGGATGCAAGTGCGAGAATGACCTCTGATGATGTGCTTGCATAAGGCCGTGTGTCCACCAAAGCGTTTTTCCACGCGCCTGGCGTATGTTTTCAATTGTTTTCAATGGGAGCGCCGCGTTTTTTAAATGCCATGAGCGTGACGAGTCGTTGAGCGTCTTTTTTCATGCTGAAGCGCCGAGCGCCCGGCGTTTTTTACTGGTCGCCGAGAGTTGAAAAATGTTCAACTTTGGTTAAAACGCAGCGCTCATCACTGTCACTTTTTACCCAGCCGTCCAATCACAGTGGAGGAGGGGCGGGACTAAACCACACCGACCAACTGTCACAACATTCAAACTGTGCTGCGGATATTCTGTATCATAGCAACGAAACGTCTCAACAGAAAAAAACGCCACTCTCAAGCGCCCAAAGCACGGCGTCTTCAGCAGAGCGTCTAGCGTTTTCAGCTGGCTAAAAACGCTTTGGTGGATACGCACCTTGCGTATGTTTTCAATTGTTTTCAATGAAAGTGATGCGTTTTTTAAACGCCATGAGCGTGACGAGTCGCTAAACGTCTTTTTTCACGCTGAAGCGCCGAGCGGCCGGCGTTTTTTACTGGTCGCCGAGAGTTGAAAAATGTTCAACTTTGGATAAAACGCAGCGCTCATCACTGTCACTTTTTACCCAGCCGTCCAATCACAGTGGAGGAGGGGCGGGACTAATACCACACCGACCAACTGTCACAACATTCAAACTGTGCTGCGGATATTCTGTATCATAGCAACGAAACGTCTCAACAGAAAAAAACGCCACTCTCAAGCGCCCAAAGCACGGCGTCTTCAGCAGAGCGTCTAGCGTTTTCAGCTGGCTAAAAACGCTTTGGTGGATACGCGGCTTGCGTATGTTTTCAATTGTTTTCAATGAGAGTGATGCGTTTTTTAAACGCCATGAGCGTGACGAGTCGCTGAGCGTCTTTTTTCACGCTGAAGCGCCGAGCGCCCGGCGTTTTTTACTGGTCGCCGAGAGTTGAAAAATGTTCAACTTTGGATAAAACGCAGCGCTCATCACTGTCACTTTTTACCCAGCCGTCCAATCACAGTGGAGGAGGGGCGGGACTAAACCACACTGACCAACTGTCACAACATTCAAACTGTGCTGCGGATATTCTGTATCATAGCAACGAAACGTCTCAACAGAAAAAAACGCCACTCTCAAGCGCCCAAAGCACGGCGTCTTCAGCAGAGCGTCTAGCGTTTTCAGCTGGCTAAAAACGCTTTGGTGGATACGTGCCTTGCGTATGTTTTCAATTGTTTTCAATGAAAGTGATGCGTTTTTTAAACGCCATGAGCGTGACGAGTCGCTAAACGTCTTTTTTCACGCTGAAGCGCCGAGCGGCCGGCGTTTTTTACTGGTCGCCGAGAGTTGAAAAATGTTCAACTTTGGATAAAACGCAGCGCTCATCACTGTCACTTTTAACCCAGCCGTCCAATCACAGTGGAGGAGGGGCGGGACTAATACCACACCGACCAACTGTCACAACATTCAAACTGCTGCAGATATTCTGTATCATAGCAACGAAACGTCTCAATGGAAAAAAACACTGCGCTGCCAAAACGCTCTCAAGCGCCCAAAGCACGGCGTCTTCAGCAGAGCGTCTAGCGTTTTCAGCTGGCTAAAAACGCTTTGGTGGACACACGGCCTAAGTGTTTGTGAATGTGTGAAGTTGCAAACACCTTATATTGAGGCAAATTTCTTAAATATACAGCACTAACACCAGCTCTGCAGATGAAAGCCATTCATATGCCGATATAACCGCTATCTAATGTTCAACTTGGTAAAATCAATGGAATTTATAATATCACAACCTCTGTTGTTTTGTAGTAGTTCGTGTTTGTGTTTTGTAGGAAATCAGTGTTAAGATGATTAGTTTTCCTCTGGTGAACTTAGATCCTGTGGAATTTAAGCAAGTTCTCTCCATACAAATGCAAATATTTTGAATAATTATGTAAAATATGATACTTTAATCCTAGATCTGGATTAAAGTGTTCTTGCAACTAGGTAACTTTACTTTATTAAAGGGGTCATAGCGTGGATTTTTATTTTATTTTAATGTTACTTGAGGTTCACTTATAATGTTAATAAAGTTTATTTTACAACTCTATATATTATGTTCAACCCTCATTTTGAGCCTCTGTCTGGAATGATCAGTTTTTAAGGCGCGGCTTACTGTTAACGGCTACTGTTATGATTGGCTAACGTCACTGCACCGTATCAACGCCCACTTGCTATTGCACATGAGTAAGTGTTTTGAAAACATTATCCATATAAAACCGTCATTTACAGACAAAGCATTATAAAATTACTAGCCTCTGAGCCTCGTTTACTAAATAAAATGCTCCGAACAAACATATAATCCTCTGACGTGATCATTAAAATAATTCAACCACTTGTTTCTGACACTGGGATCCTTCTTAAGTCTCTACAGAGACACAAACAAGCGGTTTAAACTGGTTAAAGTACAAAGCGAAAGTTCTTCCACTCGTCCATTAGTCAAGTTGTCAACAGACTCAAGTGTGTGTAGTTCGTCAGAAACTGAACACACATCTGTAAACTGTATCAGTGTAGACAGCGTCAGTGATTATAATGGGTTTTATGTTTTTGACGCGAAACTCGCATCCAGTCAGCCATTAAGCGACCGAACGCCAGTGGGCGGAGCCTATGAGCAGATGATGCTTAACTATTCCTCGATGTCTTGCTCTGGAGGCAGTCATATGCAAATGTATTTGCCGGTGTGACGTCACAGATCCCGCAATATCAAAATGAGCTGTTTTCTACATTAAATAAGTGCTTTGTTTATAATGATGAGGAGGTTTTAAGTTAAGAAACTTGCAGGATGTTTTAACGGTATACAGACCTATTATATGTCAAAAGATCAAAGGAAATTTGATTTTTCATGCCATGACCCCTTTAAGTTCATTAAGACTTAAAGGGATAGTTCACTTTGAAATGTATTTTGATATGTTTTATCTTACCTCAAGGGCATCCAAGATGTCTTTGTTTCCGCAGTATTTTAAATTTTTATATTTTTAGGTCAAACCGTTCTTGTCTGTCAGTCATATAATGGAGGTCTATGGTCACCACCTCAAAGAGCATGCACAGAGAAGTCCAAATTAAACATGATTTAATGACTCGTAAATGTAAGTACACATTGATGGCCTAAGACACGAAACGAGCGGTTTGTGTGCGAAAACGAACAGTATTTATATCGTTTTTACCTCTTGTAACCACAGCCACGTCCAAGTGATCTGAAGGCGCGGGTGCTTCGGTCTGCGCAAGCACCAGAAAGCGTCGGAAGTGATCTCTTGCGCGGTTGCAAAAAAAAAAATCAACGTTGTCTGTTGATATATATCGAAATCGTCTTCCATTGCAATTTCCGGTATATCTAAATATGTTTAGATCTTCACAGTGAAGGGTAGGTGGTGACCATAGACCTCCATTATATGACTGACAGACAAGAACGGTTTGACCTAAAAATATCAAAATTGAAAATACTGCGGAAACAAAGACACCTACATCTTGGATGCCCTTGAGCTAAGCTAAAACATACCAAAAATACATTTTAAAGTGAACTATCCCTTTAATTTATAAATAAAGTACGTACACAGAAAAACAAATTCCATTCCTACTCAATTTTACTTGAGCCAAACAAGTACGTTTACTTTTTTCAGCTTTCATTCTCTTAGTCGAGTAAACTCATCCAATTTTAAATTTTATAATGAGCGGATTATGTTTGGATACAGAGGAGAATAAGGAAAAACAAAACCTGTAACAGCAAAGATAACATGCGACCCAAAGATAAGCATGCAGAGCAAGAAAAGACAGAGCGCCAATGGATAACCTTTGCGGCCTCTTCATGTGTGCTGTCTTCATCCTCTTTCTTCTTTTTCTTGGTTTTCTTCTCTTTTTTATCCTTGTGTTTCTTCTTCTTTTTCTTCTCCCCTCCGTAATCGCTGGCAGCACTGTCAGAATTCATGGCATAGTCCGGTTCGGAGTCTCTCTCTATGTCACTGTCCTGAAAGAGGCAGAGAAAGTAAGATCAACCTTAAGAACATACATCATTGGAGCTGTCAATATACTGCATTCATTTAATACACTTTATAAAACGGCTAGTTAAAATATCTAAATATTCTGATTCAGTTTTGTTTTTTAACTGTCCGCGAAAGGGACAAAAAGTTACATAGTGTACCTTTAAATGATTCTCTCATCCGCCACTTTGCATTATCTCCATTCAAGGGGCTTTTTCAGAGATTTATAAATAAATGTATATATATTGATATACTATATATGATATATTATAGGGTTCATAAGGGCTAATTAATCAGCATATCATGTAATTTGCCTTAAATTTATAATTTGATTATAAATCAATTGATGCCTTGCAGACTAAGGTTTAATGAAAAATGCATTTGAACATGAAGGCAGAAAAACACATCAACCACATACTATTTTTTTGCGCTTGCGCACTTTGGTCATCTTCCCCTCCTTGTCTTTCTTCTTCGTCTCTTTCTTTTTCTTAGGGCCTCGTTTCTTTTTCCCCAGGTTGTCCCTGTCTGACGTCTCGCCAATGTCGTCTCCATCATCTAAGTGAGAGAGAGACGCAGGGAAATGAGGGAACATGGGAGGACTGATGAAATTAAAGTGACCATAATTCTTTGCAAACCCTCTGAGGTAGCCTTCAAATCATTTCCCACTTCAATTATTGAACAACACGAGCGGCGCAGAGACCGAGACTGTCACATAGGAAATAAGTCATTCCACTTATGACTTGAACTAAGCTGTAGTATTTAATGAATTAATCTCACAAACATAATTATCTACATGACCTAATTATGACAGCCAGCTCGCATGGAAAGCTATTTACAGAGTGAATTTTAAGACGATGATAAATATTGTATGCCGCACTCTTCATAAGATGAAAATTTCAGGTCACTGCATGAGCAGAATAAATTACTCTAAAGCCACCATGAAATCAAAATTGACAATTCTTGTTTTTTTATAATGGAATACAGCAGTACTTATTTTAACAAATTTATCCATGCGCATCATTTTTTTCATCAATCTTTCATCAAAATAACACAGCCTGTCACTTGACCAATAGCAAACCAGAACCATCAAACTCAAAACTCTCTCAGGATGTGTTTGTGTTGTCAGTTAACCAAAAATGTGTTTCATGAGGTAACATCAAAAGTGGTTAATGTTATATTCCAAATAAAGTCCCTGTATTATGCTTCCATAAAAGGTACTTTTGACACACAGAAGGGGCAAAGTGGAGTTAAACAGCTGCAGTCATGTGACAATTTACAGCAGCCATGTAAAAACGTTGTCTGTTCTTTCATTTAAAGCTTAGCCTATTTAAATTCAAAAACATTTTGGACATAATTTTACCAAGCTCAAAATAATTTAACGTGCCTACCTGACGACATAGTTTAGGCTACATCAACAAAGGAGCTTTTTTTTTAAGGGTTAGACTACTTACGTTAAAAAGTAACGTTACACCAACTCAGTTTTTAGTTTTACACTGCATTATACAGATTGTTTTTGTAAATGTAGCACCGTATCATCATATCATGTCTGGCTAACAGCAGATAGCGTAGAAGTATCGCCATTTCGCTGCGATAAATGAGTTGTGTTTGATAGTGTCTTTGTTGCTGGGGCGCGCGCGCGCGGGCAGAGCCCTTACCCCCAGCCAGAGGCGGCAGAAACACACACTCGAGGCCCGGGGATTGAAAGGCCGTGAGCTGAGCTGATGCTCCCCTCTTCGTGAACTCCTGCACCTGGAGTGAGAGACCACCAGATGAACCGCACATGAAGGTCGCGGGGGCGAGACAGGACGCGCGTGCTGCTGCTGACTGACTCACTCACGCGCACCGTGGGAATGCGCGAGACACACACTTACACGAGGCCCCACATATAAAAGTTAGAATTAACTAAACAAGTTATTTTAAAGAAAAATAGTATTCCTATACCAGTCATTATTTAAGATAGTATAAGATTAATCGACTGAATAGTGGAGCTTTTGACTCATCACTGTCTCTGTTGAGGTCATCATACACGCTGTAATATAGCGGTTTATTGACATGGTCACACTCAAACAGCCTGAGGGATGATGACAGAGGACAAACTGTCATGACATTTTGCAAAGTGAAAGCAAAGCAGATCTCTGAAAGAGGCGGCAGTGGGTCGGGTCAAGTTTATTTACATTGTCACAATCAAAGCGGTAACAGTTAGTCTCTGACCCGCATTTAGATCAATGCATTGGCTTGTTATTCTGTATCTGCTCATGTAAAAATCCGCAACCTTCGGGGTACAAACAAAACAACAAATGGTCGAGAATGGCAGCTTAATGATCCTTTGTCAGATCGCCGCGGGAGATGAAAAAGCACCATCATATGACAAGACCTGATGAATGACACAGACGGGACAGAGAGAGGGGGGATCGGTCAACTTTAACCAAACTCTATGCAACTCTTTGCCGAAATGCACGCGGATAAATAAAGCATGCACAATTCCTAACAGCCTCAGAGCATCCATGATGAAGCATGCAGTCGCGCAGATGTCGCAGTTTGAGGGTGATTCGCGTTTGTTTCGATGTGTTTTCGTGCCCCGCGCGCGCGGACTGTACGGTACCTGGCGCGGCTCTTGCTGCAGTTTCTCGAGGCGCCGCCGGCGAGTTTATGTCGCTTGCGTTCTCGTCCAGGTCTCCGTCGTCTTCTTCTTCTTCATCAAAATCTCCTCCCTCGGAATTAACCGCCGTGCCCTCATCTTCCTCACAAGAACGGAGAAGAGAGGACATTATATTCCCGCTGGTGACCCCGTTCCGCGAGATCCAAAAGTGTATTCCGTCCGAATTATGATATTTATTTAATATTCAAATGGACACACAAAAAGTGGGGGGCGTTTTGGAATATTTTACACTACAAGGCAGAGAAACAAAGATGGCCGCCCTTATATTTATTTTTTAACAACCCCCCCACCCCACCTCCCCCCCAATAAGAAAAATCCCCTTACATAAAAATGGCTGACTATATTATTTCAGAACGCCCCCTCCTCCTCCTCCTCCTTTTTTCTTTCTCTCTTTCTCTCCTGTCTCCCCTCCCTTCTTAAAAATAACTGGAGGGGGGGGGGGGGGTAGCTGACTGCAACTTGTATTTCAGTTCATTTTTATTGTGTGATCTTTCTCTCTCTCTGCTTCAGACTTGCCTGGTGTGTGTAACTCTGCAAGTGCGTAATAACGCACGCGCGCACTGCCGAGAGCAACACTAATCTAACAAACATGGCCACCTCAATATTCTTTAAAGCCCCCACCTTTGTAAAAACAAATCCACAAAAGAAAAATGAAAAAACAAAAAGAGCTGGAGCGAAAGGGCTGATGTGAGGTTGGCTCGAGGGGGAGCGCTGCCGCAGCCATGCCCACACTTACATCATGTTGCATTGCTTAAAAATTAACTATTTGAGGGGAGGACAAAACAAAGCAAGTTACCAGAGCTGCAAAAGATAGATTAATTATTAGCAAATAGAAATGCCATAGAATAGATAGATCATTCCACATGTTTAGCTGCTGATTTACACGAATAGTTTGCAAATACACATGTTGCATTCTAAACTCTGACACTTTTCAAGGATGCATGCCACATGCACATTTTTCCTACTTGAAATACCTTCTTTGATTAAACTTGCAGTTCGTACATATATAGTTTCACATTCTAGATCAGCAGTTCTCATCCTTTCTAACACTATTGTCAAAGACACTATTTGACGCCCCAAGATATTTCTGCTATATATATATATATATATATATATATATATACATATATACTGTATGTTGCACATAAAAAAAATATATAATAATTATATATATATTGAAACTAGTGCCAATATAATTCATTTTATAATAAAAATTTATATAGTTTAAATTATATTTCTAACAACATCTACATTTAATATTATAATTACATTAAATAAAATAATTATAATTTAAATAAAATTGCATAAGCAGTTTAAATCACAATGTTTACATTTTATTATTAATGAATATACATTACTTTTCTCATTTGTGAATAGTTTTTTTTGAATAGTCATTTGTGAATAGTTTTTTTTTAATTATTTTTCTCACAAATTGTAATTTCTAGACATTAAAATATTTTACAGCTTGACAATAACTAGTAAAATGTATATCTGTTATAGAAATGTTCACAACTTTTTAAGATTTGACTAATTTGCATGACTTTTCCAGGTCTACAAATCACACTTTCAAAATTCCTTAAATATCCAGGTTTTCTAAGACTGTGGGAACCCCAGTTCTTTAGTAAAAAATGACTATTTTTCGGGGGAATTAATTAAAATAAGAAATATGACATCAGCTCACATCTTGAGCTTTAGCTTTTCAGCTTATTATAAAGTATATGTTGTCTTATTTTAAATCATTTTAACACATCTTTAGGCCCTGGATCCCCTGGTTGAAAACCACTGCTCTCTTGTGCACAAAGACAAGTAGCAAATGAAACTGCTTGCTTAAAAAACGCACATTTGCTGCATCACAAAAACGAGTCTCATAAAGTAGTGATTTCATTGATATGTTGGTAGCATGAAAATCAATTCTGTGTACATGCATACATATATAATGCTACTTAATTAGGGTTGTGAGCCCGCTGTGAACTACAATACAGTAGCTGCTGCATTTCCTCCGAGCAATTACCATGGCAACCACCAGACTTTATGGTTCAGGGGTTTATTATGTAGGCTGACATTCATCTTTTTTATTCTGTAGCACAGCGTTTGATTGGATGAAGCCCAGAAAGCTGCAATAAGATAACCATAGACAGAAATCGATAAAGCACTGAACGCATGAATAGTTGATGTGGTGTTCTTGCTCAGATGCCTATAAATTTGCTAGCAGTGGATACAATATTCTAATGAATTATATACCATTGTTCATATTAATGCGAACGTCTTTAGAGTTCAGTGAGGTCGTCGTTAAAATACAGGCATATGGATGGAGAGAAGAGGTTACAGTCTGGGCTTCCGCAGTAAAACTCGTCCTCTTCAGGGATGCCGTTTTCACTCAGGGTCTTACTCATGTCCAAATTCACACCATTGTGTTTCCAGGTGTAGCTTGACGCATGGGAATTGTAGCGCAGGTATTGCTGTAGAATCTCATCCAAGGTCTCCTCTGAACACACCTGCATAGAAAACAACTGCTTAAAAGAATGATCTGATGATGAAGTGCACTTTTTCTGACACGTTTGTTCAAACACTATACAATTTTCAACACTTGACGAGCTATAATCCTGGTTATGGGCGTTCCGTTGCCGACAGTCTCTGCCTACGGTTTAACAATAACAACTGACTGGATCATTTGACCAATCGCCGCAGATCCGCGTCACTCAAAGTAGGTGTTTGGGAAAATGAATCGTCGAACGAATCATTTGGGAGTCGTTGATCAAATCAGTTAAAAATAAATGCATATTATAAGACAAATAAAGTGCTTTTTATCCTTGCATGCACGTTAAACTGTTTTTGGGAACTCCTAAAACAAAAATAGGAACATTTCAAATGCTATGATAGGGGCTCTTTAATATCTAAACTTGGGAAAAAAGTTTATACAAATAAATGTGAATTGAATTACGGACTTTTTTCTTGCACTTCCGAGTTTATATCTCACAATTCTGACGCCGCCTTCACACTGGCAGTTGAAATCAGCTCCGATGCGGCTGCGAAACGACCGGAAGTCATTCATTTCCTATGGAGATTCGCAGACCGCATGCGAATGGGTCCGAAACGGGTCCGACCGAGTGCGGTGCGAAGAAAATCGTGTCCGTTGGTCATCCGGATGCGTTCAAAAATTTGAACTCTTGCGAAAAGCTACGGACAGTTCCTATCCGACAATTCCAGCGGAAGTTGACCGTTGCTATGGTACTGATAAACAAACCTGAATTATTAACTTTTAATAAAATAAATATTGATTTTATAACGATAAGTTGCCATGTCATTTTTTATTTTCATGACTTTCTAACGTTTATAAGGGCAGTTAATACAATTAAATTGAAGGTAGACATTGAACTATTGACCACTATATCACATTTTTTAGCCGACCTGACATGTCAACGTCCTGAGCAACTTTCCTCACGCAGCATAACTCTCATCAGAGAGATCATACAGAACTGACAGAATCAAACTTTAATCTCTCCGCCATTTTTGTTCTACCCGCGTCCGACGCTTTTCACTGTGTAGTACGACGTCCGTTGGGAACGTATTGCGTATTACGGAGCTGATTTCAACTGCCAGTGTGAAGGCAGCGTGAGGTTATAGAAACTCGGAACTATAAATTTTTTTAAAAAAAGTCTGAATTGTGAGATATAAATTTGGAATTCTGAAAAAAAGTATGAATTGTGATATATAAACTCGGGAAAAAAAATGTCTGAATTGTGAGATAAAAACTCGGAATTCTGAAAAAAAAACTTTGAATAGTGAGATATAAACTCGGAATTCTGAAAAAAGTCGGAATTGTGAGATATAAACTCGGAATTCTGAAAAAAGTCGGAATTGTGAGATATAAACTCGGAATTCTGGAAAAAAGTCTGAATTGTGAGATATAAACTCGGAATTCTGAAAAAAGGCGGAATTGTGAGATATAAACTCGGAATTCTGAAAAAAAGTCTGAATTGTGAGATATAAACTCGGATTCTGAAAAAAGTCTGAATTGTGAGATATAAACTCGGAATTCTGAAAAAAAGTCTGAATTGTGAGATATAAACTCGGATTCTGAAAAAAAGTCGGAATAGTGAGATATAAACTCGGAATTCTGAAAAGAGTCTGAATTGTGAGATATAAACTCGGAATTCTGAAAAAAGGCGGAATTGTGAGATATAAACTCGGAATTCTGAAAAATGTCTGAATTGTGAGATATAAACTCGGAATTCTGAAAAAAGTCTGAATTGTGAGATATAAACTCGGATTCTGAAAAAAAGTCTGAATTGTGAGATATAAACTCGGAATTCTGAAAAAAGTCTGAATTGTGAGATATAAACTCGGAATTCTGAAAAAAAGTCTGAATTGTGAGATATAAACTCGGAATTCTGAAAAAAAAGTCTGAATTGTGAGATAGAAACTCGGAATTCTGGAAAAAAGTCTGAATTGTGAGATATAAACTCGGAATTCTGAAAAAAAGTCTGAATTGTGAGATATAAACTCGGAATTCTGAAAAAAAGTCGGAATTGTGAGATATAAACTCGGAATTCTGAAAAATGTCTGAATTGTGAGATATAAACTTGCAATTCTGAAAAAAAGTCGGAATTGTGAGATATAAACTCGGAATTCTGGAAAAAAGTCTGAAGGAAGTTTATTTTGCATAATTCAGAGGGGAAAAAAATCAACACTCGCAATTCACTACCGAGTTTATATCTCTCAGTAAGGAGAGGAAGAAGCATCTGGACTGACTGGCAGATGGTTGTTCAACACAGAGTTTATATAGCCTGGCTGCAACTGAAGCAAGTAAATAAGCACAGTCAGTCTGAGAGGGCCTGTAATGCCACAGGCTCAACATTAGGTCCATTTCCCTCAAGCTAGAAAGCAATCAGATGCAAAGAGTGGGAGGGAGATTGAGAGGAACTAGAAAGAGAAGAAATCCTGCCCTCCTCAGTTTACTGCAGCACAGTGCAAGTATGCAATATGACATTAGAAATGTGGTCTGTGGAGTAAAAGAGGCATTTTATCAGGAATTCCTGTGGTAAAAATCAAGTTTTAAATGTTGTTTATATGTCTATGTGCTCTTTTTAATATGCTTTAAAGGGGCATTGTGTAATATTTAGGAGGATCTGTTAACAGAAATGCAATATCATATACATAACTATGTTTTCAGTGGTGTATAAAGACCTTACTTAATGAACAATTATGTTTTTTATGATCTTAGGATAAGCCATTTCTAATACATACTACATACACGCGGGTCCCCTACATTGAAATGTGCAGACATGTTTCTACTAGTAGCCCTAAATGGACAAGCACGTTTCATGGAAGTGTAGGTTCAGAAAGTAATTCTTATTGCAGAAAAGCTAGCTAAAGTCAGCATATAAAACACTGACACAATGATGAACAAATAACAATAATATTCGCAATAACATATCGTGTTACTGAATAATTAAATAAACCAAATTTCTTAATTTATCTTTGTAAAGAAACTTCGGCCACTCTCTGACGACATCTTTTCATGTCGGCCACCGTAAATTCTCTTGGTTGCAATTCACAACCTCACCACTAGATGCCGCTAAAAATCACACACTGCACCTTTAAGACAAACCATGTGCAAATTCATCAGTATTATCTCCTTAAAACTGCAGTGAACTAAAGACAGTTTTAAAAATGTGGTTCTCTACATCACAAACTTGTTGTAACCAATCAGTTTCTGGTTCAAAAATGGCTAATGTGTTTGAAATAAACTAACATTTCCACATGCCATTGTGCTAATTTGCATATTGATACAAAATGAAGCAAGTGTAGAGTTACATTCAAGCTATTTTAAAGCATGAAAATTTTTTATTTTCATAGGAAAAAAACTTTTAAATACGTCATGATTTTGGTGATCAAATATGATGTTGACTACAGGGGGACTCTTTAAATAATTAATATGCACTTTTTAGGACAAAATCCCGAAATTATTTTTGCAGATGAGTCAGCATTGTGTGTTTGTTGCAACTAAGAGGCTGTAACTCTATACTGTATACTCATATACTGGCCTACCTCCAGCCTCTGCTCCTGGGAGGTCAGAGTGTTGATAATGCGGATCCAGCGAGTTTTGGCAGACAGCAGACCGACCTCATAGCGGTTATCCTTCCACCACGGCTTGCCTAAGTCATTGGCCCAGTCCGTGCGAGGGCAGGGAGGGGGTATGTGTATAAAGCGCCCCCTAGGGGTGTAGTATTTAATGCAGCCAGTCATAAGGTCAACATGGGTAAGAATCTGAAAAGGGAAGAAACCACATTGAGAAGAACAATATGCAGTATAATATGTGTGTGTGTGTGTGTATACAGTCAAACTAAAAGTTATTCAGAAACCAGAAATATTTTTTGATATTTTACTAGTGTGTGCAGGACACTATAGTTCCTTTATGTAAGTGAGGATAGCAAAATAAAGTAATCTGTGACATATTATACCCAAAAATTATTCATACAGTGAAATACCAGTAAAATGTATAAAAGTTTGGGACCAAAAATGAGTCAGACACTTTGACCGGACCATGTTTTGCTTAAGTGTTTTTTCTTTAATTGCTAATGTGACCTTTTTACATGACAGACTGAAAATTAAGCATTGCTTGGTAATTTGTTGACCTAAATTGGTATTATCTAATTACTTAAATGTACTTAAATTTAACAACCTAATTCATTTGGGAGACAGTCTAAAAGAAGTGAAATATCAACTGATATGATAACGTAACGAGTTCTTGTCATACTCTATTAACTAATCTATAGCGAATAAATTTTAGTTTGACTATATATCAGTCCCATAATCCCGTTATAAAAATGTTTTGTCATTCGGATGATTGAGATGGAGTGACAAAAAGAAATGATTAAAGAAAAGACATTTTTATTGTGTGCTCTCTGACTGTAGGAGTTATTTTCTGTACAGTTCTTGTTTTTGCTAGATGACATTAAAATATGTCAATATGTGTATTAATTTTCATTAACTTTTGTTATTAAATGTTTTTGTGTAGCTTACGTCCTTTGTCTTAGGATCAAACCAGTTACTGATGTCCTTTCCTGCACACTCAATAATAGGCTTCAATAACACATCACCTGCAATATAAGAGAGAGAGAGAGAGAGAGAGAGAGAGAGAGAGAGAGAGAGAGAGAGAGAGAGAGAGAGAGAGAGAGAGACAGAGAGAGAGAGAGACTTTTTGACATACTGCTTTAAATAAATGGTTAATAAATGCCAAGAATTGTAATTTCTTCTCTCTTTTTTTACCTGCTTACCTTTAAACTCCTCCAGAAGCGGCGTCAGATCGTACACTTTGCCAAAATACGACACCCATATATCTTTGACAGTGTTGTGACGGGACACCTCTTTCGGCGTGAAATACTTTGGGCGACGCATTTTAACAAAACTAATATGTTATAGAGATTTACACGGTTTGCACGATTTAGTAGTATTCAGGGATTGCAAACGCTAACTTAGTTGTTATTGCATCGTTGCGAAGCGGCCACGGAAGCGCGCACAAGTCTACTGGTTGCGGTGGTAACCGAGGCACTGAGGAGCGCGTGAGGGTGCAAACCTACGGAAGCCCAGAACCGCAAAGAGAAAAAAGTAAGTAACGCTATTTTTCATAGACTGTATCCTCAAGGCAGGTGGAAATGAGTAACTGCATGTTTTGAACACTTATATCTCCTAAAGGCTAATTTTGTCATTGTTTAATAGCAGCCTAGCTTATAGATGAAAGTAAGGCGAACATATTCATACTAAAGGCCAAAAAACGTTTGATTTCATAGGGACTTTAAGGGTGTGGGGGCGATTTCTGACAGCCACAATTAGTTTGGTAACACTTTATAATAACGTCCAATTAGTTAACTTTAGTTTATGCATTAGCCAGACATCCCACCCTGCAGAAACTCATTTCCGGGAGATGGCACAACAACTCCCTAACTTTCAATCCAATAAAGCTATTCATGAATTCATCAAAGAATATTAAATGTATCTCTTAGACTTAGATATATCCTCCTTACCGACTAATTAAAAGAAAAAGACACTTGATAAACGAGTCCTCAACATTCTTTTTTTAAATACAGCATATCTTGGGAGTTTTTCATGATTTTGTTTATCTTAAAACAAATGAAAAACAAGCATAAAACATTTGGAAGACCCTTGTCCTTAACATCAGTGAGGTCAAGAAGACATTTTGCTTTGGCATGTCGGCACACACGAACAATCGTAAACCGCCCCAAAACCGCAAATCTTTTAAATAATGGTGACCGCATGTCATAAACCTTCAAATAAAAAAAAATTATTATTTTAAGGTTTAGGAGATAAATATACATAAATGTAATAGTGATTGATTAAGTAGATTGACCTTCAACTTGAAATTAGACCGTGCAGGAGTAATGGGCTCTATGCATGGCGGTATTTCCGGTGAAGGATTAAGGATGCTCGATAACTTCCGCCGATCATAGAGTCCAATGCAATACCGAGAATTTATATTGAATTTTATACTCCATGGTTATACTAATGAAACGTTAGTCACAAAAACAGATAAAACAGACACTCCTCGTTGTGTTTATGCTTCTTTTTAAAATTATATTAAATAAACATAACTATATATAAAATTACATCTAAACGTATGTACGTTTCGTTTCAAAGACGGGAGGACAGTAAATATTGAAGACTCTGCCATAATCCCGTTTTCTCCGGTTTTCCTCCGCTTTAATCTACACAACCGGAAATGGACGAGCATCCTTACGTCAAATGCGGAACTTATGCGTGCATATAGCCCATTCATCAAGTTTACATAATAGTTTCAAAGCGTTGTTGTGGGAATCGACCTGTTGACAGACAAAAAACCTTGGAAGGCTGCTTCATAGTCTGTCATCTGATTTGTCATTTGCAACAGCTGCAGAATGATCATAAACTTTCTGTCAAGTAACCTTTTAGCAAAGACTTCAGTAAAAAAAACTATTGTGCAAACTGCTATCAGATCGAAAGTGTGAGGCTATAAAGCAGCCCAAGGGTGGTTTTATGGGAAACACTTCAGATTATGAAATTGAGAAAGTCATAAGAAAACTAAGGTACTTCTTTTGCCAGAAAAGCGTGCAATACTGCTTTATCTATTTCAAGGCTGCCGGCATGTCAGAGCTGAAACAATAAGAATGCAAATATGACATACTGGTGTCAGAAGTACTTGGCACGGTCTAAAAGAAACCACAACCCTAAATTCTGGAGTGTCATTCAAAGTAAACAAACAAGCAGCAGAAAAAAAGACAGTATGAGAGAGACAATGGCACATACGTCAAAGAAACCTTCGGGCCGTAATGACTCAGCTGGGTTTAAGACTCCAAGTTCAACTTGACTCCATTTTAAAGTCTTTAAGCAGAGAAAAGCAAACACCAAACTAATGGTGTCCGTCCAATCAAGTAATTTGCTCCTGGAGAAGTCCCAAACAGCCTGTGGATTCAAGTCTCAACAACAACAACAACAAAAATCAAATTCCCCCTTTGATAAGATTCCTCTAAAGTTCAGTTTATAACACAGGTTCTCTAGTCCAAATCATTGTCCGTTTATTCTGCATTAGTTGTACTGGAACTTGAAGTGGAAGTTTCCGTTCTCGAAGGGGTTGAAGCCGAAGGGCCATTCTCTGTTTCCTCCTCCTCCACCCTGATGATTCTCAGGGTCCAGAGGGTCCTCGCCCGAATCAAACTTCTGACGCATTTCTGTACGGAAAACAGCGAAGAAGAATGCATATGTTTGAAGGTAAACAAACAATCTTCATACATTTAGCAAAAACAAAAACTGTGAAAGTGCTATTTTTTCCTAATTTTGTTTTGACGGTCTCCTACAACAGGTTTACATGCAAAAGTCACAGAAACAATTTTATTTTCTCACAATATATTTTGCACATCACCTCGAATCTCAAAGATTCTCAAAAGACACGTCCAAAAATTCTCTGATTCTCTGAACGACACGTCCAAAGTCTTCTTTCCGAGAGTTTACTCTGCTCTGATTCGTCAGATGGCCCAGTCTGTTGTGATTGGTTCACTCTAATTGGTCAGATTACCCAGTCTGTTGTGATTGGTTTACTCTGCTCTGATTAGTCAGATGGTCCAGTCTGTCGTGATTGGTCCACTCTGATTGGTGAGATTACCCAGTCTGTTGTGATTGGTCTACTCTGCTGATTGGTCAGATGACCCAGTCTGTTGTGATTGGTCTACTCTGCTCTGATTGGTCAGATTACCCAGTCTGTTGTGATTGGTCTACTCTGCTGATTGGTCAGATGACCCAGTCTGTTGTGATTGGTCTACTCTGCTCTGATTGGTCAGATTACCCAGTCTGTTGTGATTGGTCTACTCTGCTGATTGGTCAGATGACCCAGTCTGTTGTGATTGGTCTACTCTGCTCTGATTGGTCAGATTACCCAGTCTGTTGTGATTGGTCTACTCTGCTCTGATTGGTCAGATTACCCAGTCTGTCGTGATTGGTTTACTCTGCTCTGATTGGTCAGACGGCCCAGTCTGTTGTGATTGGTCCACTCTGATTGGTCAGATTACCCAGTCTGTTGTGATTGGGTCATCTGACCAATCAGCAGAGTAGACCAATCACAACAGACTGGGTCATCTGACCAATCAGCAGAGTAGACCAGTCTGTTGTGATTGGTCTACTCTGCTCTCATTGGTCAGATTACCCAGTCTGTACTCTGTATTGATTGGTCTTCTCTGCTCTGATTGGTCAGATGGCTCAGTCTGTTGTGACTGGTCTACTCTGCTCTGATTGGTCAGATGGCTCAGTCTGTTGTGATTGGTCTTCTCTGCTCTGATTGGTCAGATGGCTCAGTCTGTTGTGACTGGTCTACTCTGCTCTGAATGGTCAGATTACCCATCTGTTGTGATTGGTCTACTCTGCTCTGATTAGTCAAATTGATTGGTCTACCACTTGCAGCGCTTTCTCGACAACCAAACACTCCCAGTCTCAACTACAACTACAGTGTTTGACGGTCAAAGTAGACGTTGTTCACGGCCAACTGCAAATTTGTTACAAACCTACATAGGTTTATAACAGGAAGTGAGACTGGAATTACTAACGACTCATTTCGGCAGTTCAGAATCAATTCAATAACTTTATCTGTTGTGTTAAATAACTTTAACTTTATCTTTGATCTATGCAGACTTTTACATTCACAAAAAGCTATTACACACTGCATGGAAGACAATATTTGAAAAAGCATAATAGTGCCAATAAAACCTGGAAAGAACATTGACAATCATGTGTTTACATGTTTCATTTCGGATTTGCCTTCACTTGGTATTCTCTTACCTGGATCTGTGAGCACTTCCTTTGCTGATGCAATTTCAATAAACCTTTTCTCTGCCTCTTTCTTATCTGCTTCAGACTGGAAATTATCAGGATGCCACTGCTGAGCCAGCTTTCTGTATGCTTTTATGATTTCCTGTTTGTTGGCACTCCTGAAAACAAGTGAAAAGAAACAAGAATTTGTCTTTTGGCTTACACCTATTACCACCTACTCGTAAATATTACAGTTTGTACATCAAAGCTTATACTTGTTTCAATTGAGAATACTTTATCAACAGCCATTTATGAGCACTGTTTATTCATATCACACACTAACTGGGTTAGTGCGATGTTGAGGCATGACGCAATGTTCTAACACTACAGCGCTCAAGTTGAAATAAGTCTAATTATTTAAAAAAAACTGGTTTTTTTCTTCAATTCGCTGACTTGTGTTCTATGTGAGCAGGATTGTGATCGTCAATCGTTACCGTACCTGCTGACCCCCAGGATCTTGTAATAGTCCCTCTTGCGAGAGAGCTTGAGGAGCTTCTGTGCCCGATCGAGACCTTCACGAATCTCTTGGTTGTCTTGATCAAACTCCCGAGCCTCCTGATAATCTTCCACAGCTGAGAATCAGAATTTTCACACATACAAAATGAAAATCCTTACATGGTATTAAAATGTATTTTGGTCGATCCAATCAGCTAATACAGGGTCATGTGATCGAATGCGTTCGAACAGCTACTAAACGTTGAGGATTTTCTGTTAGAACGGTGTCGTGTAAGCGCCCCCAAAGTAAATAACAAATAATCTTTGCTACAGAAGTGAATCGATCAAAACTAACTTTAGCCAGACAATAACTCTATTACTAGAGCTGCTGTAAAGCCAAAACAATTTCGGTCACTGTAATTTCTGATTATCACTGTAAAGTTGATTTGAAACAGTCCATATTGTTAAAAGCGCTATATAAATGAAGGTGACTTGACTAAAAACTGTCTAGTCTCCTCCTACTGACATAATGCGAGTCATTAAATCATGTTTAATTTGGACTTCTCTGTGAATGCTCTTTGAGGTGGTGACCATAGACCTCCATTATATGACTGACAAACAAGAACGGTTTGACCTAAAAATATCAAAATTGAAAATACTGTGGAAACAAAGACACCTACATCCTAGATACCCTTGAGGTAAGCTAAAAAATATCAAAAATTAATTTCAAAGTGGTGGCCTATAATAAATAAATATAATAAAATATATATAAAATCTAAATTCTACCTTTCTCATATTCCTGCAGAAGGATGTAGGCCTCCGCTCGGTCCCGGAGGATGTGGATATTCTGAGGCTCTCTCTGGTGAGCTTCAGAACAAATGTCTAAGGCTTCCTCGGCTTCCTTCATCTGGAGGAGTCACAAGAGAAAACCACAACCAATGAGACGAAGGCCAGACACCAAAGCCTGACTTGAACATGGTCTTGCATTATTCACCTCTAATGATGTGAAAGAGCACAGACCACTTCAATAGTAACTAGAAGTTCTTCTAATCCCTTCAAATGTGTAATATAACAGCATAATGACTAAATTACATCCTGTAATGGCACATACTTTGACTAAGCAGAAACAGATCCTCTCCTTTGCTTTATTAATGTAGAACGCAACATTTGGCTCCGTTCGCATCACAGACTCATACTTATCGATGGCTTCCTGATACCTGGCAATCAAGAGCAAAAGACAAAAACAATTAATAAATAGTCAGAATTATGATGATGATGACGTCTGCAAAGTCTGAAAAAAAATGATAGAAAAAAATGAAAATTTATTTTCAAAATGAAAAATCATTTTGATAGAAACACTTCTATTCAAGCAAGGATGCAATCAATTGATAAAATTTGACATTAAAGACATTTATAGTGTTACACAAGATTTATATTTCAAATAAATAATGTTTTTTTTTTATCCAGGAGGAAAAAAATAAAAATAAAAATAACGGGTTTCCACAAAGCAATTAGCAAAATAAATGTTTAAAACATTAAAAATTATAATAAAAGAAAGTTTCTTGACCATCAAATCAGCATATTAGAGTGATTTCTGAAGGATCATGTGACACTAAAAATTCAGCTTTACTATTACAGGAATAAATTACATTTAAAAATATGTTAATAATATTTCACAACATTACTGTTTGTGCTGTATATTAAAAAATAATAATCAAAATCAATCTTACTGTGCATAAGAAACTTACTTCAAAACCATCATAAAGGGTTAAACGGTGGTGTTTGTACAATAAAATAAATCAACACAAAAAGAGTTTAAAATAAAAATTTATACTTTATAATATCTCATATTATACTATAAAGAATCTCAAATATAAAGGCCATTCTGGAAGAAATGTTTTCAGCACCTCTGTTCTGAGATCAGCTCTTCTGCAGAGTCCAGCTGCTTGCTGAGCTTCTTGACCTGTTTGTAGTGGGCGAAACACTCCTTGTCATCCTGATCCAGCTTCAGACACTCACGGACATGACTGAAAACAGAAACAAAGAGAAAAGACAAAGTGAACAGCAGCAAAAGTAAAAGACATCTTTAATTTTAGAATCAGTTTGATATAGTATTTATATGGCAACATGCAAAGGGGCAGCGTGTGTATTTACTAACACACAGGTACCTTAAAACTACCTACAAGAGAAGCTTGAATGCTGAATTCAATAACCAAATTCCTAACCAAAGAATGCAGCATTCCTAAACAAGCCGGACAACTTGACATTTAGCTTGCTGTACATACTTAAGTGAGTCGTGATGCTCGCCTAAACTGTAATGTAGTTGACTGAGTTTGAGGAAGCCTGCTCGGTTGTCCGCACGGAGACGGGTTGCTGGCGTCAGGTCCATGATGGCCTTTCTCGGCTCCCCGAGGCGGACGAAACACTCGGCTCTTAGTTCTCGAGACTCTGGGTCCCATGGAGAGAGCTGGGGAACCAAGAGAAAATGACTACAAGCACAACAAGGCATTCACATGGAGGTTTTGAATCTCCAGAAAACATCTTAAAGGAGTAGTTCACTTTAAAAAAAAAAAACTTTTGCTGATAATTTACTCACCCCCATGTCATCCAAGATGTCCATGTCCATGAAAAGAAATTAAGGTTTTTGATGAAAACATTCCAGGATTTTCTCCATATAATGGACTTCCATGGGAACCAAACGGTTCAAGGTCTAAATGAGAGTTTCAGTGCAGCTTCAAAGGGCTTTAAACGACACCAGATGATGAATAAGGGTCTTATCAAGCGAAACGATCAGTCATTTCAAATATAAATACAAAAGTTTAAGGCGATCATTTGTGCTTATAAAACTTCAACTTTTGTAATTATTTTTTAAATGACCGATCGTTTCACTTTTAGCCCTTTGAAGCTGCACTGAAACTGTCTTTTGGACCTTGAACCGTTTGGTTCCCATTGAAGTTCATTATATGGAGAAAATCCTGGAATGTTTTCATCAAAAACCTTAATTTCTTTTCGACTGAAGAAAGAAAGACATGGACATCTTGGATGACATGGGGGTGAGTAAATAATCAGCAAAAGTTTTTTTTAAAAAGTGAACTACTCCTTTAAGCCCTAACTGCAACATTTATTTGTCTTTGTGTTTTATTTGTAGGGCCATTAAAGGTGCAGTAAGCAATTTCTGAGAAACACTGTTGATATTTGAAATCAACCCAAACAAACAGACTCCCAAAATGTACAACACGCAGTGGAAGAGTGGATGTGTTTTTTTTTATCACAGCTGAAGCGAAGAAAAAAAAAATGTTTCACAAAAAATAAACAAGAATATTTGACCTAAACAAAACTTTCTTATTTTCAGTGAAAAATCTGAAAAAAATTACATTTTTTCAATTAATTACAACAGATAACATTAGTTTCAAATCATAATATTACTGGTTGACTGTATTTCTGAACAAATAAATCCAGCCTCGCTGAGCAGGTGAATTCTTTCAAAAACATTAAAATCTAAATTTTTTAATAACAGTATTGTCTTCTGAATTTAAAATTCAGAAGACTTTTACTTAAAGCTGGAACGAATGATTCAATGACTCACTCATTCTTCATTTTGTTTCTTTAATGATGAATCCGCAAACTCATCCCGAGCTGCTGAGGCTTTAGCCATTTTTTTTCGACGCACTTTTTTTGTCAACACTTTTTTAAAAAATTGCTACATGTACTGCGTTAAAAGGCCCTTGCACACTGAGTCTGAAATTCGCGTCCGAAATTTTCGCACGTTGAAAAATAAATATGACTACGTTACTGTATGTCAATCACACTTGCACACTGCCTCCAAAACTTTCATCCATCATAAAAATTTTTAAAAAATCGGGTCGGGTTCGATTTTCTGCGTTTTTTGCATCCGTAGCAAGCAGTTTAAATGGTGTTTTGATAATTCATAGCCACCGAATCACGAATACGAAAAAACGCATTCAAAAATGTCGGACTCAGTGTGCAAGGGCTTTTAGACTAACTGGGACTAGTCATGACACTTGCATATCGTTGCCCTGTTGTTAGTTCGATAGCTTCTAATGCTCTCCTCATTTGTAAGTCGCTTAGAATAAAAGCTTAGAAAATGTAATGTAAATGTGCAGCTCTTCTTTCAATACACTTCACAAGTTCTATAGATGTCTTTTATGCATCTTTTGAATCTTTACAGAATAAATCACATACCAATTTTTGTTGCATGTAAAACATTCTAGAATCTCAAAATGATTCTGAATTCCATAGAAGAAAAAAAAATCATCAATGGCTTTAAAAAATACACGAGGATGCATAAATGACACCTACCATCCTTTTCATTTTTGTGTGAACTATCCCTTTAATATTACTATCCAACAGCTGTTTCTGCTGCATGTGTATTGGATCTCCAGACTAACTCACCTCGATGACTCGCTCCAGCACCTGGACAGAAGTGGTGTAGTCTCCATGGTGATACGCCTCATGTGCCTCTTCCTGGAGTAACTCCAGCTCGTCGGCCTTGTGGAGCTGGTCATGTGCCTCCTCATGATCCGGGGAACGCTTCAGCTGCGAGAGAGAGAAGTTAGCGGAGCAGGCGGCAGGAACAGAACGAGTAAATGCAGATCGTGATCTGGTTTGAGAATCCAGTTGACAGGTTTTAATTAAAGGGATAGTACACAAAATAAAAGTCAACATTTACTCACCCTGGTGTTGTTCTAATGCTGTATGAGCCGCTCTTTTTTTTTTTCAGACCACAAAAGGAGAATTAAAATTCTCGTCCATATCATGTCTATCATATCTGTCGACTGTCATTCTGACAAACCGGGGTCTAGTCCGGAGTTATTCAACTCAGTGAAGAAAGTACACAGATACTTTTTTGGGGGATTTCATTGTCATGTTTTCATTAGTCTTGATTTTATCCCATCTTGCAGTGTTGTAGTACTCGAGACTCGGACTCAGTCTCGAGACCATATTTTAATGGTCTTGTCATGGACTCGTGTCCATTTGGACTCGGAATTGACTCGTACTCGAACATTTTTTTTTTTAGGACTCGGAATTATTCCCGAGTCCACTCGAGTTCAATTCAAAATATTTTTCATGATTATTAATGTATGTTAATAAAATATTTCTTTAAATTGATTGACACGCCCAGTGATTGGTGATTTTCTAGTGCGCAACTGCGCATGACAAATTGTAATAAAATTACTTTTAACACCACCTACTATGTGGCCTTTTTACCCTAAACTGATCATATTTTTTAAACTAAGTAAATTCAGTAAAAAAAAAAAAAAAAGGATTTCTCTAAGTAAATAAAAGTAAATTAGGTAATCAACCCTCACTGGTCTCGGTCTCGACTCGGACTCGACCGTCTCTGGTCTCGGTGTCGACTCGGACTCGAGTGAGGTGGTCTCGACTACAACACTGCCATCTTGTGTGCTTTTCCTGTTCGAGTCTGAGTGAGCTGTGGCTCTAATAAAATTTCATGAATACGCAGTCGAGAACAGAAGATCAACGGCCAAAGTCAGGATTTTGTTAAATACTACATTAAATTTCAGGTTGTTTTTCCCCAAAACCCAATTCGTAAACCCCCAGAACACTTGGAATATACGGCATGTGTTACATGGGATCATTCTGTGATACTTTTGCATCTTTTTTGAAAAGCTTGATCAATGCCATTATATAGACGAGCGCGAGAGGGACATTTTATCATCTCCTTTTGTGGTCCGAAAAAGAAAAACAGCACTAAAAAAAAAAAAAACAGATCATTTTTCATTTCAGGATCAACTATCATGTACTCACTACTGCTTGGAAGTCTTCTCTGGCCTCTTGAGTACTTCCTTGTTTCAGCAGAATATTACCCCTCTGCAGTCTGGCCTGAAAACATGCACACACACTGAGTGTTTACACCTATAACCCAGTTTGATATCACAACAATAAAATGTAACTCACAGCGAGGAAGTCTGGCTTGAGCTGAATGGCTTGGGTCAGGTCTGGCAGCGCTGACTTGGACTTGCCCATGGCCAGGAAAACGGCGGCCCGTTTGTAGTACGTCAGGTAGTTCTTGGAGTCGCCCTCTATTTAGGAAGTTTGAATTTGTTAATGAAGTGCACCTAAATCTTTTCTTCATATGTGAATGATCTACATAAACTAAAATGAAATGCATTTTTAGTACCGAATAAGCTTTTTGAAAGTCTTTTCTTCTCACCAAGGCTGTGCTTATTTGACCCCAATCTTTTGAACAGTAGTTTAGCTTTCATGTGTGATGATTGCATGTGTGTGTGTGTGTGTGTGGGTCTTACCCACAGCTGAATGGTAGTGAGACAGGGCCTCAGCCAACTGTCCGGCTGCCAGCAGCTTACGGCCCATTTCCAGATGTTGCTCGATCTCAACAGGTGTGGCGCCTAAAACACCTGAAAAGTAGCGAATTACACATGACATCAGGCCTCAATTTTGGGGCGATTTAAATGAAAAATTACTGGATGTCAGAACATCTTTAAAAAAAACTCAATCTGCCTCATGGGATTGAGTTTACATGCTTCATACATGTTTACATCTACTGGGGTAAGCCTTTCTGTAACGTCGTAAAAACAAAACTCCTTTAAGTTCCCATGCATATTGTGTTTCGGTTCACAATGGCAGCTCAAAAAGTGAAAGCATGCAGGCTTGATTTGGAAAACAAAACCTAAAAATACGAACTACCTCCTCTACTTACTTTCTATCACAAACTATCACTTCTAAACTTTGTGAAGTACCTTGGAGTAACGCATCATGATTTATGTACAAAACAGCATTACCAATGTACATGTACAATAATAAAATGATAAAATTGTACATTTTGATGTGAAATCAGACCAGGGAATTTTTAAATAATCCCACCGAGCTGTCAATACAGTATACTTGTGCATCAGATGGCATTAAAATAGTGTCTAAATAGGCATATCACTAAGTTTTATAAGCCAATATGATTTTACACTTCTTATTTGTCACTTCCTGTTCCTGTTAAACGTATCATTATGTAAATCATCAGATTATGATGCCACGGTGTTCTGATATACATTTCATGATTAACCTATTTGTGTACAATGTTATTTTAGGTGGTAAGTGGCAATACCAGTGTTAACATGGTACATGTCGAAAGACATGGTAACACTATGGTACTTCCCGGACAACTTAGCACATAAAACCTGACAAAACCAAAAACCCTTTGCCTTTAAGCAAAATCTCGGGTATGGAAGAAGAATAAGAGTAAAGTCTCACCGTCCAGCTGTAGGTCCAGGACCACACAGAGCAGAGACAGGGAGGACAGGACACTGTTCAAACCTCTCCGCCGTCCCGAATCCATCATGACATCTATCAATTACACAACCGTATGTCTTTCCACTGTGCTTCACAACAAGCAATAAGACAGAAGGAGTGTTAATACTCAGATCACCATAACAGCGGCATATCCGGCATACTTGTTAAGGAGATGTTTCTGTTGTCCGGGTTATAAATATGTCCGAGTTGAATAAAGGAATGCCAAACTGTAGTTCCGTGTGTCTCTCAATAACTGTATGATACTTTGTATTGAGTTGTTTCAAAGCCCCGTGTGACAGTGACTGTGCACAACAGCTGTCGGTCACGTACTTTAGGAGACTCCTCTTGCTGAACCTCTTAGGTGTACAATTGGAATTCAAATCGCCCTACATTTCAGCGCGGTGACATCCGTGTTTGTCGACGAACGTGGTCTCGTCCCATTGGCCGAATTATTTTAGCGCACTGGACGGACACGCCCACATCTAGCAGTGTGGACTGATCTGATGGATGATATTTGATATGACCCTTCATTTACTAGAGATGAAAAGTCTATTCTCGCCTCACCCAGACTCGGGAGTGAAGGATTATATTATATTATATTATATTATATTATATTATATTATATTATATTATATTATATTATATTATATTATATTATATTATATTATATTATATTATATTATATTATATTATATTATATTATATGAAGCTCCTAAAGCATTATGGAATAGAATACAACAAATCTTGTAGTAATCACCAAGTCTTGTAGTAAAGGAAACCATGGGAAATATCTATGTATTCTATTCTATTCTATTCTATTCTATTCTATTCTATTCTATTCTATTCTATTTTGTTGTGTTTTATAAAGTCCATATGGCATTATGGTCCATATGGCAAATTGCTGTAGTAAAGGGAACTGTCAATATCATTGGAAATATATGTCTATTCTATTCTATTCTATTCCATTCTATTCTGCTGTGTTATATAAAGTATCACCCTCTCATCATCTCAGTAGTGAAGTATCATCATCTCAGTAGTGAAGGAAACCATAAATACCATGGTTAATATCTGCCTGTTCTATTCTATTCTATTCTATTCTATTCTATTCTATTCTATTCTATTGTGCATGATGGAATAGAATACAACATAAAAGAATCATAAGGTCTTGGTAGTAAAGGAAACCGTGGAGACCATGGTTACTATATGTCTATTCTATTCTATTCTTTTCTATTCTATTCTATTCTATTCTATTCTGCTGAGTTTTATAAAGTATCACCCAATCTCAGTAGTGAAGGAAACCATAAATACCATGGTTAATATCTGCCTATTCTATTCTATTCTTTTCTATTCTATTTGCATGATGGAATAGAATACAACATAAAAGAATCATAAGGTCTTGGTAGTAAAGGAAACCGTGGAGACCATGGTTAATGTATGTCTATTCTATTCTATTCAATTCTATTCTGCTGTGTTTTATAAAGTATCACCCAATCTCAGTAGTGAAGGAAACCATAAATACCATGGTTAACATCTACATAAAAGAATCATAAAGTCTTGGTAGTAAAGGAAACCATGGGGACCATGGTTAATATATGTCTATTCTATTCTATTCAGCCTCTGCCTCGGCAAAGGCCTTCAGCCTTTGTATTTTATAAAGCTCCTAGAAAATTTAGGAATAGAATACAAAATAAAAGAATCATCCAGTCTCGGTTGTCAAGGAAACCGTAGTTTCCACTGTATTTAATTGCTTTTGTTATTGATAGGCCAATGTATATCAGAATAAATGCATATTAGATTAAATAGTGTAAATAATGAAATTCTGTAAGAATGGAAAATAAAATATGAATTGTCGTATCATTGTTGGTATTACGTGTGCCGTGTCAAACAATAAAACAACCCTAAATACATAATGGCCTTTTTAATGTCATGTATGTTTAATGTTTGTATAAAATACATCATATAAAACAGGGTCATTTGTACAAATAAATGGAGAAAAGATCATCAACACATTAAGAATCCTTCTTTTCTACATAGACCTTGATTCATGTAACTACGACAAAAGAATTCTGAACAAAATCGAAGCATTTTCATTATGTAATTCTAATTCCTAACTCTTTAATTCTGTATAATGTTCTCCTAGGTGTTTTTGCACAGCAAAACTGACATGGTAACATTTTACATGATTTACAACTCATTCTTAGGAGGCCAAAAACTGCCAGTGCGTCTCTAGAAATATTTACATAATGGCACAGACAGAATATTAACAGTCAACTGTTATAGTAAAATATCATGTTTGGCCATGAAGTTGACCAGAATTGCTTCATCTAGACATAGGCGTTTCTTCCATAAGTGCTCTGAGCTTCTCTCCTGGATGTGGACGTTGAGTAAACCGTTTCTCTTGTGGGCTGGTAGGGGTAACCACTGCAAAAATGTAGGAAACACACAAATTCATCAAACAAAATATTATAGGAAAGCATTATCTGAAGTGTGTGAGTGAGTGTGAGTCTCAAAGCAACTCACGTCTTCTCGTTTGAGCCTAATTTGCAGCTGAACATGAGACAAGCTCCTCCACAGATGGCGAGAACACCCGAGGCCCAGCCGATGTATAAAGCCTCTCCAATCTCGTACCTACAGCACACACACAACATAATCAGCTCACTTCAGCGTAACATACATAGGTTTCACTTAAAATTGCTTTCAAACTAAAGCGAAAGACCTTGAAACGCACAGCATTATTCAGTGTGTTTCCTCAGAAACAGGAAGAGGGGGCGGGACACCGAACAGCTCCTCCCATTTTAAAAAAAATAGCCAATAGCGTTTAGTTCATATCACAGTTCGGCTAGATCCGTTGAGCTCAGTAAAGCAGCAGTTTCCTCCTAATCTCCTCTATATTGCTTTAAAATATAGCATTTTAGCAGAATTCAAATGGGTCCGATATGTTTTAGTCTCGCCTCTGCGCTATCGTGTCCGGAGCAGATTGTGTGCGCGCTGTGGCGAGAAACAATATTTCATTCACCCAAATGTTGTCATTGTTTTGGAGCGAACTAGATTATAGATAACAGTGAGGCTAACATTGAATACTAAAAGCCAAAAATCTTCCATTTTGATTTCATGGGGACTTTAAACCTTTTCTTCCCTATTGTGACCTAGGGACTTCATTTTGTCAGTCTCTAATTGAACGAATGTGGTTTGCAAATGGCCAATCTCATGTGAGTGACAGGTTTGGTCAGGTTTACCACACTGTCCCAAATGGCTCACTTCATCTGCACTTACGGTCAGGTGGACTTATAATAGCCAACACATGCACGTGATCATGATGAAGTCCATGAGACTGAAGGACAGGGTTCCTCACATCCGATCCTGCCCTGCAGAGTTTAGTTCTTCCAACCCTAATCAAACATATCTGAGCCAGTCAAGGCCTTCGGAGATTGCAGGCTAGTGAGTTTGATCATGCTTTGAGCTAAACTCTGCTGTGTGATGTAGGAAATCCTATAAGATCATTACAGAATCAGATCACACTGCAAGACATGGATCTAATAAACTTGCGTATGACATGTATGTAGACTGTATGAGGATGATGACACCCATTGAATCATAAGCTACGACGCAAGTTAGTATAGAGTACTAGTACTAGCAAGTCAGCATTTGCTAGTATACCGTAGTAAATAAACAGAGCAAGGTGAACCGCAAAAAAATAAGAGGAAGCAAAAAGAGGAGAATATGGACGTGGTCATATAGGGAAGAGAGGCAAATTTGACATTCAAATCTTGCAAATGGAGTTTGAGGAAAGTAGTTTTAGAGCCATTTTGCATTTATCAATACGCCATTTCATGTTGCATTGGCTAGTAGTAGGTTGTAGCAGCAAACACACTGAGAGATGATCGGGTTGGTTATTTCTGACACTATCTTTGGTCGTAAGACCGTGACAACAACCGTCTTTGAACCACTTTGAACCTCTCACTAAACGACGACCGCAGAAAAAATCACCACGATTGGTCAATGGGCTATATTATGCACGCATAAGTTCCGCATTTGACGTAAGGATGCTCGTCCATTTCCGGTTGTGTAGATTAAAGCGGAGGAAAACCGGAGAAAACGGGATTATGGCAGAGTCTTCAATATTTACTGTCCTCCCGTCTTTGAAACGAAACGTACATACGTTTAGATGTAATTTTATTTATAGTTATGTTTATTTAATATAATTTTAAAAAGAAGCATAAACACAACGAGGGGTTTCTGTTTTATCTGTTTTTGTGACTAACGTTTCATTAGTATAACCATGGAGTATAAAATTCAATATAAATTCTCGCTATTGCATTGGACTCTATGATCGGCGGAAGTTATCGAGCATCCTTAATCCTTCACCGGAAATAACGCCGTGCATAGAGCCCATTTCCGTCACGTGCAGCTCTACTGCTGAAGCCGCCAAGAGGTCCTCGCTGCAGTCTGTAGCACGATGACGTAGCTGGACGGTCCAATACGTGTTGGACCCTGTAACGCGCGCATGCGCACTAGTCAAGTCAAGTCATCTTGATTTATATATCGCTTTTAACAATTTAGATTGTTTCAAAGCAGCTTTAATTTAATGTAACAGATTGTTTTTGATTTATAGCGGTTCATGAATAATGTTCTTTTACAGATAGTTAGTTTTGATTCTGTCGAAATGATAATTTGTTATTAAATTAGGGGATGACACCGTTCTCTCTAAACAGACTTAACGCGATCCTGTGATAAACGCTGATGGCACATGCACATTAAGAATTCATAGGCCTAGTTAGTGTAGAGAGTTGGTGAACAATCGTTGATCTTCCAAGAATACATTTAAATATGGTCACGAGCGAAGCTCTTATTTTCAGAGCTTTCAGAATAAAACTTTTTTTTTTAATAATTGCGACTTTTTCCTTACAATTGCGAGTATTGGCTACTTTTCGCAGACTTTATTTCTCAGAATTGTGAGATATAAAGTCAGAATTGCGTGAAATAAAGCCTCAATCGCATGTTATAAAGACATAATTGCTTGAAATAAAGCCTCAATTACATGTTATAAAGACAGAATTTGGTGAAATAAAGCCTCAATCGCATGTTATACAGAATTAGGTGAAATAAAGCCTCAATCGCATGTTATAAAAGACATAATTGCTTCAAATAAGCCTCAATCGCATGTTATAAAGACATAATTGCGTGAAATAAAGCCTCAATCGCACGTTATAAAGACAGAATTAGGTGAAATAAAGCCTCAATCGCATCTTATAAAGACAGAATTAGGTGAAATAAAGCCTCAATCGCATGTTATAAAGACAGAATTAGGTCAAATAAAGCCTCAATCGCTTGTTATAAAGACAGAATTGCGTGAAATAAAGTCGCAATTGTGTGCTATAAAGTCAGAATTCTGACCTTTTTTCTCGCAATTCTGAATGTATAACATAAATGCGAGTTTATTATTAGCTACAAGATTTATTTTCCCCATGCTGTTATTATTTTAGCATTTTCCTTACTTATTCATCAATAATTACTTATAATTATTTAACAGTATTATACTACACAGTTTGAACATCATCTCAGTACAATATTGAGCTTACATATCACTTAAAACCAATGCATTCGAATTATAATCAGAGATCGACACTGCGCATGCGTAAATGACGTCACCAAAACACACATCCATCCACTACGTATTGGACCATCCAGCTACGTCATCGTGCTACAGGCTCTCTCCAAGCCGCACTGAAGAGAGCGCGCCACAGACTTCTTCCCGACACTCACTCAAAGCGACATTTATGTCACGTATAAATATTTTGAATATAGCCTACAAATTTAGTAAAGCACAGTAGGGTCAATTCAGTAATAGTCTGAAGTTTAATAAACGAATACTTTGTAAACTGTGCGGGCCGGATGCGAGTCGAGTGCAGTATCAAAGAAGACAGCAGGGGGCGGCATTGATACTCACTTTTGCCCGGGGTAGAGCGGGTTGAAGAACTCCTGAGTGATATTCGCAGCGTACCATGACACTGATACCATCGTGCACAAACCTTTACAAGAGATTAAAAACATAGCCATAAAAATTAGCAGATAGCAGAAAAGCCTGATGCATACATTCCAGTCGTCTTTCTATTATATTGATATTAATATGGATGTGCTTTACCCTGCAGCAGGAAGAGCACGCCTCCGGTTCCGGCGATTCTGCCCTTCAGGAGGTAGTTCTCCCCGCCGGCCTTCGAGCACTGGATGCCGATGAGTGTCGCGACCACCGCGAACGTGCCGGACACCACAGCCGCGATCACCAGCGCGCGCGACGCCTGGATATAACCTGCGCGAGGAGGAGGAGAGACACTCATACACGTACATACTACCTCATACACGTGCCGAAACACACGTTATTACACAGTGGTGCTGGAAAAGATTTGGGTTTATAAAATAGGTAGGACTATAAATACTGAATTAGCCTACCAAAAGACAGAAAATAAACAGCGAAACAAAGAAAGAAAATAGAGTAAATTATTTAGCCTAAATAGATAAACGGAAGGTAGAAAGTCCGACAAAGAAAATGCATAAATAAATAAATAAACAGCCTAGTAAATAATATATTAGGTTACTTAAACAAATGCATTAAGTCAAATAAAATTAAGAAAAAGGTAAATAAAATTACTGGATTGAGAACAAATAAATACATAAATAAATAAATAAATAAACTTAAGAAAGACCGACGAAAAAATATACATAAATAAATAAATAGTGCACAAATATTAAAAACAAACTATTTGACTTGTTAAACAGTGTTTTGCTCTACTAAATATGAAAATATTAACTGGGAAAGACTATGGTCAATAGTTTTTTATTAATAATAAAATTAGACGGATATTTTGTAAAATTAGACACAGAATTTACCCTGTCAATGAGTTGCTTGAACGTTTCAATTTGAAAATTGAAAACTTATGTGAATTTTGTGGCAATACCAAATAATCTGTGACTCATCTTTTTTTAAATTATTATTATTGTATATATATTCAAAAAAGTTTTGGTTGGATGTTTCAAATTTTCATTTCTAAGATGTTTGGAACATTGATCTGTATGATGTATTTTTATTTATTTATTTATTTTTGTACAGGACAATGTTGATTCCAAAAGTAGACCTTTGCGCTTCCTTATAGCCTACTATATAACTTTTTTATTTTATTTGGAAAATGTCACATTCATGTCATGTGTAAGAAATTGACTAAAGCTAAGCCAAGCTTTGAACATTTTTTAAAAATTAAAGAATATGGTACTACATTAGATAAAATTAAGAACAAAAAAGCAAGAAAGACCTACTTTAAATTGTTGTAATTCTACCCCTGCATGACCTACTTTATTTTACATTTTCTTATGATGTTATTTTCTAGGCTACTTGTTGTGAGGTGTATATGTACAAATATTTGTTGATAAAAATAAATAAATAAAAAGGTTTTAAACAATTAAAGAAAGGCAAATAAATATAAAATATTTACCTAGCTGAGAACGTAAAACAAACCAACAAATAAATAAAAACTGACAAAGAAAATATAGCCTACATTAATAAATAGGCCGGTAATAAAATAAATTAAGTCAAATACATATAGAAAAGCTAATTACTGGACTTGTGAGAAAGCAAATAAATAAATACATAGGCTTAAATAAGAACAGACAAAGAAAATAAATGACTTGACTGAGAAGAAAAAATAAAGAAAATTAATACTAACAAAGAAAATATCCTATAGGCTAGCAGTAAACAAATAACAAATAAACGAGCATCGAAGGGACTAAATAGATATTTTATAAGAAAAAATATATATAATTGCTATAATTTATTCACAAAACATGCGAGCTGATGTGTGAAAATTCATGGTCACCAAAGTTCCTGCCTAAATTAAATGTATTTACATAGTTTATTATGCCAGTGGTGGCTAATATATACAATCAGTGATGCTGAAGTGATTGGTCTGAGTCTGAGAGGTGTTTTGTACCGGACAGGGCGAGCAGAGAGGGGAACTCGCGGCAGTTGTGCACTCCGGTCGAGTCCGTGGCGCAGGACATCCACAGGTTCTCGTACAGGGTGGAGGTGGTGATCACTGTCCCATCCAACGACGACACCTTCCAGTAGCGGTTCGGGATTGTGATGCCAACCATGACCCAACTCACAAAGCCAAGAAATAAAGCTACGACTTCAACAACGGGATCCATGACAGATCACACCGGCTCCAAAACCATCCACAATCAGCGTCAGTCCTCCCGAGTTATGTGTTTCTCTGCTTTATTTAGGCTTTGCTGAGAAATGATTTGGCTATTTACTTCCAGGTGTTGTTGATTTCGCGAGCTGAGCCAGTATTTCCATGGAGAGAGAGAGATTACACCAGTGACACTCAAAACGGGTTGTTCAAAGCAGCGGTCATTTATAGGCTCTGTTTGCCCTCCCCTCTCCTGTCCTGCTTTTGCATTTACACCCCGAAACTCAGCAGCTGGTTATCACTAAAGTCCAATGTTCGTGGCCTGACCTTCACTGAAGTAGGCTATGCATCCGTTATGGACGATTACTTTGCTGACGAGGAAACCCGTTGCCACTGAAAAGTATAAGCTTCAAGGAGTAGTTGACTTTTGAAAAAAAAAACTTTTCCTGATAATTTACTCACTCCCATGTCATCCAAGATGGCCATGTCATTCTTTCTTCAGTCGAAAAGAAATTAAGGTTTTTGATGAAAACATTCAAGCATTTTTCGTCCAAAAGAAACTTTTAGTGCAAACTGTTCAAAGGGCTTTAAAGTTTAAACGACACCAAACGATTAATAAATAAACGATTCCAGACGATTGATGGTCTTATCAAGTGAAACGATCGCTCATTTAATAAATAAATAACAAAGTTTAACTTTTATAAGCTCAAATGGTCGCCTTGCTCTGTTCTGTGATGAGCGTTCGTGACTCTCCTGTTCGAACTCGTTCATCAAAATGAACGAATCTTTTTCGTTCAATGAGTCCGAGTCATTTGGTTCATTCAACGAACGAAACGAACGAATTGACTCGGAAAAAGATTAGTTCATTTAATTTGATGAACAACACTTTGTAACACTTTAGTTTGGGGTTCAGTTCTCAACTAGTTGCTTATTCTAAACAATGCTGGGTTGTTTGAACCCAAATTTGGGTCAAATATGGACAAACCCAAATGTTGGGTTAAACATGTCATTTAAAATTTTTACCCAACTTCAACTTTCACGTTAAACTGTACATTTTTTATTTGCATTTTTAACCCAACATTTGGGTTTGTCCATATTTGACCCAAATTTGGCATTCTTTGGCAACGCTTCCTTTTACATTCCAGTTACCCATGTAAATACTATGTACTTATTTTAGTAACTACAATTACTGGGTAATAACTACTAACCCTGAACCTATAAACCTACCCCTGTTCCATGTACTTACCTTATATTAGCCAGTACTTTCTAGGTAAGTACACTCTATGTACTGTAAAAGGAAGCGTTACCCATTCTTTATAGTGTGCATATTACTAAGATATTGGCTGTTTATACTTACACTCTAAACAATGCTGGGTTGTTTCAACCCAAATTTGGGTCAAATATGGACAAACCCAAATGTTGGGTTACCTAGCAAGGTCTCGTTTTTTTGGGTTTTGGTTACAAGCTGTTGTAGGCAACAAAGAGCGTTACAATAAATTTGTGTAATTCTTTCAAACTTTAACCTGGCTGGCTTAATAATAATAGACAGTTTTAGTGGATTGTAATAGGCTGCCCTTTAGTTTCTAAAAGGACACTATCAAAATGGGAACTACGGTCGCACTGATTAAATGAACAACTGAAGAAGCTGTTGAGAGTGTTTATTGTCTCTTTATCAGTCTCTGCTTCAGATATCCTCATACATTCATATGTTCATATAACAGACCAGCACACGCGCAGTCACTAAACCTTCAGTCTACATCACAGTCAAGTCAGGTCGCTTCATTTTCATCTACAGTTAATACAGGGTTCACTGAACACTGCAATGCTTGTGAGGAGACCTAAACACAAAACAGACACAGTAGGAAGACATTTTGCACAATCACAAAGGAACATAAAAAAATAAAGCAACTCATAATGACATTATTAAGTAAATGGTGTACATACCCTATAGCCCTACTAACCCTATTAAAAAAGAGAATTTATAAAACATTATATACATCATATTCAAAATATATATTACAAACCATTACTAACCACAGGCAATGTTTTTATCAACACATTTAAACAAATATTGCATCATTCCTGTGCACACACCTGACCAATGTCTCCGATTAAGTGTGTCAACATTCACAAGAAACTGTGTTTAGTCACTGATGATATCACAGAAATGCCTAAAGACCAACTTGTTTAAATAAAGCAAATGACAAGAAAAGCCGTCATTAATGTTTAATAGCTAAGAATCCATATCTGAAAATACATAATGTTAACAAAATATGACACAGCAGAGGCTAAAGTTCAAGTAGCAATAAGCAAAACTTTTTCTTTTGTTTTATCATGAAATCTCTCCGAAGAACTATTGATTTTAGCGTCTTACTATACGAAGACCTATAAGTGATTAACTTATTTTATTGATGTGAGATTAATATATTCTGAGGATAGCATATCTCAGAAAGTTAACACTGATTTCTTTCTATCTATCTATCTATCTATCTATCTATCTATCTATCTATCTATCTATCTATCTATCTATCTATCTATCTATCTATCTATCTATCTATCTATCCATGCATCCATCCATCCATCTATCTATCCATCCATCCATCCATCATCCATCCATCATCCATTCATCCACCATCATCCATCCATCCATCCATCTATCCATCTATCTATCCATCCATGCATCCATCCATCCATCCATCCATCCATCTATCTATCTATCCATCCATCCATCATCCATCCATCATCCATCCATCCACCATCATCCATCCATCCATCCATCCATCCATCCATCCATCCATCCATCCATCTATCTATCCATCCATCATCCATCCATCCATCCACCATCATCCATCCATCCATCCATCCATCCATCCATCCATCCATCCATCCATCCATCCATCCATCCATCTATCTATCCATCCATCATCCATCCATCCATCCACCATCATCCATCCATCTATCTATCTATCTATCTATCTATCTATCTATCTATCTATCTATCTATCTATCTATCTATCTATCTATCTATCCATCCATCCATCCATGCATCCATCCATCCATCCATCTATCTATATCCAGCCATCATCCATCCATCTATCCATCTATCCATCTATCTATCTATCTATCTATCTATCTATCTATCTATCTATCTATCTATCTATCTATATCCATCCATCCGATATTTATTAACAATATGATGGATTTAGACCACAATAATTTATTAGTATAGTTTAGATCCTTCTTCCAGAACAGTGGAAAGGTCACAATGTGATGCCGGTGGAGGAAAACATTTTCTGACTTGCTCTTCCAAAGTACCCCAACATGGCTCAAACACATTTAGATCAACAGTGCAGGACATGGCAAATGTTTCATGTTCATCAATGTGTGTGTGTGTGTGTGTGTATTGGTGCATTATCATGCTGATAACACCCCACCCCCCTCCAGGTGAAACATTATATAATGGTACAAAAAAAGGTACAAAGCTGGGTATCTTGGCTATTATCCTATAAAGTACAAAAGCTAAAATGAACTAATATGTACAGTACTAAAATCTACATTTGAGGTAATATGTACTTTTAAAGTACTAATATGTACCTTTAAGGTAAGTACCATTTACGGGTCAATAAGGTATAAAGGCAGTGACGCACCCATCAAGAACAGTAGGGAATGGTATGATATTACGCATCTTTTGGAGAGACAGTGAAGTTGGACTCATCAGAGAACATGTTTCATATTGTCCACAACCCAAGATTTACACTGTTGAATGGCATGAGTGACCAAAGGTTTGGCTATAGCAGCCCGACTATGAATGTTGACTCTGTGGAGCTCCAGACTGAACAGGAGAGTCGAGGTGCACATTTAATTCTGCAGTGAGTTAGGTGGCTGTGGCTTTACGGTTCTTGAATACAATCAGGAATGATAGACTCCGCTTGCGTCGACAGTTGGATGTGGTTTTTCCTACATGGATGAGGTGTGCCGATATTACCCTGTACACCATAGCTCTCGACTTGCTGTCCTGCTCACAGATGAGCAGTGAGACGCGCACCAACAATTTATTAGAGACGCACACTCTAAAAAATGTTGTTTTAACCCAACTTTGGGTCAAATATGGACAAACCCAGCCACTGGGTTAAATTTTTCCATTACATTTTTAACCCAACGTTTGGGTTTGTCTATATTTGACCCAAAGTTGGGTTAAAACAACGCAGCATTTTTAGAGTGCACCAATAAGAAAATTTGGGCTGACACATGATAATTCTTTTTATTTGAAAGCAGAAACGATAAATTTTTATATCATGTCATATATGTGGCAAATCAGTGCCACAAACTGTCCACGAAGGCAACTTTTGGTCCAACCCGCTACACTCGAAACAATGCTGGGTTGTTTGAACCCAAATTTGGGTCAAATATGGACAAACCCAAATGTTGGGTTAAAAACGTCATTTCAAATTTTAACTTCAACTTTCAACCGTAATTTTTTTTAATTGGATTTTTAACCCAACATTTGGGTTTGTCCATATTTGACCCAAATTTGGGTTCAAACAACCCAGCATTGTTTCGAGTGTAACAACAAAGTGGTCGGTATGGGTTAAAAATTAAATTTAAAATTTTAACCCAACTTCAACTTTCACTTTCAACAGTAAATTGTTGTTTAATTACATTTTTAACCCAACATTTGGGTTTGTCCATATTTGACCGAAATTTGGGTTTGAAACAACCCAGCATTTTTATAAATTATAACAATAAAGTGGCCGGTATGTATTATTATATACACTCTAAAAAATGCTGGGTTGGGTCAAATATGGACAAACCGTAATGTTGGGTTAAAAATTTAATTTAAAATTTTAACCCAACTTCAACTTTCCCTTTCAACTGTAAATTGTTGTTTAATTACATTTTTAACCTAACATATTTGACCCAAATTTAGGTTGAAACAACCCAGCATTTGGTTGTTTTAACCCAATTTTGGGTCAAAAATGGACAAACTGAAACTTTGGATTAAAAATGTAATTTAAAAATTGAACCCAATGGCTGGGTTTGTCCATATTTAACCCAAAATTGGGTTAAAACAACCCAGCATTTGTACATTTGTACACACATTATATACATACATAGTCAATGTATCAAATAATGGTGCCGGCACGGAGTTGAAGCGCTAGCACGTGATAAGCAGATAGGTTTTAAAGGTCAGGTTTATGAATAGCTTGCTTGATTATGGCTATAACTTAACTTTAATTGCTCTTTTAACAAACACAATAGTTTTCACATCACCTTTTGATAACTGGACGTTTATGGGGAACATAGAAAGCGTTCTATCAGAAAGCAGACTTTTTGCAGAGATGCTGAATCATGCTCATATCCTCCGTCAGATCGATCTTTTGTTCAGTTCAGACCCTTCTCTAACACACCCGTACACAGCAAACTGTAGCTTTAAATCAATTCTGACATGGAGCTCTATGGGAGATCAATTATCCCTGCCAAGTTTACGCTGTTAAATGAAATTGTGCAACTGACACGTGAAAGTGTCTTTTAAATGACACCTGTGTGCCGTATAAAACCAAAGACAGACGAGATTAGCCGGTAAAAATGTGTTTGTTTACTCAGCACGATTTCCACAAGCAGGATTGAAACGTGTGGGAACATGTCAGTGGGAAATATATGTGTGGGATATTTGTTTGCCTATTTTACACAGAAGAAAGTGTCATGTAAACACACTTAGGCACATTTGTAGTGTGTTTGGTCAAATGAAGTTTGAGCTCTGAACCCAAGACGCTGTAAATCCTTTTTTATGATTCCTTTATTGTGTTGTGTGACATCAATAGTTGAGTAAACTCAAAACTCATACTTTTTAAATAACTAGGAAAACCTTTGCCTCGGTTTTGTTTGACTGATTGGAAAACGACCCGTACTTGGATTGAGATCGTTTGCTGTAAGTAATACAAAAATGCTTTAAAGGGTTAGTTCACCCAAAAATGAAAATTAAGTCATTAATTACTCACCCCCATGCTGTACCAACCCCGTAAGACCTTCGTTCGTCTTCGGAACACAAATGAAGATATTTTTGATTAAATTTGAGAGCTGTGTAACTACCACATTGGCTCCTAAGGGACTGCCTCTTGACGGCCCAAAAAGTCAATGAAGAAAATGTTTAAATATCCCAAGTGACTACCGTGGCTCAACTATATGTTTATCAAGCGACGCGAATACTTTTTGTGCGAAAAAACAAACAAAAATAACGAGTTTATTCGACTATTTTTTTCTTCCTTGTAGGCCAGAACGAGACTTCCTTATAGATTTCCACGACGCATGCGCGAGATTTGCGATCTGCGTACACAGCTTACACTACTTCAGATCTCAATTCTCGCGCATGCGTCGTGGACATCTATAAGGAAGTCTCGTTCTGGCCTACAAGGAAGAAAAAAATAGTCGAATAAACTCGTTATTTTTGTTTGTTTTTTCGCACAAAAAGTATTCGCGTCGCTTGGTAAACATATAGTTGAGCCACGGTAGTCACTTGGGATATTTAAACATTTTCTTCATTGACTTTTTTGGCCGTCAAGAGGCAGTCCCTTAGGAGCCAATGTGGTAGTTATACAGCTCTCAAATTTAATCAAAAATATCTTCATTTGTGTTCCGAAGACGAACGAAGGTCTTACGGGGTTGGTACAGCATGGGGGTGAGTAATTAATGACTTAATTTTCATTTTTGGGTGAACTAACCCTTTAATAAACGTTTTCCATTTACTACATAAAATGAGAGAGAGAGAAAAAACAATCAGATCTAATCTAAACTAAACTTGTACAACACTAAAATTGACTTAAATGGGATTAAATGATATTTGGGATCTTGACTTTTTGAAAATGCGTTATGTGCTTAATTTAATATGATGTCCCACAAACTTCAATAAAGCTAAGACATGTCAAGTCACAGAAAAACAGAAGAGTTATTTTCATCATTTGCTTTATCAGTTAATTAGTAACTCCAATGCTGTGTTATAAAATGATGTCACCGATGGCTACCATAAACAACAGCATTGTAAAGCTGAGATGTCTTAACATGTGCATGAGATGAATAATGTGAGAACCAATTGTACCCAACATGAAATTGGATGCTATTATCAGCCATTATCTTAAATAAACATGTTTTACAGGGAATTTGTTACTTTCAAGGTCTGAAAGTTGTTGACTTGAATCAACGTTGGAGATAGTCCCACATCCAAGTCTCTGAGCTAATGATGCACGGAGGACAGCGACTTTGTGAGTGACTATTTAACCAGCAGTTTCAGAAATTAAAGCAGTTTTTTCCTTACCACCATTCCCAGATCTTTAAACTAATGAATCTAAAACTTCCCCAGCGATTTTTACAGAGAATGTACTCAGTAAAAGCAAATTAGGCAATTAAATATGTTAGAGTCATAGAATGGAAATCAGCCTTTTAAAAATGTCCCGGTGTTTTTAATCATTAAAGGAGTAGGTTCAATGTCCAAATGAGAGTTTCAGTGCAGCTTCAAAGGGCTTTAAACGATTCCAGACGATGAATAATGGTCTTATCATGCGTAACGATCGCTCATTTAATAAATAAATAACAAAGTTTAAGTTTTATAAGCTCAAATGCTCGCCTTGCTCTGTTCTGTGATGCGCGTTCGTGACTCTCCTGTTCGAACTCGTTCATCAAAACGAACGAGTCATTTCGTTCTTTCCGTTCGTTGAATGAACCAAATAACTCGAAAAAAGATTTGTTCATTTTGATTCGAACAGGAGAGTCACGAACTCGCATCACAGAACAGAGCAAGGCGAGCATTTGAGCTTATAAAACTTAAACTTTTATTTATTTTTGAAATGAGCGATCGTTTCACTAGATAAGACCCTTATTCATCGTCTGGAATCATTTAAAGCCCTTTGAACAGTTTGCACTGAAACTGTCTTTTGGACCTTGAACCGTTTGGTTCCCATTGAAGTCCATTATATGGGGGAAAATGCTTGAATGTTTTCATCAAAAACCTTAATTTCTTTTCGACTGAAGAAAGAAAGACATGGACATCTTGGATGACATGGGGGTGAGTAAATTATCAGCAAAAGTTTTTTTAAAAGTGAACTACTCCTTTAAGGGAATCCAGTCTTACTGAGGCAAACATAACTTAAAATCATTATAAACCTTACTAGGCAGTACAACGGGACATCAAACTGAAATAAAACTTACATTAGCATGAGTGGAGGACAAACAAAACTGGGAGAAAAGGTGATTTTATATTTATAATATAAGCATTTATCCCAGTACCTCTTTGATAAACTGCATAAGACAGAAATAATGATATCTGTAAGGTTAAACAATATGTTTTGTGAATCCGTTTCGTGCTGTACACGACGATTAGCATGAACACAGTGTACCTGTCAAAGGTTCAAAAGTCAATAAAAATTAGAAATAGGATTGTGTGGGTGTTTGAATCGAGATCTTTTAACAATGAATCATGCAGATCTGTGTTTCAGTAGGAGCAGAAATTAAAGTCGTACAGATACACACACACACACACACACTTTCACAGTCCACAGCACATTTAAACCGACGGTTGATGAACTGTGACTTGTAAGAAAATGAATTACAAGGTTGACCCAGGTCACGCATGACACTTCCAAACAAACCAGACAAATAATGTGCAAGGCACGCAAATACACTTTAGCAAACACACATTTTAATTCTTTAACACATGTGAGGTCTTACTTAAGTTATCAAAATATTGATTACCATTAGTGTAAATGCAGTTATATATTAAAAGTGCATGCTATTACAATACACCTCATCCATAACGACAAATCTTTGGCAATCATTGGTAGATGAACTGCATTAAAACAATTTAAAGATTACAGAGAAATAAAACATAGTTTTTAGTTTATTCCAACCCCACATTTCTATACATACCAAAAAGAGCTGGCGTAATTATGAAAGGCATGGCAGAATAATACAAAATAAAAAAGGGAGAGGCATCCTTATGGTTTTTATGTGATTATACGATTTTATGAAATCATTAAGTCTCTTTTCTGAACAGGAAAGGAATCAAAGTACGCTTCTCAGAAACGTCACATTAGGACTTTGCACCTTTGGACACGGCCAAACCAATAAGACCAGCCAATCCGGCCACACCTAATCCGATACCGCCAACGATCGCCATGCCAACCAAGCCATCTGAAAAGAACGGAGAGATTTCTTCACTTGTTTCTTTAATGCAACAGATTGAGTATGTTTACATGTGCATCTGCTGGAGGTCTTCATTGATTTATGTTTATACATCTACAGATATCACAATATTCATGTAAACATGGTTGTTGTAAGCAGTGTTACAAGAAATGTAATCAGATTACTTTTTTCAAGTAACTAGTAACGCTTTACTTTTGATTTTACAAGAAAATATCAGAGTTTTTCAAATAGTTACTTTGTTTCCACATTTGACTGACAGCTCTCCTGTCCTCATGTTGAGATAAACCGTTGTGTGTGTGAACATGATGGTTACTGTAGTTCTAGACTAAACGTGAGCATTGAATCATCTCACTTGCACAAAAACAGATTCAGTATTCCTTAAAAATGAATAAAAACAGTGAAATGTAAAATCAGAATATTATACAAACCTGCAATAATTCAATGTCGAATTACACAAATTTACTTTACGAATTTAATCTCACTTTAAAGTCTTTGCTGCTGGCCTTGAGTTGCATTTTGAGTAAATTTGCATTTCCTTCAGCCCGAAGCTTATTCATTTCACATTTGATGTGAAAGGCCCTTTATGTTTGGCAAAAATATATATTTTTTTGTTATTAAAAATAAAAACAGCCCAGCCCAGATGAGAAAAAGTAACCCATTACATTCTATAAAAAGTAACTAAATAATACAATTAGTTACTTTTTTAGCGAGTAACGCAATAATGCATAACTTTGAAACGTAACTTTCTACAACATTGGTTGTATGACAATATACTAGAGCCAGACCGATATATCGGCAGACCGATATCATCGGCCGATATTAGGCATTTTCCAAACTATCGGTATCGGCAGTTATAATGGCCGATAAATGAATATTTCGAAAATAAAATAAAAACGGACGAAACACGCTTGAACCATGTCATGAGTGTTGTGTAGTTTAGTTTGTCCACCAGAGGGCACTCTACACCAATCCTGTTGGCAACACTCGTTGAGTTGGTCACGATACATACATTGCTTGAATAACAAATAAAAGAACATCCCCATCAGTTCTCTTAACTCAAATAAGGATGACAAAAAATAAATAAATATATAAAATATCGGCCAATATATCGGAATATCGGATTTTAAAACCCAAAAATATTTGTATCGGCCTTCAAAATCCTTTATCGGTCGGGCTATAAAATATACACATGCGTTTCCATTCCTGCTGTTATGCAGGACACTGCCACTGGTTATCAGCAGTACATTTGGCATTTCGACAAAGCTTAATTTTAAGCAGCGATTTCTCTATTATTCATATGATGCTAATAGGCTGATTTTTAGGGGAGTCCTTGCAGAGTTAAATGCGTTCATTCTTTTAAAAAAAAAAAATTTTTTTTTGGTTTTAATTTTGAATGGTAGCGTATGTCACAAAATCCTATTTAATAAGGCCACTGACTGATGTTTGTCTTGTCTGTCGTTGTATCTCACCTTTTCTTAGCGCATCGTTGATGAGTTTCTCCAGTTCCAGGGCCTGTTTGTTACCGGGTTCAGTCTTCAGCAGAGTACGAATGTACTTCAGTGCTTTCTCATACTCCTGAGAAGAGAAGAAAAGATAGATGCAGGGTGGTAAACAGAGCTAAACAAAGGGAGAAAGATTACATTCATACATCTTCCTTATTATGAGAATGACTTCTGAAAGATCACGTGACACTGAAGACTCGAGTAATGATGCTGAAAATCAGCTTTCATCACAGGAATATATTACACTTTACACATATGAAAACAGAAAATCTATTTTATTTTCTAATAATATTTTGAGGCTTTTACTGTATTTTTGATCAAGAAAATACATCTTTAAAAATAGGCATTCAATATATATACACTGTAAGAGCCACATAGGGATTAGTTCACCTGAATTAATAATTTAGTAAAAATAGTAAGAAAATATTTCATGAAGGTTTATAAGAATTATTATTTTACTTATTTTTGGATTTAAAATGTTTATTTAGTAATGTTTAGATCTGATTATATTTAATTATTTTGAGCTTCCAGTCAGATCGCACTACGTCATAACGCAAGTGATTGGATGTTTTTTAGTTTGAAGTTAGAGACGTTGGAAGCAACACAGTTTTTTGACCGTGCGTACCCCATGTAACAGTTTTTGTTTTATGTTTTAGAAGTAAACATTTAAAAAGAATATCGTGGTTTGCTCGTGTTTCAAATACTGGTTACAATTTGACTGACTTCAAAAGGTGGTACAGAAGAATTAAACGCACAGTAGGTGCCACTGCCACTATATACACTCTAAAAAATGCTGGGTTGTGTCAACCTAAATTTGGGTCAAATATGGACAAACCCAAATGTTGGGTTAAAAATGTAATTAAACAATTTACAGTTGAAAGTTAAAGTTGGGTAAAAATTTTAAAATTACATTTTTAACCCAACATTTGGGTTTGTCCATATCAAATTTGGGTCAAATATGGACAAACCTAAATGTTGTGTTAAAAATAATTTTAAAATTTTAACATAACTTCAACTTTCACTTTCAACTGTAAATTGATTAATTACATTTTTAACCCAACATTTGGGTTAATCCATATTTGACACAAATTTAATATGGACAAACCCAAATTTTGGGTTAAAAATGTAATTAATTTAACATTTTAACCCAACTTCAACTTTCGCTTTCAACTGTAAATTGTTTCATTATATTTTTAACCCAACGTTTGGGTTTGTCCACATTAAATTTGGGTCAAATATGGACAAACCCAAATGTTGGGTTAAAAATGTAATTTTAAAATTTTAACCCAACTTCAACTTTCAACTGTAAATTGTTTAATTACATTTTTAACCCAACATTTGGGTTTGTCCATATTTGACCCAAATTTAATATGGACAAACCCAAATGTTGGGTTAAAAATGTAATTAATTTCAGGGCTCCAGACTAACTTTTTTTACTAGGAGCGCTGTTGCCCCTGACTGAAAATTTTAGGAGCGCAAGCAAAAAATTTAGGGGCACACCTTAAATAAGCTTGCAATGCAATTATTCAAATTTCCCACAAAATAACTGTAATACTGACAAATTCTTTAACAATAAATAAATAGACTTAACATTATGATATGCTGTTTTATTTTAACTTCACAGGGCTCCAGACCCAAAGTTGAGGGCAGCATCACCTCAAATGAGAACTCACAGTTGTATTAAAAAAAAAAAATAATAATCTGGCAGCACTGGGGCTAACAATAAATCACTAAGCTTAATTTAGGGTGTAGATGAAATTAACTTTAGTTTTTATCATTTATAATGTCTTAATATTAATTAATAAAAGTAGTGAAAATATGTATATGGAGTGAAAATAGCCAATAAACATCCTACTGTTTACAATGGTATTATTATTATTATTTTAAGTGTTTAAATAAGAGTTTTCCAACATCTTAAAATTGTTCGTTTAAGGACAATCTTTAAAGGATGAACAAAAAATGTGTTGGTATGGTAATCACATAAAAAATACAAAAAAATAAAACATTTATATGATATTATTGAAGTGCTGGGAAAGGATGTGTAGTAGGCTACTTACACATTATCATATTTATGGTAAGAGTTAACTTGCCTAAATTCATGGTTCTGTTAGGCTGATTTGTGGACTGAAAGCCTTCTATAAGTGTTTTTCCTGGTTTTCACGTCAGCGCTGTTTGATCTGATATGGTTTATAACAGAACTCTACGCCGAATCGGAGTGTTTCTCACTGGATCTCGTGGTGTTAATGTTATTAATTCTGAGGCGAATTCAATGGATTTCTTCACTGGCTCTAGTAACAGTGTTGCGTGAGCGAGATCGGCCCGCGACTGGCAAGTTCGGGGCTTTATTTTGTCAATGGTTCGGATCGCTGCTGCTGCTCCACGGTCCTAATCATACATGAGTGGCGTATTTTCGTTCCACTTTCATTTTGTTTGCATTCGTTGCTAGGTAACGACTAAAGAGTCGATAGATCGCTGATTGCTCAGACGCACATCAGTTTGTGATATTTGTTTCCGTCTCCTTCCCACAAACGTTTACGCGCGCTATTCTTGTCACAGATTCATTGACGCGCCTCTTCCACGCTTTACCATGCGTTTAACATGTGGCAAATTTACTGGTCGCACATGTGTAAAATGGATGTAATGTATGGATGTGGATGTAAAATTCAGTCGCACACTCTCAATTTTTGGTCGCAAAATGCGACCATTTGGTCGCAGTCTGGAGCCCTGAATTTAACATTTTAACCCAACTTCAACTTTCGCTTTCAACTGTAAATTGTTTCATTATATTTTTAACCCAACATTTGGGTTTGTCCATATTTGACCCAAATTTAATATGGACAAACCCAAATGTTGGGTTAAAAATGTAATTTTAAAATTTTAACCCAAGATCAACTTTCGCTTTCAACTGTAAATTGTTTAATTAGATTTTTAACCCCAGTTTGGGTTGAAACAACCCAGCATTTTTTAGAGTGATATGCTTTTCCCATGACTTTGGGGTAAAATATGAGCAGGACGTCCTCAACAGGTTTACGTCTAACACAGCTACTTCATCTGAAACTCTGATTGAACCGTTTATACATTCCACTTGTTTATATAATGATGTGACAATAAAGTGACCAAACTGAAATTATGCAGTAAAGTCATAGGCTTCCAGGAACATAGTTGAGAAACACTGATTTAATTAGACGACAAAGATATGTGATATAAAAAACAACAACATTAGCAGTGACGTCATCATCGTCCCAGATAACAACTTGGATTTGTCTGGGAAAATACTAACCCACCTTGAGTCTGTAGTTTGCAACAGCCAGGTAGAAGAGAAAATCTCTCTGATCGTCTTTTTTACTCGCTTGAACCAGTTCTGGCAAAAGAAAAATTAATCACGTTTTACTGAATTTGAAGTCAAGAACATTAACGCTGGACCACAAGCAGGCCCAAACTACACTGTAAAACCTAACAGTTGTACTAGCTCATAACTAATGAGGTCATTACAGTCAAATGTCCTTATGCAGTTGAACAAACTATTAAGTATTGAGCTCTGTTGACATTTATACCACTTTAATTGAATAGGGCTCAAAATTTGATAGTTAATTTGTGTGGAGCACTCAAAAAGTTTAGGAGTAGTGGCATGACGTCATGACGTGGTGGGTGGGTCTTATCTCTGCCTCAGGAAAGCTGAGTCAGCCATCTTGAATTTGCCTTCATGCGGAGAAGTTTTCATGGAAGTTTTTACAGTTTAATTTGTTTTTATTCGTTTGCAATGCATTTTTTATCCCCTCACTTCAAACCAAGACCTCAGTTTTTTCATCTTTGACCTGCCGTCATTTCAGCGCCGTCTTATCAGCCCTGATTTGGTAAGTAATGCTAACATTTTTTGTTGTTGTTTTTAATTGAATTTCGATAAATAGTCTTACATTTGGAACTGGGAATACATGTATATAATATGCACAGTGAATATTTGTTGTAAATAGTTTACAAATCCGAGTAATTGTAACTAAAAATGTTTGAATCTAACAACGGTGTACAGTTGGCGGGTTTCCGGAAGAACTACATTTCACATAATGCATGTTTTCCCGGGACATTGACGTAGAGGAACGACCGTGAGTTTGAATTTTCTCGTGGAGTCCGAAACGCTCCCACTGTCTATGGTCCGAAAGCATAACGTTAACTTATCCCTGCTTCCCAGTTTCTGCCGGCTGTTGTTTTCGCTGGTAATGCATGTAAAGTAACATTTTACTTATTTGTAAGTGTCCGCGTTAAACAGTAAGTATTTCGCGTTGACGAGCTGTGTGTTTGTGTGCAGCACCAGCGTGAATCTATGCTAAACAACATAATGTCAGTGTGTTATCATGAAACCAACAAGGTCTTTGTGTGTATTTCTTTCCAGGCTCGAGTGTTTGGTTGTGAGATGATCATCTAGGAATCTTTTTTAAAAGTTCAGGTAGGATGTATTATGAAATAATGTTATTAACAATTGGTTTTATTTTGTGTTTCCACTGTCATTTTTTGCCATTTCTTTAGATGCTTTTATCACTTGAATCCTTTATTAATACTTTGTTAGTATTAATGAAACAAAACATCAACAGAAATAGCATATACACACACAACTTTGATGCTGTGCTTGTTATTAACTAACTTTTCATTTTACTAAAATTACTGTACAATGAATGTTTTTGATAGATTTGAACATTTTGGATTTTTGTCTGTAAATTTACTTTTTTACATTTAATTTATCATTTTGTATCGTTTAAAAATGTTTTTAGAACATTGACTAATCATCTTTGTGTGCATGTTGTGTATAGATATTGAACTTGAGTGCTACAGAGAGTCAGCGTTTCACCATCAGACAGTTGCCAATAGGTGAGATTTGTAAATTGTTTACTGATATGATTTTTTTTTAAAAGCAGATTGAAATGAAAAGTATTCTCTATTTGATAACATTATACAGCCTGTTTTAAATTAAAGAATGACAAATAACTTTCTATTTTGACATTGGTTCTGACTCATCCCTAGTAGAATTGCCCTTGTTTTTCCTACCTGGCAACTGAAAACTTAAACTAAAAATACGTTCACAAGTCTCTCCATGTATTGCAGAGTTTCACCGAATCAACAACATTAACCTGCAATCAATTCTACAAGGAGCTGGACAGACACACGCCTAAACTCATCACCTGAGACAAGGCCACCAAGACTGTCAAGACAGTGGAGGAGCTAGCCAAACTCATGAGGATTTATGACCTTCAGGTGAATTTTAAACTTAACATGATTCAGAAACAGATTATTTACAGATTATATTCAGTCAACTATAAGAAACCATAGTGAATTGCCTGGACTGTGCCCTGAGGCTAATAGATTATTCCATGAACAACATTGTCATATCATCAGAGATAGACATCCTGACAAGATGTATTTTCATCAGAAAGAGGTACCTTTAAAAGATACTTTCAGTTTCAATTTGAAGATATCAAAATAACTACTGTCTGCATTCATGAAATTTTGTTTACAATTTTAAGTTTTTTTCCTTTTTTGTGTTATTCAAGTATTTACAATAGAAAGTAATTTATTTTAAAAATGTTTTAATGAAGAAATGGTGAACCAAAAACACTGAATCTACCATTCTATAGCAAAGACCACCATCAGAATATGGAGCTATTTAACACTTTTCTTTTTTTAAGTGTTTGTTCTGCATTTGTGTAATTACTTTTGTAATGTATATTTTTTGTCCATCTAGGAACAACGTGATGTAAATATGAGATGGGACCTCATCCTTGGTGCACTTCCTGTCTACCTGCATGAAGATTCTTTAAGTTCTTCAGGACCTGTAATGTAAGTGTACTGTCCTCACTATCAATCCCTTTGCCTTGCTATTCGGTCAGCTTAAACATATCTCTCCAAAAACTATAGGAAAACCAGGCGGGTATTTCAGAAAGCAGGTTATGTGAAAACTCTTGACTTATCCATTCCAGAGGGCTATTCCAGAAAGGAGGTTCAACAAACTCTAAGCCTAACCCTGAACTCTGAGTTGACTTACCCTGAGTTTTTAGTTGCAGTATAGCTGATCTGAGTTAGGTAATTTAACTCCGAGTATGTTAACTCTTGAGTTGAGCTTGTGCTTCACGAGCAGTATAAAGCCATCAATGGAGCTCTGATACTGTGATTCTCCATGGCAATTAAGAAGCATAGATTTAACTTAATTTCTGGGTCTGTTACTGTGGTAACTTACGTTGTGAACCTAAAGATTTGCTTGAAGAAACCCTGAGTCTTACGGAGCTGCCTGACAGCAGCTGTCCTTTCTTTTTTAGTCCAATCATGTTGAAGCAGAAATAATTCACATAGTTTGATTCATTTTGATGAGCTCTCACTCCCTGACAAGGACTGAACCGAACAGTAGACCGCTCTCTCATCAGTCCGCAATTTATATACTTCGGCCGCACAGTGAATATCAGACTACACGTCATTGCTGATGTGCTCTCACATCAGAACAATCGTCTTTGTTTTAGCTTCTTTTTTTTTTCACCAGCCGGCAGAAAAAGAGAAATAACTAATAATACTATAATAATAATATTTTAGAGTACCTAACTCAGATCAGCTATTCTGCAACTGAAAACTCATGGTAAGTCAACGCAGAGTTCAGGGTTAGGCTTAGAGTTTGTTGAACCTCCTTTCTGGAATAGCCCCCAGGACCTGAGTTGTTATTCTTAAGTAAACTGTTATTCTCAAGTTATTATAAATGAAAAGGTAAGTATAAAGCTTTCCACAAAAAGTATGCCAACAGATAGGTGTGAAACTAACATAAGATATAAGCATATGTAAAGAAAATAGTTTAAACATGTAGCTTAGTAGTTGTCTAAGTGTCAGTAATGTTTAGAGATCATTGGCATGATTTGTATCCTTGAGCGGCTAAACTCATTCTTGTATTATTTGTGTTTTATAGTCAGGAGTTGGTCCAGACCTCACCGATACTCCAGTGGCTCTCCTGACAGTCGTAACGGATAACACTACTGATGCAGCCCTCTTCTGCCCTGAGAGTATCTGTCGTGAAGGATAAAACACTTGCAAGCTCCTTTTGTGTCTTTTTAAAAGCACATTGTTGAATAAAAAAAGTTGCTAAATTGTCACAGTGGTGTCACTTCATCTTTTCTGACATTATTAGCTGAGTAAAATTGTGTAGTTGGCTGACATCAGGATTTTAGTTTAGAGTAAATGTTGAGTGCATATCCCACTTTATGAGTAGAAAACTATAGGAAATTTAGTGCATTTCCTACATTATGAGTTTAAGAAAAGTGAAAATTGAGTATATATCTGACATTTTATGAGTTTAAGAAAAGTGAAAATTTTGAGTGTATTTCCAACATTTTATGATTTGAAGATAATTGAAATTTTTGAGTGAATTACTCACTAATTTTAAGTTGAGAAATATCAATATTTTTAAGTTAACATTGAGATAATTTAAGGCAACATTAAATATAACTTTTAATTTAAGTAAACTTAAAACTTTTAAAAACATCACTCAAATATTTTTGTGTAATCTGTTACAAAATAATTTTTGAGTTCTGTGAACTTATCCGGGTTTACAGTGTAAAGGGATAGTTAAACTTCTGTCATCACCTAAGTTGCTAACCAGACAGTTGAGTTGTAGCCATTGACTTGCATAGTATTTTTTCTGGCTACCATCGACTGTTTGATTACCAACATTCTTCAAAATCTCTTTAAAGGGATAGTTCACTTTGAAATTAATTTTTGATATGTTTTATCTTACCTCAAGGGCATCCAAGATGTAGGTGTCTTTGTTTCCACAGTATTTTCAATTTTGATATTTTTAGGTCAAACCGTTCTTTTCTGTCAGTCATATAATGGAAGTCTATGGTCACCACCTCAAAGAGCATTCACAGAGAAGTCCAAATTAAACAAGATTTGATGACTCGTAAATGTAAGTACACATTGATGGCCTAAGACACGAAACGAGCGGTTTGTGTGAGAAAACGAACAGTATATAGTTTTTACCTCTTGTAACCACAGCCACGTCCAAGTGTTCTGAGGGTGCGGGCGCTTTGTGACTGTGGTTAAATCATGTTTGATTTGGACTTCTCTGTGAATGCTCTTTGAGGTGGTGACCATAGACCTGCATTATATGACTGACAGACAAGAACGGTTTGACCCTAAAATATCAAAATTGAAACTACTTGCGGAAACAAAGACACCTACATCTTGGATGCCCTTGAGGTAAGCTAAAACATACCAAAAATTACTTTCAAAGTGAACTATCCCTTTAATGTGATCAACAGAAGATAGAAACTCATACAGATTTGGAACGACATGAGAGTGAGTAAATGCTGACAGGATTTTCATTTTTGGGTGAACTATCATTTAACCAAAAACTAAGACTTGCTGAAGTACTGACCTTCCAAAAGATGAATGCCTTTTACAATATCATTTGTGTACTTGCTTCTGATCAAACACCAGGCGTATTCAAAGGTGGTTTCCTTTGAAACAGGTCCTTTCAACAGCTCTGCATTATACTTCTTCTCAAACCTCTGGAAGAGAAAAAAAGTCCCATCAGTGGATGGGTACTGGGAATCAGATTCACTCAGTTGCATCAGTGGGAGGATGATGTCAGGATCATGTGCTCCCCCTGGCCGACAAACACAGACTAACTTTTATAGAAAGAATTTGTCTCCATCGTGAGTTATAGCAGAGAATCATCTCTTTCCATTTATGTAATAGGTCAAATGGTAGGTGTGACAAAACTAATAAAATAGGTATTTTTATCTGAAGGGTGTATGCAGGTCTAGTCTTACATAAGTCATTAACTTACAACAAAATCCCTTTAAGACTGTGTGTAAAGTCTTTGCTAACATTTAGTTGTGGATACATCAACAGACATAGCAGCTACGTCATGTTCATTGTTGTTGTTTTGATGCGGTTTAGTAACTTAGAGCTGCGTCAACTGAAACTTCCGATTATAACCGAATAGCGATGATTTTGCTACATATAACCTTTATCGATTTCATTTTGGATTCGCAGTCGTTAAAGGCGAGAATTAAAATGTTTTACCTTTAGATCTTCTGGTGCCACTACATCTGACACAATCGCCTCCATGTTCGCGGAAAATCCAACAACACTAGCAGCTAGCTTGTTCACGAAATTGTCAAAATAAAAGACAGTGATAACGTCATATTTTTAATAAACCATGACCGTGGTATTTTAATATATATATCATGGCCCTGAAATTATTAACCTGTGCTTGGTACTCCAGAATCCTTAAAAATATTGTATTAATATTATTATTTTTTAAAACAATCATCGTATTATTCGTGATAGTATATTCAATTTATTATAGTCATTTTTTATACGAAGCTCAAATACATAAATAAAAGACTAAAACCCGTAGTGCATGACTCTCGTTTCCTGACATCTTAAATATTAAACCCAGAACTTTGTTGATTAAATGATTGAAATGTTGTGTTAAGGTAAACGAGACATCTATGTGAAGAAATTATTTTAAAAAGGGAGAAACTGACATTGAATTGTGTCTATTTGGGGTAACGTTACATAAAGTTTCGAATAGTCTTATCAATTTAATTCCAAAGATGTTTATCCCCACCAGATCCCAACCCACCACCAATGATATTGAACACGATAAATAATTGCGCAAAACAATTTGAAATATGATGGCCGTGCTCATAACGTTTCGTTAACAAGATAAATAATCCAATAAGAGCTTGAAAACTTAAAACTTTATTGTCTAAACAAATTAGTTGGAAACAAAACCTACTACAATGACTAGTTATTATCAATATGACGTAGTAGTACAATATTTGTGTGGATAGGCTTATTTACTTAATTGTGTGTGTGTTTATTAATTCGGTCCAATGATTTTAGCAATATAATTATTGTGACTTTTATTATGGACAAAGCATTTCCGGTTGTCATTTCAAGTCTTCCGTTAGGTGTCACTCTCTTCACGCGCCTAGAGCAACTCGACACACTCCGGTCACGTGGTATACCCGAGTAGGACGGCCATCTTCCCTAAAACACAAACAACAAGAGCGTACTAGACATCAACACGCAACGACCATTGGAGAGGGAGAGAGAGAAAGAGAGAGCAAAAAACCGTAAAAACGGAACACGATTCTCGAGGAGGAGCACAGAACACAAACAACTGCACATGCATCCAAAGTGAAGATCGTAGAGTTCGACGGGGCGACTGGACAGTAAAAAATCGCATCGACAGCTCCAGAAATACGGTCAGTGTCAACTGTGCGCCTCTCTCTCTCTCTCCTTGAATGTCTGAAGCGTTTAATGGCAGATGGATGTTACATTAAGTTTTATGCAAACTTGGAAGGTGAAGGTCAGTGTGTATGCGAGCAGCAAATGTGCATTAGAGGCCAGCTCTTGGTTCCGTGGACATACATTGTGCTGGTTTAAGCAGAGAGGCTTCTGTATGTTTGGAAAGGCAACTGTGGCCGTGGGTTGAAGGCCAAGGGAAGCACCGGAGTGGATTTTGGAGGGGTGCCGCGTGCACACTCCCCTCTCCCCCGAGCACGCGACGCCCCTCTAAGCTCCTCCAATCGATAGAAAAACGACGTCAATCTGCTCATAATCATATATGGTCGGTGTCATTCAAGCAGTAGGTATTGGACACCGACATCGTGTCTGTGACAAAATAGTCGTCTTTTCTGGGCGTACAGCGCGAGGACATGTCAGATATGAATGGATTGAGGAAAATAGTTAGTTGGTCGTGGTGGTTATGTCCCATTCGCGAACGACTCTTTCTTTTGAGTCGAATCTTTTTAGTGATTTGGTTGAACCGATTCGCGGAACGGGTTGGTTCACGAACTGGACTGAATCCGTCTGAGCGGAACCAGCAGCTTATTGACTCATTGAAGCAAGAACCGGCAAATTATAAATTGGCATTTGGAGAGAAGTTAGTGCTGCACGATATAAAAATTAATGTATCAAAAACCGCGATAATATATTGCTCTAAGTGTATAAAATCGATTTAATTTATATTTAAATAGTTTAAAACTGTAAATATAACCAATAACTCACACTTTCATATTCTTTCTAAGAAAAGAAAGCATCGATGCAATTTTTTTAAAGAGTGAACAATGTTTAAGCTTTTCATAAAAGGATGTCAAATCTGTCACAATGTCATCTGACAATGTCATTTTAACATCATAATGAAGAATAGGGCTGTGAAACGATTTGCGATTAATCGCATCCAAAATAAAAGTTTGTGTTGTAGATATGAATACATATGCATGTATATATTTAAGAAAAATGTGTTATCAATATATCATATACAAATATGTATACTTATGTATAATATGAATTTTGTATATACATGCAAATATATATTAAATACATGCATGTGTGTGTATTTATACAAAATAATTATAAACACCACACACACATATATTATGTACACACAAACATTTATTTTGGATGCGATTTAATCGTGATTAATCGTTTCACAGCCCTAAGAAAAAAAATGATTTAATACTAACAACTCTTTTGCTCACCTTGATCATATAGTTATATCAATCTGAAAACTTAACATCAAGAACATCCGGGTAAACAAACACCTGCAACTTAAAATGTTTATGAGTTGAGCATATGACAGTTTTATCAGCATTGATACGAAAGAAAGTTTTAATAAGTAGCACTTTATTAAGTCAGATAATTTTTAAGTTAATTTTAGTTAATCAAATTATATTCAAGTTGTAGTTTAACTCCGTTAAGACAAACAACTAGTGCACATGAAATTACTATAAACATGCATATTAAAAACTTGTGTTTTAGTATCATCAATAATAATAAAACAGTTAAACATGTATTTGTTAATGTGAATGGCTTTATTAGTGTGTATGTATATATAAAGGGTTGTTAAATTAGTTTTTTAAACTGTTGGTTGAATGATGTTTTCTCTCCTGTTTGAACCAGCTGTTTGCTGTTATTTGGCAACTGTTCACATGACATTGTAGTTCAGCAATGAATTATGAGCACTCTCAGGCATACTAATGTATTTATAATTGAGGTTTAGGTTACAGGTGTCTTTAGCCTACTTGTTGTTGGGCTGACACATGCATTCTCGTGTTGTAGGTTACTTTGTGTAAGAGCCCTACTCCCCCAGTGAATACTATTTATTCTCACTGGTTTGTTCGGTTGCTTGGATATTTCAGTTGCTATGACATCTGTGGGTGCAGTTAAATGTGTCTTTTCCATCTCTGTGTTTTTCTGATTGCACAAACCCTTCTAGTTGTGCCGTGCAGATGTCAATAATCTAGAAAAGGTTTAGCTTGAATCTAGCTGCACTTGCCCTTTCCAAAATATAGGCCTTCTGGCAAACTTGAGGGGAACTTTGCCACAAATTAACAGTTTTTAAGATAACACCATGTTTCCCCGAAGACAGGTCTATTTAGGTTTGTTTGTGGTCACAATATCTTAAAGAATATTTTTTGAAGGAGAAAGGTTATTTTTATGCATGCGTCAATTGAGCGACAGAGAGCTCTCAGATTTCATCAAAAAGATCTTCATTTGTGTTCTGGAGATGAACGAAAGTCTTACGGGTTTGGAACGACGTGAGGGCGAGTAATTAATGATAGAAATGTAATTTTTGGGGGACAATCCCTTTAAGCTGTCTAATCAGTTGAGAAAGAAAGCGTGCATGTAATAATATATTGGTTCCGTGCAGCTCTTAAAGTGACAGTAACCTAATAAACCTGCTTCCCTTTGAGGCCGTAATGTTAATCAAACAATAAAAGATTATGAGAAAATCACACACTGCTCTTGCCTGAATAACTTTTGCAACTTTCAATTATTATATAATAAGTATATAATGTCTTGTTAAATAAACCTAAGCTAGTAAGGTTTACACTGATGTTAAAATGGGGCTGTCAAACGATTAATCGCATCCAAAATAAGAGTTTGTGCTTACATAATATATATGGGTGCACTGTGTATAATTATTTTGTGTATATATATAAATACACACACATGCATGTATATTTAAGAAAAAAATATTATATTTATATAATTATATATAAATCTATATACAGAATATACATGAAAATATTTCTTAAATATATACAAGCATGTGTGTGTATTTATATATATAAAATAATTATACACAGTGCACCCACATATATTATATAAACACAAACTTTTATTTTGGATGTGATTAATTGTTTGACAGCCCTACGTTAAAATGACTACTTTTTGTGTCATTTTACTGTGAAATAGCCGTTCTTTTTCAGAAGTTGTAGGGATGCTTGTTTTTTTCTCACAAAAATAATGTGAAACACATGATGGTTATCATTTTCATGGTTTTATATATTTATATTTGGGCTGTCGATTTACGTTCGAAAATTGATTGCACTGCATAATTGATCGGACCAACCAACACAAGTTTCGAAATTTAAAATAGGGAATCGATTTTAATAGGCTTTTTGTTTTGTTTTTTACCAAAAATGTGTTTTAGGTGGACAGATCAATACACAGAAGATGTTTGGAAAATAATTCTGTTAACCAAATGCTTTTTTTAATATTCGCTATTACTTCAATGCAAGTGAACAAGCGTGCCGTTATTTGTTGCTCAGTGACGTGTGTGTTCAAGTAAGGGAGAAATGCGCAGATTCTGCAAAATATGCTGTATTTAATATTTCATGAGGGCCCACGAGTTGCGTATTTGCGCTAAATCCGCGCAGATTTAGCTTACACAAAAACACACCAAATTTGGTCGTGATTTGACAGTGTTACCCGCCAAAGTTCATTTTTGTCATTGTGCACGAAACTTCACGGCAATAAATCATCGGAAACAAATATTGCTGACTTGTGTGTGTCTCAAGCGCCCTCTTTACGTTCATCCTAATGGCTGTTAGTTGTCCGTGGATTTGCCTATATTTGGTGTTGAAAATGAAAGCGTATTAGTCTTTGGACATGGAAAATCGATTCAATGAACACTTATGTCTCAAATCGAACAGGATTTTTTTTTATTTTTATAAAAGTGACATCCCTAATTTATATATCATTTAAATTTATTTTACACACTTAAAGGTCCTATATGTAACTTTTTTTAAAATAAAATTAATCCTTTTTTTATTGCCTGTGTTTGAAGGGGTTGTAATCACACATTACAATGATCCACTTTTCGGGTTTTGCTATTACCTCTGAAGGCCAATATTCATATTTATATGTGAGGTCTCCGGGTCAGATTTCTTGCGAAATCTATCGGATGTGACGTGCAGGCTCGCTCCCGAGCCTCTCTATCCTTATTATAGGGCTGTCAACTTTAGTCGTTTAGTCGACTAATTGGTCGATGCCGTCTTGGTCGACTGACATTCTTATTGGTCGACCAGTTGCATTTTTTTTTTTACCAATAGAAAGAATTTTTCAATGATTTAGTCCTTGATATTTATTCCTTTATAAGCAGTTATTTATTACTGTATTCTAAATATAATTAGCCTATGTTTTGTACCCAACTTTAAAATGCTTTAATTGAGGCTATTTTTGTAACTGCACCACAGTTTAGCGCACACACATAATACACTCGGGAACCGCACGTGTGGCTGGCTGCGCTGCTGCTCGCGCTCGGTAAGGGATGCTGTATTCATTCAGTTAGAACGCTGCGTTTTGGCTTTAGTCGACAAAATGTCCAGGAAATCTAAATCTTTTGTCTCGCTGCATTTTAAAACAAAGACGACAAGACTGTGGAGGGAGGCGATCGCGTTGCTCCATTATGAGCGCGCAAGTCGCGCGCCTACATTTGAAATCGAACTTGAGCGCGCAAAAGACGTGAGCAGCCTTTTAAAGGCTATATCATGCTGACTCAATAGATTGTGTTTTCTTAATGTTTTCGTTTTTATTTTTACACTTGACGCATGTGAAAATAGCCTAAATAATGCAACAAAACGAAAATAAACCTATACGCGGTCCTACAGCCTATTATTAGGATTGTTTTTAAGTTATTTGGGTTCTTTGTGTGTTGTTTATAAAACGCCTTGATCGTCAGGACGAAAGTTAACCCATATTATACATTCACCTATGTTGGCATTGCTGATTGTGAAAGATATATGAATAGTTAGTGAAATGGCTTATGCTATATAACATCACATGTCGGCTAAATGCAGTTTATTGTACCATTATGATCATGGTACGTGCACAGTAGGGATGCGCGGTATACCGGTTTTGCAAAAATACCGGTATATAATAAATTTCAAACGGTACAATATCATCATTTTGTTAAATTCGGTATTTGATGAGCTGCTGTTCCGAAGTTTTCCACTAGGCGGCAGTGCGCTACCGAAACTGACGCGAGTCACGCGAAACCGGCAAACGAAGGAACACGGTGGAAATGAAGCTCATTCGGATTTCTTCACGCCCGAAATTAATAAATAGAGACAGCAGTATGAGTGAAATAAGGCATTACTTTGCCTACTAAATTAATGAGAATAGTGTAGAAACAGACCTCAATGCACCGCTCTGCAAACTTTGCTTTCAATAATGTGTTGCCATGGAATGCAAGCGCTCGTCAGTTGCTCATCCTGACTTGTTCAAGAGATCAACTGGTGAGTTCATCATTCAACTGATTTAATTTAGACTTTTATTGAACACTGAACAGCGCACATACATAAGAGCTTATCAATTAAATATGATACGGTAAACACGAAAGCTCAAATCTTCTTGCATGACACGCTAGAACCAATTCAGTTACCGTCTCGTGATCTCATCATTTTTGCAGTTTCAAACAAATATATTCATTTAATTTGAATTAATAAAGCATAAAAGTGATAGTAAAATGAATGGCATTACTGCCGCTGTGGCGACCCATAGAGAGAGAGAGAGAGATGGTAGTAATATAAATATTAATAATATTAGCCCACAATTAATTTTGTCAACATTCACTAAGGAACCTGGCTTAACAATACAGCATTGATTAATCTAGATCAATCAGTAATAAAATTAAATTACCTAAAAATGTAATATCCTAATAAATGTTTAGCATCATAACATTACTTTTTGCAATGCATTATATGCATAATATGAACCCAAACACAAACAGTAACCAAACCAAGATGAATAAATGCAATAAATGTTGATAATTCTCTGTTGATGCATGACAGCTAATGGTTTACGTCATTTCATTATTCTATTATGTTAATCTATTATTATAGATATTAACCTATTTTAATTGTATAATATCAGTGTTTTTTTTCCCCAAATCAAAATTTTACCGACACATAATTTGTTTATTTTTTAAATTTTGATATGTTTTTTTTTTGGATACTTTTCTTTGCACATATGGTAGTTGAGAGTTTCAAGCAGTGTTTAATAAAATTGTTTCAATTCACTTAAATTTAGACTTTTTTCCGACTGTGGTATCGATTTAGTATCGATACCGAGGTATTAGGTTCTGGTATCGTATCGAAGCCAAAATTGTGGTATCAAGCCATCCCTAGTGAACAGAGCATTACTTCAACGTCAAGCTGATAAAAGAGCCTATTATTGTAACTGCAGTGGGAGTTTACATTAGTTTCCAAAATGTTGTGAGATGCTTTCGCCGTTGCGTTGAAATTCTCCATGTAGCTGGTAGTGAATGCTCGCGCATGTTGCATTCTGAAACATCACCGCTAGAGGCCGCTAAAATGCCTAGAAAAGCATTATTGAATCACATATCACATTTTTTTCAATATCTTGTAGCCCTAGTTATTGTACTTGCATTTACTCCACAACATTGAAATGTTTTCTTTCCTTCTCCTGCAGGTAGAGGAGGGAGAGGGATTGTCGGCGTGAGGAGAGGGTCACCAGCTGGGACCTGGTCCACACAGCATTGCCAGTACAACAGGAAGAGTTAGGAAGACACACACAGATAGAGAAAGAGAGAAGCTTATTGTGGTCATAACTGCTTCTGGCAGCTGTATTATCAACAAATTAGTCTCTTTTTTTTGTTTGTTAGTCTTTTGTTCGTTCCCTATAGTCAATCGTCTTTAGACGTCAGTATCAAAGCTCTGCAGTTTTTGCAGTCCCACAGGTATTACTAATTTTAGAGGGTTTTCGTTCATTGTTTTGGTTCCCCAGTTGTTTTATATTTGTTTGTTTTCATCGGCTGTGAACGAGAGCTCTTACCATCTCTGACCTTTTGTATTTCTGCTCTCCTGCACACACATCCTGAATAAGGCAGCTATAACCCTCCTTTCTCTTAAGTTAGCTACTCTGAAACACACACACACACACCTTTCAGTCCTCTGACCCAGACCTGGTCCAGCCTAGCCTAGTCTTGCCTGCGCCACTCCCCTGGACAGGGTAAGAATAACATATGAACGACTGTTTAATATATATATATATATATATATGAAGAGTTCAGATGCAAAAGCCTCTAAATGCCATTTGAAATTTTCTTCTTTAATGATGATTTTTATCAAACTTGTATATTTAAGTTCAGTAATTTCACTTAAATAACAATTAATAGGTAATTATCATTGCAATTTAAGTGAAATCACTGAACTTAAATATACAAGCTTGATAAAAATGATCATTCTAGAAGAAAATTTTAAATGGCACTTAGAGGCTTTTGCATCTGAACTCTTCATATATATATATACACACGCACACACACACGCACTCACGTCTTGCAGTTGTGTGTGCATTATCAGAGCTCCAGACTGCGACCTTTTTTCTTGCTAATGCGACTAAATTTTGTATTGCCCTACTGATAAGAGCTGCCATCTGTTGCATATAAAAATGGCAAACGAAACTAAAGTGGAGCGAATCCGCGCTTCTTGTTCGAGCTGCGCGGTGCGGCGGACAGTGTGTTAGCTCTGAGTCGGACCAAGAACCCTCTCAGAACGGGTTTACTCGCTGGCCGATCTCGAGCATGCGACATTGTTACTACATAGCGCTGGGAGATCCAGTGAGAAAGTCAAATGTGCATTTCCAAGAAATAAACATGTAATAGTATTAGTTACTACACTTATTAAAGCAAATTGCTACCAAATCAGCTTCTGGCGCTGCAATCTTAGTGGCACCCGCTCTCAAATGTCAATCTGGAGCCCTGAGTATGTCGGCGCACAGTCGCACACTGCAATCAATGTAATAAAATATCTGTGCAAACTAATGACGGGAAGTGTGCTTGCAAAATATTTGAGTTGGTTGGACGCTCATGTTCAGGTTTATTTGTTTGTAGACTTTCACCTCCGAGAAGGAAGGAAGAATATGACTGCTGAAACACTTAACTTTGGCCCAGAATGGTAAAATCCCTTTCTTTCTATTTCATTTTAGTCTCTTGTTGCCAGATCTCTGTTTTTTACTCCCTCCCTTGTCTTTGTTCTCTTAATATTAAAGGGATAGTTCACTTTTGAAAACTTTTGCTGATAGTTTACTCACCCCCATGTCATCCAAGATGTCCATGTCTTTCTTTCCTCAGTCGAAAAGAAATTAAGGTTTTTGATGAAAACATTCCAGGGTTTTTCTCCATATAATGGACATCAATGGGAACCAAACGGTTCAAGGTCCAAAAGACAGTTAATAACAGTTTCAGATGCAGCTTCAAATGTCTTTAAACGACACCAGACGATGAATAAGGGTCTTATCATGCGAAACGATCGGTTATTTCAAAACTTATTACAAAAATGTAACTTTTCTAAGGACAAACGCTAGCCTTGCTCTATTCTGTGAGGCGCGTTTGTAACGTCACGCAGAGGTGGAAAGAGTACTGAAAATTTGTACTCGAGTACAAGTACAAGTAGTTGCTAAAATAATACTCGATTACAAGCGAAAGTACTGGTGTTAAAAATGTACTTAAGTAAAAGTACAAAGTACCCCTCTCAAAAACTACTCAAGTACTAATTACTTTTTACCCTGTGATATTTATTTACTTTTATGGAAACCAAGTTATAAAAATGGTCTAATATGATTATTATTAATGAATTATAATACAAAATAAATAAGATTATTGGGTTATTTATTTATAAACTTCTTTTTTTTTTACAATAAAGATTCCCAAAAGTACTCTACTAATATTTTAAAAGTTTCAAAAGTTATCAGCATTTAGCACTGACACAAATGCGCAATCTAGACAGACTGACAATCAGTGCAGTTACACTGTTATGCCAGTGGGTCGTGGCCGGCAAGATACTGTTTTTATGAAAGAGTCATTATTAAACTCTTCATTCTAAGCTTAAAACACGGATTCAATATAAAACAATGTGTTGACAATGACAGACAATCTAACTTTTTAATCTAAGTTTACAATGCTAAATCTTTATTACAGTATATGTGCTTGTCACCTGAGTAACGCTGCAAGCTCATGTTTCAAGTGATGCTTTTAGTCAAATTATCGTGAGGTCTACCCAACTTTAAAAACGAAAACAACTGAACTATCACATAAATTTACCATAATGTATTTTTTTGAGATTAGAGGCTGAAGTCTCGTAAGCCGAAATCACTGCAGAAACAAAGTTTCTATAAAACGCATGCTGCCTCCTTTCCTTCCTCTTTAAGAACATCTCCTCCAGGTTCGGCCATGGGCACTCGTCATCTGGTATTTCTTTGGAATTTTCAATGAAATCAGTGTCTCGAATCTCCATGTCCATTACGGCAAAGTTCTTTGATAACACTAAAATACACACTGAAGGACGTGTGAGGAAGAATAGCTCTCCAGAAACCGGGCTTTTTTTCCCGGTCCAAATACAAGGGTTTTTATTGGCCCGCCCACGATCAGTTATTTCCATTGGATACCCAAATGCTGGTCAAAGATTTGAATAGTTGTTGAATTCAAATTGTACAAGTACTTTGTAATTAATGGGATTTTTAAAGTAGTGAAGTACATTACTTAACTTAATTTGTACTCAAGTACAAGGAAAATTACAGACTTAAAAATGTACTCATAAAAGTACAAGTACACGAAAAAACTACTTAATTACAGTAATCTGAGTAGTTGTAATTCGTTACTTCTACCTCTGACGTCACGTAATACGCAATTACGTTCAAAAGGTCACGGGCGACGTAGCCGAAAGTACAGAGTCAGTGTTTACAAGTTGAACGCATAGGTTGAACGTGCAAACTAACTCAAACGCCGTTTACAAAAAAAGGAATTAAAAGGTAAAACAACGATGTCGGACGATTTTAATTCTGTACTTCCGGCTACGTCACCCGTGACCTTTTGAACGTAGTTGCGTATTACGTGACGTTACAAACGCGCCTCAGAGAATATATCAAGGCTAGCATTTGTCCTTAGAAAAGTTACATTTTTGGAATAAGTTTTGAAATAACCGATCGTTTCGCATGATAAGACCCTTATTCATCGTCTGATATCGTTTAAAGACATTTGAAGCTGCATCTGAAACTGTTATTAACTGTCTTTTGGACCTGAACCATCCGGTTCCCATTGAAGTCCATTATATGGAGAAAAATCCTGGAATGTTTTCATCAAAAACCTTAATTTCTTTTCGACTGAAGAAAGAAAGACATGGACATCTTGGATGACATGGGGGTGAGTAAATTATCAGCAAAAGTTTTTTCAAAAGTGAACTAATCCTTTAACTTGTTTTCAACATTGATAATAATAAGAAATGGTTTTGAGCACCAGGGTTTTAAGGGTTGCGTTAGTAAATATAATGCTGTCACACTAACTTGTGCATATTGTGCTTTAGTGGAACCAAGATAATCTGACCATCATTTTTACATCTTGTGTTTCTTTGTTTAAAATGTTTAAAAATTGTGCCCTTTTGTTTCAAGCTTAAAATTACATATTGAATACCAGATTTTCAATGTGGACTTTTGATTCGTTTGAATTCGCTGAATCTGAAAATCTATAAAGAGAGATTTAATGCAATACAATGTGCAAAAAAGAGAGAAAAAAACATTGGCACATTGGCTAAAATAGCTTCTATGTATATCATTTATAGTAATATATTTTTCCATTCAAGTGCAGTGACCTTCAAAACCGCCACTTAGCATGCTATGAGCTAATCATAATATCTTAGAATAATACTCATAACCATCTTCCCCCCTCTTTCTCTCTCTCTCTCGCTCTCGCCATTCCCTGTTTCCCAGCCCCCTTCTCTCCCTGTATCTCCTCTTGGCACACACTAAATGATTATGCAGAAATTAAACCGTTAGGCGTGGTTCTCTGCTGAACTAAGGCTCTTCTGTGCATAGTTGGTCCTCGGCCAGCAAAAGTGAATTCCTGGGTTTGACATGTACAATGCAGGGGTGGTATGTTGCCTCAAAGCCTTCTTCATCAGCTTATCTCGGCAGGGTTGTATTTATGTAAAGTTTACAAAGCCACCAACAGCTCTGCAACCCCTTTTCCTCCGACAAAGGCGCCTCAGCCGGTGCCGTTTCACATGTTTCCCGTCCACCGCTGAGAAGTGATTTCAGGCAGGAAAAACAACTTTTGCTCTGGCCTCTAAAAGCTGCAGGGTTTAAATCAGGAGCGAGGCGGGATAATGCCAGCACTGAGTAAAGTTGTCAGAACAACAACTCTGGTGAGACTGACACACAACAAAAGCAGATCTCTCTCCCATTATAATCAACAGAGCTGTGTTCCTATAAACAATATCTGACACGGAGCAGCTCCAGCCACTTGATTTTCCTGTTTTTCTCAAATAAAATATTACAAAACATACACTATAGTTCAAAAGTTTGGTGTCTGTAAGATGTTAGTATTATTTCCATTTTCCCCCCATCATTACTCCAGTCTTTAGTGTCTCACTCGTTGTTTCGCTCGTTGTTAAGCGATTTCCACATAAAACTAAATGTTATTCTTCTGTTTTGTGACAAACTGCGATGTTTTTGACTTTCAGAATTATCTTTTAAATTGACAAACATCATATGTGTAATTGAGGGCACTGTTCAGACGGAATAAAAAGATAAGTTGTCTCTCGCCATTGACTACCATACATATTTTTTCCGAAATAAGGTCCCATGAGCCGAAAGCGGAGGGGCGGGACTCTCTATCCACAAGTTTCCGAGGGGCGCTCCTGTAAAAAATAAAGTGGGTGAAACTTACGGTGAGGCGGCGGAAGTAGCATTCCAATGGTATTATGTGTGTTAGTTAGCGAAGAGGCTAGCTGTTTTTCGGAGAATTATTTTACTATTTAAAGACGCAAATCTTTATGAGAGATGTCGTTACGGAGCTCAGGGACAACATGTGCTGTTCGCAGTTGTATGTATAACCGGACTAAACTAATTCAGTGGCTTAAACGTGATTGTTTTGAACATAAGCCGAAAACGAAATCAGAGTGATCCTGCCAACGACTGTAGTTTCCATCACCTCCCAAAAGACGACGAATCTTCCTGTGTACATTTGTTTAAATTCTTAATATTCTATAAACTCTCTCAGCATGTGATTGGCTGTTCGCTACTGATGTTACACCTAAACTCAGGATCAAAGCCTGTGTTGACAGAATATCAAATGTGCCAGTTAATGTATTCCAGTAGCACATTCATTTATAATTTTGAATAAACTCCAAAGCACAATGACTAAGTGTGTATTTTTAATTTTAATTGTTTGTCAGCTCACACAACTGTCTGTCACCATGCCTTGATGAATATTGATTATTAATAATGTTATTATAATACTCCCAACCAACTACTGCGGAGGGTAAAGGTACTGTTATTTCACCCTTTTGAATTTCGTTGAGGTTGTGTTCCCACATCGTTAGCTAGTTTGGATCGCTATAACTTGATTGACTGTCAACTGTTGAATGAACGAGTGTCAAGCATGTCAAATCGCGCTTTGTTTACTTCCAACCGGAAGTCGCGCCCACTTTTGACGCAAGGCCTCATGGGGCGTAGGAAACTTGTGGATAGAGTCGGGATGTGCCGTCCTTGGACGATAGCCAGGACTGGAGCATTTCTCAATGAAGCCTCCAGATTGTTGCTGATTTGTATCTCTCTCGTTCTCAGGCTTCGAGCACTTTCCAGTGGAGGCAGTGTGTCTTCCCCTCCTGCCTCTCCTGCTATGCCAAAGTACAAGTTGGCCGAGTACCGTTACGGCCGAGAGGAGATGCTAGCACTTTATGTCAAAGACAACAAGGTGGGAAAATGCTTTAAACAAATCTTGTTTTTGTTAGCATAGTTTTAAAGGATTCGTTCACCTCAAAATGAAAATTTCCTGATAATTTACTCACCCCAATGCCATCCAAGATGTTCATGTCTTTCTTTCTTCAGTGGAAAAGAAATAACGTTTTTTGAGGAATACATTTCAGAATCTTTCTCGACACAATAAACTTGTTAAAGTCCAAGTCAATTAGGTTTCAAAGGGCTTTGAAGAATAGAGTGCCGAAGTGATGACGTCACTTTGTAGGACAACTCGGAAGCTAGCGGCGCATGGGTTCCCTCGATCGAAAAGCAATGCATTTTCCCCATAGACTTTTGGAAAATCGCAAAAAAATAAGATCTGTGTTTAACAAAGAGTAGTGACACTTACACGTTTTGTCTAGCAAGAGAATCTTTACAAGTTAATCCAAAACTTACACATTTTGAAGCCTATATAAAGATTTTAAAAAACACAATCAGACACAATAAAGTTTAAAAAACCACAAGCAGGTTATAACTGTCTGTTTTATGTCATAGATCAAAACGTGAAAATATTTAGAGGCTTTGTTCACCACAGACCTTATTTCAGGCGATTTAGCAAAAACCCATTCAAAAATCCCATAGACTTTAGAGCGAGGGAACCGTAGTGCTAAAATGCTAACTCACTTCCGCGTTTCGGCCTACAGAGTGGCGTCGTAACTTCGGCACTCTGTAGGGTTTTTGATTGGTAGTGTTTGTTAGTGTGGTTGCGAAACCATCGGTCATTTTCTAAAAAAAAAAAAAAAACGTAAAATATATATACTTTTTACACAATTGTTCGCTTGTGCTGGTCTGCGACACGCCAGGTAGTACGTAATCGCGTTCAAAAGGTACGTAAGTCGGAGATGGAAGTACCGCCCCATTATTTTAAACATCCAGACGAAAGGACCATTTTAAACAATAAACTGACAGACATAAATATGTCTTCAACATACAATAAAATTTGAACGATCCTCCTCCTCCACGCTTGCAAACAATTCTACAGCCTACGTCCAGCGTGATTATGTAATGTCTGACGCGTCGCAGATCTTTAAGCCTAGGTGATATCCCAGCATTCAGTGTGCTATTACATGTCTGAATATCATAGTACGGTTTCATCAGCTTATAATTTGATATTTTGAGGTCCTTGTCACTGGTTTGTCCGATTTAAATCAACTAACAACATTGTCAGTCATGTAGTGTGAGCCGTACAGTTCAGCCTGACGTTTTAAAATCATGTAGTGTGACTGTGAACTAGGCTTAAAGTCATCTGATTGGCCATTGCCTTCACACGTTCCACAGATATGTCTGTGATTGGCTACAATACTGCAAAAATTGGGGAATTTAAGTATTTAATGCAGGAAAACCCCTTTTTAGACTTTTTTTCACTCTGTACTGTTTGTTTGTATGCTGTTGAACAGTAAACCTCTCTAACCTGTTCTTACTGTCTCTTTTTGGACATTTTTAGTGCAGTTCACATGGCCTGAGGTTTAACACACAGTGTGTCAAGTGCATGTTTGCACTGGTCGACTTGAAAATGCAAAAAATGTCTTTCCAGTACTGACAAAAGTCTTAAAGGTTTCCATGGGCAACGGCAGTGCCAGAGCTCTGTTGCAACAAAAATAGACTGTAGAGACTTAAGATAATAGTTTATTTTGTTGCAGAGGAAATATTCAGTGTGCACTGACATTGACCAAGCATATTTATTTGATGCAAATGCTTTTTAATGTGTTTGAAAGGTCTTTAAGAAATCCAGTCTCTATGTAGGACTAGTATTAGGGATGTCAAATTTCCCAAATTCCCATAATCGATCATCATTTAAATCAACGATCAATTAATCGATTAATAGTTGGCTAACAGCAGGACAGGGTGTGCAAATGCTGCTCAGATCGCTATGTTGCTCACCAAATGAATGAGAGGGTTTTTAATTAATTAAATGGCTGGTTGGATTGTAAAATGTTGCGATGTTATTGATCATTTAATTAAATTACTTATTTAAAGCTACACTGTGTGATTTTTACCCCCATCTAGCGGTGACCATCCAGTGAATATTAGTTTCTGTTCCTCTCAATTCCGATTTCGTTTTAACTCCTACGGTGGCCAATGTAGTCCAAGATTAACATGGCTTCCAGATCGACCTCGTCCATGAGTGTTAACTCAAACGTAAAGGCGAAGCTTGAATTAACGGGTATGTCCCTCTTTGGCTAATGTACTTTCAAGATGGAGGGGCAACATGGCGACCGACATTAGAACCCCTTACCCGTATGTATTTTCAATGGCATATTATACACTCACGAGAATACTTTATTACTTGAACGAAGTAAATATACATTAATGAGCACATATATTTTTGAAGGAACTAAGTGTTTTTAGCTAAGAATAAACTAAAAGAGTTACACAGTGTAGCTTTAATAATCAAATATAACGACTAATTGCTGTTTGAGCCGTGCACTTAATGAACACCTGTGAACTGGAGCGCTTTGCGTTATTTAACTCAAAGAAAAGCATCCTATATGAGATTAATCAGATATATACAAAATAAAAAAACAAATTATATGTGCACAAAATTACGCAAATGCACAAGTGAACTTGAACGAAGTTACGTGCCGTTCAGAACGACTCATGTTGTGGACGCGCTCTTCCTTGAGCAACGCGATGAAACACGGCAACGAAACCCAAATAATTCACTGTGTTTTTTATTACAATATTGTTCTCTTTAAAATGTCATGTAATATGATCATAGTCATTATTAGTCGTGCATTGCCGTTTGAGCTGTTAATTTGTAACCAAATGCATCCTATATGAGACAAATCAGATATAGATATGCCTACGGAAAATAAACACAATATTACAACTTACATTTGCACAAAACAAAAGGCTGATGGTCATGTTTCACGGTTGAGTACGTTTTATCGATTATCGACAATTGATCGATCGTCGACATCCCTGACCAGTATTGTGGAAGATTTTTTTTTTTCTATTTTACTTTTCTTCTGTATTTAAGCAAATTGATTTGATTGTTACCTCTAAAAGTTGACTAGTTCGTAGCCATGTTACCTTTGTGCAAACTTAATGTTCACTTTCCTTAGGATGGAAATAACAAAAATTAATACACATTTGCAAACTTATTAGGGGTGGGGAAAAAAATCGATTCTCGATGCATCGCGATGCGGACGTGGACGATCCTGAATCGATTCACAAATGTCAAAAAATCGATTTAAAAAATATTATTTTTTTTATATGTATTTATAGTAACGTAATATTGACGGAACGCGAAAGACGGAACGCGAAAGACGTAACTCTGAAGCGCGGAAGTGCAGTGGCCGGACCGTCTGTGGCGTGCACTTAACAGAGATGAGATGGCACGCGAGATCCGAACACTTTCCTTGTTAGTTTAAAAGCTGACGTGTGGAAATATTTTGGCTTCTGAAGTTGAAGGGGAAAAGGAGCTGGACAAGAGCCGCACTAGTTGTACGCTTTGTGGAATAAAACCAACGACGGAAACACGACAAATACGATAAGCCATATGACACCTTTCCAGCCAGAGGAGGAAAAACACTCGGCTGCACCAGTCGTTATATTATTTATTTACTACAAGTATGCTCCTAGTTCAAGCACACATTTATTTTCCTGGTCGTTCTTTGTAATGTTAATAAAATATATTGTGCATTAATTCTTTATGGGTCATTATTCAGATAATCGATTTGTAACATTATAAATGTCTTGTACTTTAACTTTTGATCAACTTAATTTATCCTTGATGAATAAAAGTATAGATTTCTTTTTTCTTTTGCCCAAAAAATTAAATAAAAATTCTTACCGACTCCAAACATTTGAACGGTATTGTTTAATGTTACAAAAGCTTTCTATTTCAGATAAATGCTGTTCTTTTGAATTTTTGGGTGATTCTCTGAATCGGGTGCCCTTCAAGTCCCCCAAACTTGCTTCAAATATTTTCAATTGAAGGAAATCACAAAATACATTTTAATGCTGTCAATTAATAGAACCAGGTGCATTTGCATTATAATGCAACAAAATTGTTTTTGAAAAAAAAATTAAAGTTAATAAATGTAAAGATAATGAGTTGCCTAAGTAGTAGACAACAAGCATGTTTGCATGTCCTCACTAACCATCATTATATTTTCAATGAATATCAAACAAATAAAAAGTGCAATTAATACCAAAATGTTGCTGCTGCTAATATAATCATATGTTGATCTAGTGTATTTTCGTTTACTGTTGTGAAATGGAAAATCAATAATCGGTAATCGAGAATCGTTAATAATCGAAAATAGACTGTAATCGAATCGGGACTTCAATAATCGTAATCGAATCGAATCGGGAAATCAGACAGATTAACCACCCCTAAAACTTATGTTAGATGCAATTGTAGATTGATTTTTTTTCAACACTAATCATAATGTTACAAAAGATATCCATTTAAAAAAAATGCTGTTAAATTAATAATGCTAATAAATTAATAAAAGAAAAGTGTCATGATTCCACAAAAATAATTTATCAGCACATTAAGCATCAAATCAGCATATTAGAATGATTTCCGAAGGATCGTGTTATTCAGATCATGTTATTATTTTTAAATTAAAATTAAATTATTACATTTTTAAATTAAAATTAAATTATTATTAAAATAGTAAACGGTTTTTTAAGATGTAATAATATTCACAATATTATTGTTTTGACTCTATTTTTTTTTCGAAAATGCAGCCCTGGTGAGCATCAGAAAATTATTTCAAAAACAAATCATACCCAGCCCAAACGTTTGAACAGTAATGTAATGTACACTTCTCAAACAGCCTTAAGGAAAGGCCCTTTTGTGCATTGATTCAGTTCGTGTGGTGTTCCCTAGATGCCCTTTTAAGAGAATTTGCTCCAAATGTGCTGTACCAAATATTTGAGAAGGGTTAAGCCTGACTCCGATTACCACAGTCCAGACCTTTCATGTTTCTCTGTCCAAATTCAAGTGTGAATTTACTGATATTTTCTGTGAGTCTTTGCAACAGTAGATTGAATCATTAGTCGTGTGTGTGCGTGTTTTCAGGTCCCTGAAGAAATGCAGGATAAGGAGTTCGCTACTATTCTGCAGGATGAGCCTCAACAGCCACTGGCACTGTTGGCTCTCACTGAAGAGGAGCAGGTGAGAAGTGCACACTTACACGTCTGGCTGATTACACATGCATCTCACACACTATCCTGTGAAAATAATCCGAGGTGGGGCGGAAATATGTTTCAGAAGTTGTTAACACACACACACACACACACAGATTTTTTTACTAATTGATGCAGGGTACTATAGTTAATTTATTTAAGTGAGGATAGCAAGGTGTCTGAATAAATGTTGGTTTGACTGTGTGTGTGTTTACAACTTCTGAAAAATATGTCAAATTAGTCAGACACCTTGCAAATATATCTAAAAGCTCCTTTGGCACTACAGTGATTTTTATCTACACCGATCTTGTTTTTGGCGAGGTCCTGGTTTCATTCCTTGTGTATTTTTTCTTTGCAGAGGAATTTCTCCATGTCTGTCAACAGTGTGGCTGTGCTGAGGCTTATGGGTAAAGGGGGCGGAGCCGCTCCAGCTGGGGTGACTCGAGGTAGAGGCACTGTGCGAGGTGGTCGAGGCAAGCTGATCTATTTATGTGTACGTGTGTGTAAATCATTCATGTGTTGGCGGAGATGCTGAAGTTTAGGTCGTGTGTTTAGGTCGAGGAAGAGGAGAGGGCGGATTCTACCAAAGAAGCGGTGAGGAAGTAGAGGGCGGGTTTGGTCGTAGCGTTCGAGAAATCCATCGCAGCCAGAGCTGGGATGACAGGTATTCTTATTGTTGTGTTGTGTTTTTAAAATTTTATTTAGTTAACGTGTGTGTTTATATATATATATATATATATATGTGTGTGTGTATGTGTGTGTGTGTATATGTGTATATATATATATATATATATATATATGTGTATGTGTGTGTATATACAGCTTATATATATATATATATATATATATATATATATGGGCTGTGCAAAGCTTAATTGCGATTAATCGCGTTCAAAATAAATAATTTTGTGTTTACATAACGTGCGTGTGCTGTGTATAATTATATTGTGTGTATATATTTATATATATATATATAAATACATATGCATGCATGTATATATTTAAGAATTTACATGGAAATACGGTATATAAATAAGTACATAATCTATTAAATATATACATGCGTGTGTGTGTGTGTATATATATATATATATATATATATATATATATATATATACTAAAATATAATAAAAAACAAATTTTTTTCAAAATGAACAATTTTTTATATATATATATATATATATATGTGTGTGTGTGTATATATATATGTTTTGACATTTTTTTTAAATTATTTTATTTTATTTTATTATATTTATATAAATATAATAAAATAAATAAAAACTACAAAAAATATAATATAAAAACTTGGTTTTAACATGACATAAAAAAATGATAGGGAAAGTAAATCGGTTTTATATAAACGATTTACTTTCCCTAACGTTTTTTTACGTCATGTTAAAACCAAGATTTTTATAGTATATATTTTTGTGGTATTCCCATTATTGTGCTCGCAGTTTGTTTATTTAACTCTCATCTCGATAAATATGAAAATCCTTTTAATTTTATCCGCACACATTCTAGATTAAGAGGCCTACTGAAGCAAATCATAAGCCATCTTGATAAGCGCGCTCTCTCTCTTTTCTCTGCAGAAGTGAGCGGCGCTTTGAGAAACCTCTGCGGAGGGACGGTGCGCGTTTGGGTTTTGAGGAAGCGGCTCCAGTTGGCAGGAAGGAGTTCATGCGCTCTGATAGCGACAACTGGCGCACACTGAGAGAGGAGCAGGAGGAGGAGGAAGCGGCGGAGGCTGGCGGCAGCTGGAGAATCACTGGCTCACGAAGAGAAGGTAACGCATTACACAACACACATTTACACTTGGAATTAAAAGGAAATGGTTCACCATAAAGATTAATATTTACAAAGTATTTATTAACTTTATTTTACATTGGGAAAACCCCTAGTTAAAGCTTGAGGTGCGTCTCAATCAACTTCCTAGGTCGAATTCGGGCACTGGTAAGGACCTTTGCTCATTACACATTTGGACACTTATAGTAACATGACGACGTATTTATGAAAAACAGCAGAACTGATACTTTTAAGACATTCATATTTCTAATGTTATTTAAAGTATATTATAATAAATACTTTGATTCTTACAAATACCTGCAACTTTTTAGCTGTAAATTAATTATAATGCATCTAGATTAAGTACTTGTCTAGTGATGGATGTTTATGCTGAAATATAATTAAATAACTTCTTTCACAGTGCATTGTGGGACTTTTTAATGCACTGAAAGAGTTTTGAGATTGAGACGGCCTTTAGTTCTGTCTCTATCATCAGTGTCCTAACTATTGAACTAGGGAGTGGATTGAGACACACCCTAATTCTTGGCTGACCACTTGTTTGTGGATCTCCTTAGATGCATCATGTGTAAACAGAGCTTGTGTAATGTTATACACACACAACTTATTGTTTTTTTAAAGAAATTAATGCTTTTCTTAAGCAAGGACACATTAAATTAATCAAAAGTGACAATAAAAGGAAAACGTTATAATATTTCACAATTTGGGGTGTCACAATATCAGGTTTTTCAAGCGATATCTAAAGAAATCTTGAAAAAATAAATAATGCGATGTCAAATTCATCTATTTTTTCAGCAGATGAATCACACCATTGCACACAAAAGGAACTATTTCACTTATTTGCCACCTGATACTGATAAACAAAACTGATGCTAAAATGCTAACCGTTTTTAGCTTAGCACAGTGTCAAAGTATGACAATTTATGAGAACAACAGTATATTTTTACTACAAACTCGATGCAGAGTGAGAATAATACTTTTTAAATAACATGAATAATTGTACAGACCTTCTGTGCTTTTCCTAGATTTGATTTGACCACTTAAATATAAAAATATGAACAACAGTAAGAAACTGTTTCATACATTGAAATCAAATACAAAAGTAGTCAGGGATAACACAATAAAGCCTGAAGACTTATTTCCATTGTGGTCCCTTATAAAGGCAGCGGAAGAAGTCAAGTGGCGACACATCATACATTAACCAAATTCATACATATTATACAGAAAAATAAGCTTTGGTATTATAAAAACTACATTTGGCCCCTAAACCATAATTTCAGACCTTGTTTAAAATTACGTATACTTCTTACTGTCTTCAGTGCACCAGGTAACCGATTTCCAAAGGGTAGTTCCAACATAAAGAAAAGACTGTTTGCCCAAATTTGTATTAAATCTGGGGGGTACAAACTCAGTTGAGCTACCCCTAGTGGAGTACCTGTGAACTTCGTCTACTCCATTAAAATAATTTCTAAAATATTTAGGAACATCTCCATAAACACTTTTATGTACCATACCCAGCTCGATCCTCAACTTTCAACCATCACACCCTTTCAAAGTGGGAAGATTCCAGATGAGTTCTGGAATTAATAAAATTAGCCTTATTAATTTATTTTGAGACGTCTGAAGCCTATGTTTCAGGTTTACTGTGAGACCATTGTACCGTGCACCACAAGCATAATCAAAAAATGGCTGAATTAAAGCTCCTGCCAAAACTGGCTTTGTTTTTTCATCCAAAAACTTTGATATTCTGGCCAAAAAACGAACTCTCTGATTAACTCTCTAGACGGTGGTCCTCGCTCGGCTGGTTGGCGGGAACACACTGGTCCAGGTGAACCCCTTCGCCGCAGGAAGTTCGACTTCGACTTCCGGGATGGAGGGAATGAGGGAGGCAGAAGGAGAGCCGGCAGCGATGGAGCAGAAGATGAACGAGACGGTCTGCCAGAGTGGTGCACTGATGAGGAAGATGGAGAAATGGGAACCTTTGATTCTTCTGGAGCGTTTATGTGTATTAAGGTGAGAGAGACCTATTTTGACCCTTGCGTTCGAGGGATGCAGTGTGTATGTGTGTTAAATTAATTGGTATACGTTATGTATGTATGTGTATATGATTTTGAGACCTGATTTTTATCTCCATTTCAGCTTTTCTCGTTATTGTTATTGATTTATTTTATTGTTAGGTTGTGTTAAACTCTATAAATAAAACTTGACTTGACTTCTGATCTATGGTTTTCTTTTCTTTACCTTTTCCTGCTCTTCTGTTGTCCTAGAAGGGTCCGAAAGACCCCATCCAAGAAGAGGAGTTTGAGTTCCAGGGGTTGGAGGATGAGGAAGAGGACTGTGCTAATCTAGAGAAGAATAACGGCATCGGTGCTGTAAAAAACGAGAAAGGTGGGAACAGAAATGGCGGGGGGGATAAACGCTTGACACAAAGTTCAAAGTTTACTTCTGAAGTTGTCTGAGATAAAAACATTTTTAAATCATGATTATAAGTATATCTATCTTGGTTTCCACAGATGTCATTGACTTCGCTCCAGTGTCTGAAACTGAAGTGAAAGCGGTTTCTCCTTCTCCTCCTCCTCCTTCTCTCCCTCCCTCTCTTCCTGCTCCTGTCCCTGAGGCTTTGCCCTCTGCTGCCCCCTCTGGTCTGGAGGAGCCTCAGCCTGTCCCCTCCATTCCCAACAAATTACCAAGTGAAGGTAAATTTTATTTTTTTTAAAGGCCGTGTTACAGGGTTATTTTTTTCAACGGATTGTGCAATTTGCTTTCAATAAACATTTAAATAAACATTAATTAATAAACATAATAAACATTTAAACTGTTATCTATTGTATTTTATGTTGTTGGGTATCACAAAATGGAATATAATACAAAAAAGGGTTAGGTACTATCTTATAGCGGTTTGCAACGATTCTCCTTTTACCCCACAATGCATTGCATTACATCACCTTGGGGAGTGAATTTACCAAAGCCCGCCTTGAGAGCATTGAGAGTGACTAGAGAGACGAGTTGTAGACGAGAGTATTCAGCGCAGATTATAGATAAATGTAAAGATCTAGATAGACTAGATGTATAGAGAGAGAGAGAGAAAAAAGGGTTCATTGGGGTTCTATATATGAAGCATAGGGTTCTTTAAGGCTATTATTTATAATTATATTACATTATTCTGCAACATTTTGTAGTTGTAATTAAATTATTGTTTATTACACTGTTGTAGTAACTTAATGTCACATTTCAATCATGCTGATATAAATCAAAATCAAATCAAAATGATATAAATATACAGTTTCTAACCCCCATGTCTTGAATTTTGTCATCTTTCAAAGTTAAAAGTTTTATTTGCCATTTGTAAGGTACAAAAGAATTTGTACACATGCATTCATAAATACATTTTAGGGTCTTGATGTTTGTCAATAATCTGAAATATTTCATCCGGAAAGGACAAAACAAATGATAATGAATGAACCCAAAAGGTTCCATATAGAACCTTTTTCATGGTTGCAAAGAACCCTAAATGGTTTTTATTATTGAACGCTTAAAAAGGGTCCTGTATAGAACCTTTTAGGGGTTCCAAATACGTAGCGCTGATAGAAACTATTAAAGTTCTATATAGAACCTTTTCTTCTAAGAGTGTAGGCATACATCCAGTTAGCTTAGATAGCTAGCAGTTAGATAGATAAATAGATAGAAATATACAGTATGTAGATTGACACTGGCGAGGCACGCCACGTCAGGTCGCGGAGTGAGCTAATACTAGGCTGTGGCTACCTTTTCTCCACTTCTCCTCAACCTGACATCATCACAGAATTGCGTAAAAAAGCAAAAACATTAATACCAAAAACATAAAACATAAAAAAATTGGCCTTTAAGCCCATTTTTGAGAAATTTTAAAAATAATATACATATCTTGAGTGATTTATGTACCCATTAATCGACAGTGGTGGTTAACCTGCAACACGGCCTTTAAATCGATTATCCTACAGCTGTATGAATGGGTGACGCTTAATTTTTGTTGTCTTTTTTGCAGTGTTATCAGAGGCCATGTTAGATTTGAGCCCCAGTGCCTCCTCCAGTCTGCCTTCATCGCCTCCCTCTTCGTCCTCTGCTGCTACTGACCTCCCACTGCCGGGGGGTGATATTGAGGATGACGAGGGCATGAAGCACCTGCAACAGGTACCGCAGAAAATGACTTTTGAGAGTAATAGATCAGATAATATAAAATTTTACAGAATTTAAATGTTGAAAGGTTAAAACTGGTCATTAAGCATAAAAACACCATAATATGTCAAATACTTGTTTCTAAGTGAAGTAATGCTAAATCCAGTTATTCTTATTTTGAAATGTCTATCTCTGTGATCCCGCCCCCTGCCAATTTACCCAATAGTAATCAGACATGCCGGGTTGCCAGTTGGCGGCAAACACTGCAATGAAATCCAGCAAACAAACTGTCTGAGATTGCAGATTCTGCCCCACCTAAAAAGTCTTAGCAATAAAAACATTGCAAACGTATACATTAGCCGATCAGCTTATAGTGCAAGACCCATCGGGTTAGTTATTAAATGCAATCGTTTCTGTTACATGCCCTCAATCTGGCAACCTGTGTGATTTGATCCCGTGGATAATGGTTGAGAAGCAACTAGTGTTGTCAAAAAACTCGGTACTTCGGTACCAAGTCGGTACTAAAAAAAAAAAAATGTTACGGTACCAGCTTTTCTAGGCACCGAGTACCAGGTTAATCCAGTTCTGTTCTAGACACGATGTCTGAAACGTGCACAGTTGCGTCCTCTTTATAACGCTGATATGGCTCTCTCTCTGAATCCACTTGTTGAAACGAAAGGAGGAAAGAGCCACATATGGAAATATTTTGGATTAGGCTAATGTCACGTTGCCATAAGAGGCCGATTACATGCAAATTCGCAATTTCAAATATAGGCGCGATTCAATCGCGCTCATAATAAAAACTCGTTGGCGTTGCATAGCAACGACAGACGCCGCGTGAGAGCAAGCGCTTTGGAAAGAATAAGCACGCGCAAAAATATAATTAAAAAACACGCGCGACATGTGAACGGCCTCTAAAGTGCTTTCGGGGTAGTTTTACGAGTACATGAGCACAGTAGTATCTACCCGACACCAGAGTACTACTGGTATTAGTATTGTCATTTAATGTCAGTGCCAGTTCTAGGCGTATTCTTGCCTTTATAACTCAGCAGGTTTAAAAAGCCTTTTTAAAATTAAATATGAATGCAGTTTTAGATTAAATAAAAGGACAGTCAAGTCAAATAAAACATGTTTTATGGTAATGCTACAAAGATACCATTCATCAACATTACTTAGTTATCAACACATTGAGTGAACAATATATTTTTACAACATTAATTAATGTTTGAAAATGTTATTTATTACAAACACCTGATTGTTCATGTTTGTTCACTTAATTCATTGTGCATTAAATAAATAATGGATTAAAACTTTACAAACAACTTTAAAAATGTGTTAGTGTATACTATATTGTTTATTTTAGGTCATTTTATCTAATCTTTTTCTAAAGTGTTTATAATACAAATGTACAGTTGCCATACTTGTAACCGTGATAAACACTTAAATATATGTAGATTTAAACTAAGCTTTGGTACCGAAATTGGTACCAAGAACCGTGAATTTTAACTGGTATTGGTACCGAATACTGAAATTTTGGTACCGTGACAACACTAGAAGCAACTCTTCAATATTTTGAATTTGGACTGTAGTTCCTATTTCAACCACTAGCTGTCTATTACATACTGCACCTTTAACCATTTCACATAGGAGAGGATCATTTCACAACAAACAGAGGTCTTAAAGGGCACCTATTATGCCCCTTTTTACAATATGTAATATTGGTCTCTGGTGTCCCTAGAATGTATTTGTGAAGTTTCAGCTCAAAATACCCCACAGTTAATTTATTATAACCATTTGAAAATGTCATTTTGGGGCCTGCTTAAAAATGACCTGTTTCGGAGGTATATGGCTTTAAATGCAAATGAGCTGCATATCCCCTCCCTGCCTTTGGATGAGGGCGTAACTTGATACCTATGGCAGTCGGTAAGCAGAAGGGCTGAGAGAGTGAGAGACGCGCTGTTTTGAATGTCATTCAGCGTACGTTTGAATCGAAATATATAAATAGCACGAAGAGACTCCGGCAGAATAAACACAAATGAGAATGGACCAGTACGTCTCGGTATGGTTATTTGATACATTTATGTACTTTAGCGTTGTAATCGTGTTCCCTTTGAAATGATGGGCATGTAACACACACACACACAGACACACATAAACACTAATGCTAGCGCATATTTTTTTGATATTACATACACATACTGTGATAAAGTTTGCTACGTACAAGCGAAATTACATTTATGCGAGGGACGGGGACCTGTGGCGTCATGTTTACTTGCCATACGGGTGCTTATGTGGCAAATGTGAGGAGATGGCTAACATACAGAACAACAACATATATGCAGTTTTTAATACAATATCTTTAAATATATATAAACGTATGGTTACACACTATACAAACAAGGTTTAAATTTTATAGCCTACACAGACATCCTACGACGACAACAACTTTAGACGCATTTGTTGTTGAATTGGCTGACATTGACTGAAAAGACTATTTGCTCAAAAATCATAAAACACACTTACTGTTACTGGATGTGACGGTGGATCGCAAACAGTAGATGACGATCCACAGTTGAGGATTAACTTTTAAGCTACAACAACAGGATTAACCCACGAGTCCACGACAGAACACTTATGTTTCCAAGAGACATAACAGGTAATGGAGGATGATGTGTACAGATCACCGAGGGCGGGGTCTAGGCCACAGCCACACTGTCAATCAACCCCCTGTCTCCCGTTCTACGTCACAAAGAGCTGAATCTCAGAACAGCTCGTTCTGAGGCAGTGCATATAATTTATTGAGATTGTAAAAAAACCACTGGGTGGATTTTTATCATTCTAGGGTGGTTTTGCTCACACACTGCCAACACACATTTATGTTCAAACACCATGTAAAAGTGAATTTTCCATAATAGGTGCCCTTTAAATGTGCAATAGTTAAACTGTCTGTTTAAATCTTAGTCGGAGAGAAAATGGGCTATAGAAACCTGGATTAACACTATAAATCGACAAATGCACAAAATGTGTAGAATAGGGCTGGGTAATAAATATCGATTTCTCGATACTAATCTATTCTCATTTTTACGAACCGATATTGATTCTTAAATCTCAAGAATCGATTAGTCATCCTGTTTCACTTAAATGAATGGAACATTGTATCGCGGCTGCGCGCATCCAAAGAAATCGCAACAATCTTTGTCCTTTGTTACTATTGACATGAAACAAAGTCTCAATTTTCAAATTACGTCCATTTTCTTTAGAAATTCAAAAACATAAATAGAGTTTTGGCGCTGTGGCGTGAGATCGCTCTGGCGCAGCTGATGAGAAGCAGCAGCGCTGATCTCTCTTCCGGCTTAATAATACCAGTCACAGCGAGAAATAAACATGAATGAGCATCTGAAAGTGTGTTAAAACATAGAGTACAACTTGTCGAAATCCGTATCATGCAATCAATCAGCATTTCAACCGTGGAAAGACGTCAGTTAAACAGCTTATAATCAATGTCATCGTCATATTTACCTCTGAAAACCCACATAAACTCGTTAGTCAGCTAGAAAAAAATAACCCCAGAGAGGAGCATTTTGCTAAATATATACACCATATTACATATGCATTATAATCTTAATGTTCTTCAATATTTAATGCATATTTGAATAAATCTGGCAAGTTTTTATGACAGCCACCATTTAAATGTTTATATTTCATATAATCTTCTTATTATAAAAATAAATAAAAGTGTAATTTAAGTGTTTGTATAGCTAAAATTATTACCTTCATATTAGGCTAATGAAGCCTATTGGCTACAACTAGACTCCCATAGTTTACAGCATTAGTTAAGAGATTTGATTCCCTTGAGAAATTTGCCATTTATTGTAACTGATATCCAAAATAATCAATATCGAATCGAAATTGTGAAAATTGTGTCTACCCAGCCCTAGTGCAGAATCTGTCCCATATTTAGATAAATTACGTTGTTTATAAGCACACTTACATTATAGCGAAAACGTTTTTGATGGAGATTTATGTGTGTAGGAGGCAGAGAAGATGGTGGCAGCGCTGCAGGATACATCTCTAGAGGAAGAGTGTTTCACCCAGACTCTTCAGGAGAGCAGAAACACAGCCTCTGCTCTTCCTCTCTCCCATGACTCTGCCATGAAATGGTTTTACAAAGACCCGCAAGGAGAGATTCAGGGTACGCACGCACTCTCTCACAGGAGGTCAACTCATGCATATGGAGCAGTGCTTTGATTATAACACCGTCTGTTGTTCCGTCTCTCTCAGGTCCGTTCAGTACAGTGGAAATGTGTGAGTGGTTTCAGGCGGGGTATTTCGCCATGAACCTGCTTGTTAAACGTGGCTGTGATGAGGGATTTCAGCCGCTGGGGGAAGTCATTAAGATGTGGGGGCGTGTGCCTTTTGCCCCTGGCCCCTCCCCTCCGCCCCTCCTGGTGAGGAATCAAGCCCATCTTCGCCCTCAACCACCCCGGGGGGCAATCGTGAGTCTCTGGGTGGAGGGGTGAATGTCGGGGAGTTATGTTACTTGGGGTTATTTGCATTCTGGGTTAAGTTTTTCTGCTTCATTAGTTCTTATTTTAGGTCTAGTGGTTATAAGCTTGTTTGCAAATGTGTGTGCGAATTTTTCACATGGATTGTGTGCAGGGTGTTTTATATTGGTCTTGATAAGTCTTGATGTCTAGCATGATTTCCTTAAAGGAGTAGTTCACTTTTAAAAACACTTTTGCTGATAATTTACTCACCCCCATGTCATCCAAGATGTCCATGTCTTTCTTTCTTCAGTCGAAAAGAAATTAAGGTTTTTGATGAAAACATTCCAGGATTTTCTCCATATAATGGACTTCAATGGGAACCAAACGGTTCAAGGTCTAAATGAGAGTTTCAGTGCAGCTTCAAAGGGCTTTAAACGACACCAGACGATGAATAAGGGTCTTATCAGGCGAAGCGATCGCTCATTTCAAAAAGATAGAAACAACAAATAGAGAGTCACGCGTTCGGGACTCTTCTGTTCGAACTCGTTCATCAAAATGAGCGAATCTTTTTTCGAGTCATTTCGTTTGACTCGAAAAAAGGTTTGTTCATTTCGTTCGTTGAATGAATGAAATGACTCGGAAAAAGATTCGTTCCTTTTGATAAACGAGTTCGAACAGGAGAGTCACGAACGCTCATCACAGAACAGAGCAAGGTGACCATTTGAGCTTATAAAACTTAAACTTTTGTATTTATTTTTTAAATGACCGATCGTTTCGCTTGATAAGACTCTTATTCATCGTCTGGAATCGTTTAAAGCCCTTTGAAGCTGCACTGAAACTCTCATTTGGACCTTGAACCGTTTGGTTCCCATTGAAGTCCATTATATGGAGAAAATCCTGGAATGTTTTCATCAAAAACCTTAATTTCTTTTCAACCGAAGAAAGAAAGACATGGACATCTTGGATGACATGGGGGTGAGTAAATTATCAGCAAGTTTTTTTTAAAAGTGAACTACTCCTTTAAACAGGCAGATAACCTGTGTGTGTGCGTAAATGTTCATGCAAGTCTCTCTCATGAATAAATGCATGTATCTGATCACTCTGTCATGGGTTAATGCGTGTAATTGACCTTTCTGTGTGTTTCAGGGTAATATGGATCAGGAGCGGCTGAAGAAGCAGCAGGAATTAGCAGCTGCCTCGGCTCTTTACCAGCAGCAACAGCAGCTCTTTCAGCTCATCAACAGGTGAGTGATTGAGTTTTTGTGTCTTTTTACAGTGCCACTGTGTACATTTCATATGTCTAATACTGCTTTTTTTCTGTGTAGGTGTGGAGAGCAGGGTATGATGCCTTCGTTAAACAGGTCGATGTCAGTGCCAGATACAGGGTCCATGTGGGACATGCATACCTCAGCCTCACAGCCAGCAGGTACTCACACATAACAAGTGCCCGTTATGCTATTGTAAAGGTTCTTACTTTTGTTTTTGAGATCTCCTACAATACGTTTACATGCATCCAAGCTCAAAAAACACACATTTTCTCATATGTTACACATCACCTCGTTTCTTTAAGGAGTCTTAGAGTGGTTTCTTTGAATATTCAGTCTCTAAACCCCTCCTTTCCATGAGCCTACTCTGCTCTGATTGGTCGGAAGCATAACGGGGCACTTTAAGAATCACCCTTTTTTTCGCATCCGGAAAATAAACAACATTCTTTCGCCCTCTCTCTCTTTTCTGTGAGCAGGCGGTGAGGCCAGTCTATGGGACTTAATGAATTCTTCAACTCAGGGTCCAATTCTAGAACAGCTTCAGAAGGTAAGAGTTGACACTGATGGCCTCTGCTGGTGATCTGAGGAAATGCACTGAACTCAAAACTCTGCTGTCTGTTGTGTCTCAGCTACATGAGAGAAGAGAAGCTGAACTCAGGGCCAAGCGTGAGGAAGAGGAAAGGAAACGGAGGGATGAAAAAAGGCGAGAAGAGCAGAAAAGGAGAGAGGAGGAGGAGCTTTATAGGCGCAAGCAGGTGTGATAGTGTCCTATTAAGATAACCTCAAATACATTACCATTAAAAATTTGAGAAGTTAATTATTTTTAAAGAAATTAATACTTTTATTTACCAAGGATGCATTAAAAACTTTTTACATTTGCTATATATATATATATATATATATATATATATATATATATATATATATATATATGAAGAGTTCAGATGCAAAAGCCTCTAAATGCCATTTGAAATTTTCTTCTTTAATGATGATTTTTATCAAACTTGTATATTTAAGTTCAGTAATTTCACTTAAATAACAATTAATAGGTAATTATCATTGCCATTTAAGTGAAATCACTGAACTTAAATATACAAGCTTGATAAAAATGATCATTCTAGAAGAAAATTTCAAATGGCACTTAGAGGCTTTTGCATCTGAACTCTTCATATATATATATACACATTTCAAAAAAATGCTGTTCTTTTTAGCTTTCTATTCATCAAAAAAAAAAATATATGCACTCTTGAACAAAATCTTAAGACCAGGGGAAACATTTTAAGTATTCGTATTTTGCACTGGTGTATCATAACCGGGTTGTAAGTACTGCTTCAAAATGCCAAAAGAAGAAACAGGAGCAAGAGACAAAAATAGAGAGTAGAGCAATTTATTGAAAACTGCATTTAAACTCAAACAGGCTGTTCATCAATATAATAACAATATAAAATAACAATATCAAATTTGAAACAGAAAATAGTGGTTTTCATCTTCCCATTTTCTTGCTAAAGAAAACACAGTTTTACTCAAATTCATCAAAATGGATTTATAGCGTTTTGGAACCAAACTCTTATACATCACATATCACAATTTTCACACAAAAATATTAAGCTGCACAACAGTTTTCAACATTGGTAATAATCAGAAATGTTTCTAGAGCATCCAATCAGCATATTAGCGTGATTTCTGAAGGATCATGTGACAATGAAGACTGGAGTCATGATGTTGAAAATTCAGCTTTATTTTACACGAATGAACTACATTTTGAAATCTATTCAAATAGAAAACAGTATCTTTGTGTTTTTATTGTAATAATAATATTTCACAATATTACTGCATTTGCTGTACTTTTAATCAAATGAATGCAGTCCAAGTAAAGATAAGAGACTTCTTTCAAACTTTTGAACAGTAGTGTAAATGTAATTTTTTTTTTGGTTTCTATCGTACTCTTTTCATATGGCTGTTTTTCTGTTTCCCAGCAGCAGGATTTGCTGATGAAGTTGCTCCAGCAGGCTCCGCGTCAGGGTTCCTCGGGCTCCGGGTCGGGCTGGAGCGGAGGACCCATCCCTGGGCTGGGAAAGCAGACCAAACCCCACAACCTCCTGGACATCCAGCCGGAGGCGGAGAGAATGCACAAACAGCAGCATAGAGTCCAGCAACAGCAGAGGGTACGACACGCACATACAAACATCACAGGTTTGCAGTCCTGAAAATCAAAATGATGCATTATAAATGTCTCGCTCTGCAGTGGAGTGATTCCTCTTCGCTGTGGGGAGCGTCTGGGTCTTTGGATGGAAAGGTGGGTGGTGGTGGAAGCCCCTCGGGAGGAGGGATGGGCGTTTGGGACGAGGCCCTCAAGAACCAGAGCGCTCATCGCAACAATATGGGGCTGAAGAACAGCCGCAGCAGTCCCTCACTGAGGTAAACACAAGCAAACCACATACGTTCAATGGCTTATAACAATATTTAGAGCAATTTTCATGGATGGACAGTTTAATAGTCGTAAATGAGACGCGCTCCATTTTTCTATAATGTAACACTTTATTTTTACTCAAAATCCAAGCATAATCTATGTAAATATTTGAAAGTAGAAAATGTGATTCTTCTTGAGTCCTCATCAATTGGAAGTGCAGCAAAGTAGATTTCGACATGTCGACAACACGGACCAAACTTTTCCAATCCTCAGCTACAACTGAGGATTGGAATGGTGGTGATGGCGCAGTGGATAAGACACATGCCTTTGGTGTGAGAGACCCGGGCTCGAATCCACTGTGAGACACCAATGTGTCCCTGAGCAAGACACTTAACCCCTAGTTGCTCCATAGGCGTGCGACCTCTGACATATATAGCAATTGTAAGTCGCTTTGGATAAAAGTGTCAGCTAAATGAATAAAACTAAAGTAGACCTTGTTTGCGGGCAGCCAATGAAGACAGTAGACTGGCATTATGCGAATGTATTAAAAATCTGGGAGTTAACAGGAAGAGAGACTGCAGTTACTAACGACTCGTTTCGACAGTTCAGAATCAATCCTTTCTTTTAGGAGACAATACCTTTATTTGTCATGCACTGATCTTTAAAACTTTGCAGACTTTTTGCATTCACAAACTGCTATATTACACACTGCATGATATATGATATGGTTATGAAACTGCATAATATGGGTGCTTTAAAATGAGTCACAGCAATGTTCGACTTTGTTTTTAAAGGAGTAGTTCACTTTTTAAAACTTTTGCTGATAAGTTACTCACCTCCATGTCATCCAAGATGTCCATGTCTTTCTTTCTTCAGTCGAAAAGAAATTAAGGTTTTTGACAAACATTCCAGGATTTTTCTCCTTATAATGGACTTCAATGGGAACCAAACGGTTCAAGGTCCAAAAGACAGTTTCAGTGCAAACTACAAACTGTTCAAAGGGCTTTAAATGATTCCAGACGATGAATAAGGGTCTTATCAAGCGAAACGATCGCTCATTTAATAAAAAAAAGTAACAAAGTGTGTTTTATAAGCCCAAACGCTCGCTTTCTCTGTTCTGTGAAGCACGTTCGTGACTCCTATTCGAACTCGTTCATCAAAATGAACGAATCTTTTCCTGAGTCAACTCGTTCATTACGTTTGTTGAATGAACCAAATGACACGAAAAAAAGATTTGTTTATTTGATAAACGTCTTCGAACAGCAGAGTTACAAACAGAACAGAGCAAGGCGAGCATTTGAGCTTATAAAACTTAAACTTAGTTTTTGTTTCTTTTAAATGAGCGATCGTTTCGCTTGATTATTCATCATCTGGAATCATTTAAAGCTTTTTGAACAGTTTGCAGTTTGCACTGAAACTGTCTTTTGGACCTTGAACCGTTTGGTTCCCATTGAAGTCCATTATATGGAGAAAATCCTGGAATGTTTTCATCAAAAACCTTAATTTTTTTTCGACTGAAGAAAGAAAGACGTGGACATCTTGGATGACATGGGTGTGAGTAAATTATCAGCAAAAGTTTTTTTTAAAAGTGAACTACTCCTTTAACATTTAAATTGGTAATTTAAAAACGGCTTAGAAAAATCATGGATCTCTGCATAAATGTACATTTTCCTATATGATTGGACAAGCAAAACAATCTTGTGATTGAACCCATGACCGTGGCATTGTTATTGTAAGCGTTATGCTTGTACAATCCAAAGTGTGTGTTCTAGGTAAACCGTTAGCATGTGTTTGTACAGCGAGCAGTACATGATGAGGAGCCGTAAACGCACTGAGGAGGAGGATCGGCTGTTTAAGCTCCTGCAGGGGATGAAGTCTCAGGACGGCTTCACCACCTGGTGTGAACAGATGCTGCATGCGCTCAACACCTCCGCCAATAACTCCACCTCTTCCCAGGATGGTAAGACGTCTCTCTTTCAGGATTTGCACACAACAGCCTTTCTCTCATTTGGATTGCTTTATATTTACAATAAAATAATCTGAAATGCAAATCCTCTTTTGACATCATCTGCAACAGAGGCTGTTGATTATTCTGAAAAATGACTTCAAGACATGTTTACAGTAAACACACATTATTAGCCTGGCAGCCCAGAGAGTTCACAAGCAGGAAAACGAGTGTGCGTTTGTGTTCGTAGTGCCCACCATTGTGGCGTACCTGAAGGAGGTGGAGTCTCCGTATGAGGTGTTGAACTTTATCTGCTCCTATCTGGGCGACACTGTCGAAGCCAAAGAGTTCGCCAGACAGTTCCTGGAGCGCCGTGCCAAACAGAAAGCTAACCACCAGAGACAGCAGCAGCAGGTGTGTGTGACAGGAAGACGTAAAGTCTTTGTGTGTGGTGTTTGCCGACTTGAAATTAAATTCTTGGTCTTCTCTTACAGCTCTCCAAAGAGATGGCTGGACTCAGCATGAACAACTTCCCACTGCAGGTATGAGTACGACGATGATTTATATGTCCGTGATGGGCTAAACCAAGTCACGTTTGTAATTTATCAGATTCTCATGTTTGCCTCTCATTCTTGCCCTTTTTTGTCGAATAGGATACTGTACGAGGAATGAACCCCAGCACTCTGCAGTCTATGTTCCAGGCAGTGCATTCTGGGAAGGGTGGTGCGGTCTATGATCAGGCAGCAAAGCTGAAGAAGAAACAGCCCATGATGCTGCACTCTGACCCAAGCATCTTAGGTACCCGTACTTATTTATTTCTCTCTCTGATTCCTGAACAAATGACTCCTATGAACTGGTGAATCAAAACCACATGTAGCACAACCAGTGTAGTTCAACTGATTCCTGAACAAATGACTCCTATGATCTTTTTTTTATGAATCAAAACCACATTGGCTATAGCACAACCAGTGTAGTTCAACTGACTCCTGAACAAATGACTCCTATGAACTGGTTCTTTCTAGTGAATCAAAACCACATGTAGCACAACCAGTGTAGTTCAACTGATTCCTGAACAAATGACTCCTATGAACTGGTTCATTTTAGTGAATCAAAACCACATGTAGCTCAACCTGTGTAAATTCCTGAATAAATGACTCCTATGAAATGGTAATTTTTTTTAAGTGAAACAAAACCACATGTAGCACAACCAGTGAAGTTCAACTGATTCCTGAATAAATGACTCCTATGTACTGGTTATTTTTAGTGAATCAAAACAACATGGAGCGCAACCCGTGTAGTTCAACTGATTCCTGAATAAATGACTCCTATGAACTGGTTCTTTTTAGTGAATCAAAACCACATGTAGCGCAACCCGTGTAGTTCAACTGATTCCTGAATAAATGACTCATATGAAATGGTAATTTTTTTTAAGTGAGTCGAAACCACATGTAGCACAACTAGTGTAGTTCAACTGATTCCTGAACAAATGACTCCTATGAACTGGTTCTTTTTTTTAAGTGAATCAAAACCACATGTAGCACAACCAGTGTAGTTCAACTGATTCCTGAACAAATGACTCCTATGAACTGGTTATTTTTAGTGAATCAAAACCACATGTAGCACAACCAGTGTAGTTCAACTGATTCCTGAACAAATGACTCCTATGAACTGGTTCTATTTTTTTTTAAGTGAATCAAAACCACATGTAGCACAACCAGTGTAGTTCAGCTGACTCCTGAACAAATGACTCCTATGAACTGGTTATTTTTTTCAAGTGAATTAAAAACCACATGTAACACAACCAGTGTAGTTCAACTGATTCCTGAACAAATGACTCCTATGAACTGTTTTTTTAAGTGAGTCAAAACCAAATGTGGCACAACCAGTGTAGTTCAACTGATTCCTGAACAAATGACTCCTATGAACTGGTTCTTTTTTTCAAGTGAATCAAAACCACATGTAACACAACCAATGTAGTTCAACTGATTCCTGAACAAATGACTCATATGAACTGGTTCTTTTTAGTGAATCAAAACCACATGTTCATAGGAGTCATTTGTTCAGGAATCAGTTGAACTACAACGGTTGTGCTGCATGTGGTTTTGATTCACTAAAAAGAACCAGTGTATTTCAACTGATTCCTGAACAAATGACTCCTATGCACTCGTAATGTATGCACTTGTGCAAAAACAAACATTCCCGCCCCCATGCTCGCATCTACGCACGTCAAATACACAGGAATAATTATCGGCCTGTTCACATCAGCACTATTTTGACATCGGAACGACACCGATTGACCATATGGTGCACCACTAACTGTATTTGAAATGTCTTTCTGTGTCTCTTTAGGGTACTCATTCCATGGTGGCCCTGATCGGTATGGTCTAAACGAGATGGAGATGGTCGAGGATTACTGAATCCACAGCAATAGCTACACGAGGCCTTTAAACCCGCGGGTCCACCTAATCAGACTCCGCAAGTCGAATGTGCACTGCTTTGAGGGGGAGAGGGGATTCGGGATCAGCCAGGCGTGAGGTATCAGTTCAGGGGTGGGCGGGGGGGGTGGGACTGCGCTGGGAATAGAAGAATGTAATTCAACAGGGAAGGGAACAGGTGTGAATTTATTTTTGTGTGTCTGTACGTGTGTTTGGGGGACGGGGGGTGATAAAGTTCTGGCACTTACAGCATTAAGCACCTTACACTCAGACTAATGCACTTTATTAAGATGTAATTTGAATAGTTTTTTTTTTCTTTTCCGAGATGATTGTATATTTATGTGGTATGGCTTCAGAAATATTACCACATACATATACTGTGTGTGTGCGTGTGTGTGTGTGTGTGTTGAATCAGAACTGGAGTTTGTGCTGGGAGGAAACGGTGGCGATTGGGGGACCATTGTGTGTTTCAGTTCAGACATTATCAGAAAAAAAAAAATCCTCTCTTTAAAGACAAACACTGTTGTTTCATTTTTTATATACATATATATATATATAAAGTTTCTATTAAAAAATGTAAAGCTATTATAAAAAAAAAAACTTTGATTATAAAACTTGAAGATTTGCACTCACATAAAATGCAAGTTAAAAAGATAAAAAAAATGTGTTAGATATAATAGAGAAGAATATTTTTGTGATTGTGTGCCTGTGTGTATGCGTATGAGTGTTTAAAACATACCAGTCTGCACAACGTGTTTTTTTTAAATCGCTTTATTTAGACGTATGATCAAAAGAGGCCATTTCGTCATTCGGAGTGAATTATTATTTTTTTTTTTATGAACCGAATGAATGTGTGAACGTGATCGCTTGTGTGCAGGAGGAACCGTGTGTATTACTCCTCTTGTAAATGTGCAGTATGAGCGAATTAATGAGCGAATGAAAGCGAGACAGAGAGAGGGGGGGCAACGGCACAACACATCCTCTTTCACCAGCTCTTCATTCCCCGACAAAGAAAGACCTCTAGATTCAAACACAAAAGCTTTAGCCCATTTTACGCCAACCAGCACTCTTAGTTTTCGTGGGGGGATGCGAGGGACGTCCTCCGCTGCCTCATTTTTGCCTCTGTGAGGTTTAAGAACACGTCATTAGTTTTGTCATCATCGTTTCGTTTGTGTTGTTGTTGTTGTTGAGCTCAATTCAATCTTGTATACTTTTAGGAAATGGTTACTTGTGGTACGTACGTTGTGTATGTGTGTGTGTTTTCTGTCCCCACATGTGTGCCTAAGAACTAAAGGGCGAATGATTAGACTTCATTGCTGCCATTGAGACATTATTTTTTTAGCAAAGGGGCGTGGCTTCACTAGGCTCCGCCCCCACATGCCTCCCATGCTTTTTGAACCAAGAGCCTATCTCTGTACAGTTCTGTTGTAGCCTGGGGATGCTCGGATGAAAAAAATGTTTGATATTTGGAGGATGTGACCTAACATTGCCTTTCTGTCCACTCTCTTGTTCACGAGTGACTGAGGTTTTGACTATTTCTGGCTAAAAAAAAAAAAAAAAAAACGACAACAAAAAAAAAATGATCGCAACAAACTGTGCAAGTGCACTCAGCGGTGCACACAAAATGTTTGAATATTTTGTTACTTGTTCATTGTTGTTGTCAATGACAATGATTTATTTTGTTTCGATGTTATATATGATTATATATGAATATAAACAAAGTATTGGACTATGAGGAAGAGCACTTGGGGCTGCTACTTTTTTTGTTCATTTTGAAAAATTTTCCTTTTTTTTTTAGTTGCCACCATGTGAAGTGCATTTGTGTACTTTTTTTCTTTCCTTCTTAGAAAAAAAACAAACAAACAAGTTGAATGTATTCCAAATATGTAACGGTGTAGATGGAGTTGCTCAACACGGGATATTAAAGCGTAATACGCAGGACGTCAAGAGGAGCGAAATCGAAAGTCGTTTTTGTCGCGACGGTGGCTAACCGCAAAAACACACTGCCTCTACAATCCTGTTCACACAGACTCTGACTATGAAAATGAGAACGATATTCTATTCCATACTGGAGTTTTGGTTGTTTACAAACCGCACAGACATTTGTGGGTGCTTTTTTTTGTTTTCCTCTTCATTTTTGTGGTGATTGAATACGCGAGAATCGTTTTGTCGGAAGGCATGACGTCAGACCCTTCCTTTTGCATGTGGATATGAACGCAGCCTATATAACTCGCTGACTGAAACAAAAACAAACTTGGATTGCTGGAACACAAGTACATCAAAGATTTCTTCATGTACCTTTAATCTTTATGGACAGGGTGTGTTTTTTTTTGTTTTTTTAGAATCATAAAGGCGACCATATTTTGTTTACTGGACTTGTTTTTGTTTACTAATCTCTCTTTGTAATGAAATCGAAATGTACCTGGAAAGAAGGCAAAAATCACACAGCACAGACGACCTCTTGGTACTTTGAGATGCATATATTGAATGCTTTAACATTTCCCCCCCCCCCAATCATCTTGTGGATTCTTTTCGGATGGACATATCCGTGATCGAGAACAACGACAACAAGAACGTATGTGTGACCTCAGATCTGCCAGATAATTCCTTGGACAGTGTGTGAACGTGCTTCTAGTTTTTGTATTTCTCATCTGAGGGTGGACGGGGTGTCATGGCCGCCGTCTTCAAGAAGATGACAAAGGGACAAGCACTGCCCTGATACCCTCCCTATGCACTTTTCATTTGCTCAAAACTGTGAGGAGCTTTCACTCGGGCTTGGAGAGCACGAGACGTCCTCTTTCTGCTTCGGGGGTTTTTGACGCCCCAGCGTGAGACTCGTTCTCCTTACGGTGGTTGTGTCTCAGGCTTTTTGAGGACGACACCACACAAGCTTTACCGTCGAAGGATAAGGGAAGTTTCAGACGCATTGGGACAGGATTTTCACTGAACAATGTTGATATTTAAGACTATACGAACAGTAACTTGGTTACAACGTGGAGATTCAGAACATATTTACTCGACAGTGTTCTCCGTTATGTAAAAAGGATTAAACTGCTTGGTCCAGGGTGCTAGCCAACGGTTTTTTTCTTTTTTTCTTTTTTTTTTGTGGACTGGAATTAAATATTTCATGGATGACTGAAAAAGGCTTTTTTAAAGACTGGAGGACAGTTTTTGTTTTGTTTTTAGTGTGTGTATTGGAGATCAATAACTAATAAGCTCCATCAGCTCTACCGCCTCCTGCTGACTGCGTGGCTGAAGTTCACCTTTGGCTTGAAGTGGTTACGGCACCGCAAGACCTTTAGTTTGGTAAGAATGCTATTTATTTGTTTGTTTGGTTATGTTTATTCAGTGATTTATTACATTTGACATTTTTTCCTTCCCCTATTCCTTACAAAAGTAATTACTGCTACTGTACTTTGGGTTAAACTAGTGATGGCTTTAAAATGCCCAGAGCATCCTCCTAGCAAAACAAAAAATGCTAAAACATTGGTTCTCAATCTTCAAGTTCTCCGCTGGTCAAAATACCATCATATATAGGCTACGCACACACAACGAGCGCGTTTATCCACAGCACACAGCTTTGTTTTGGATGTTCGGTAAGCCACGTGATATACGTAATAAAAGCCGAGCAATCAGATTGTAAACGTATCCCTATGCCTTTAGTGTTAAAATGCCAATGTGAGCCGTAAACAGACCAGGACTAAATTAAAATTAAAAAAAAAAATCCGAACCAAGCAATCTAGCTAACTTTTTAAAATATATTACACATTACAATTCTGATTGGCTGCTGGGTGTCCATTAAAAAGTGATATAGGACACCTAGTAAATGAGTTCTAAATAGAGAGCCGAAGTGATGACGTCTCTTCGTTGGACAACTCGGAAGCTAGCGGCGCATGGATTAGCGCCTCGATCGAAAAGCTATTTCCACATAGATCTTATTTTTTGCGGATTTTCCAAAAGTCTGTCTTCAACAAAGGGTTTTCTATCAAGGCAATCTTTACGAGTTAAAGTCCAAAATGTATAAATTTTGAAGCCTGTATACGCACATCCGGGAACTTAACTGTCAATTTTGTCCCCTCCCCCTTTTAGGGGGAAACAAAGAGACTCCCTATAGGGGATTATCATGCTTCCGGGTTTCATGGACGGGATTTGTCAACTTTGTGCATGTCCACTTCCGACGCAGTTCAACAATGCCTGAGACGAATGTTATTTATGTCACTACTCTGTTCCACTTTGTAAATCTAACCAACGATGCCAACCCTACTTAAGTTTTCATGGATTCCCGACTGAATTGAGTATAAGGAAAAAGTGGATTAAAACTTAAAAATAAAACTAGGTAGCACGTTTGTTTGCAGCCGGCACTTTAGTGAATCAGACTAATTTACCAGGGATGCCGTATAAATAAACTTAGTGCAGTCCTTTATCAATTTACCAGCGAGATCGGTGATTCAACAGAAGTGGCAGTGCACAAAGATCACAGAATCCGGAAGTCCTACGCATCAGCGTGATAATCCCCTATAGACTTCAATACAAAATAACGGCAAAAACTAACGCCCGTACACAGCCGACAGGCGTAAATAACTTAAAGGGTTAGTTCACCCAAAAATGAAAATTAAGTCATTAATTACTCACCCCCATGCTGTACCAACCCCGTAAGACCTTCGTTCGTCTTCGAAACACAAATGAAGATATTTTTGATTAAATTTGAGAGCTGTATAACTACCACATTGGCTCCTAAGGGACTGCCTCTTGACGGCCCAGAAAGTCAATGAAGAAAATGTTTAAATATCCCAAGTGACTACCGTGGCTCAACTGTATGTTTATCAAGCGACGCGAATACTTTTTGTGCGAAAAAACAAACAAAAATAAAGAGTTTATTCGACTATTTCTTTTCTTCCTTGTAGGCCAGAACGAGAATTCCTTAGATTTACACGACGCATGCGCGAGAATTGCGATCTACTTACACTACTTCAGATCGCAATTCTCGTGCATGCGTCGTGGAAATCTAAGGAAGTCTCGTTTCTGGCCTACAAGGAAGAAAAGAAATAGTCGAATAAACTCTTTATTTTTGTTTGTTTTTTCGCACAAAAAGTATTCGCGTCGCTTGATAAACATACAGTTGAGCCACGGTAGTCACTTGGGATATTTAAACATTTTCTTCATTGACTTTCTGGGCCGTCAAGAGGCAGTCCCTTAGGAGCCAATGTGGTAGTTATACAGCTCTCAAATTTAATCAAAAATATCTTCATTTGTGTTTCGAAGACGAACGAAGGTCTTACGGGGTTGGTACAGCATGGGGGTGAGTAATTAATGACTTAATTTTCATTTTTGGGTGAACTAACCCTTTAAGAAATCACTTAAATAAAACATGTCAAGTAATGTCCACCCTGCCTGCCATAGAGCGTGAAAGATACATTTTTTTATGCCCGTAATCAACTAGCCCAGGCTACCTGCCATCATCATCATCATCATAAATTCATAATATACACATTAAGGTTTTTTACTTTAAAAAAACAAAATAAAATCATTCAGGGGCTTACCTGGTGCCTCGATGAGGTACAATTAAATGTCCGGGTAGGACACCTCTGGCCACTGGGTGGGGTTGTTACACCAATTTGACGCTGGAAAAATAAAGGGACATGTTTTTAAATTGGCCAAATTAAGTTTGTGTATGTATCTTTCACGCTCTATGCCAGGCAGGGGTGACATATAATTACTTGACATGTTTTATATAAGTGATTTCTTAAGTTATTACAACGGACGGACGTTGGTTTTTGCTGTTATTTTGTATTGAAGTCTATAGGCCTTATTCAGAGCAGCGCCATGACAGGTATGAAAGTGAGGCTGTGAGGGATAGACTTACCGTGTTTCCAATGGCATCCGCTGTAAAAAGCTGAATAAAGCGGCTAGATTACTTACAATTTTCCACAGCTTATATTGTCGGGAGTTTTTTGTCAACTGACATTTCTTGAAAAGATATTTTTCCAGTGTTTCATGAGCAGAACAATCCGAAAAACACATTAAATAACAATACAGCCCATCGAAGAGATGCAAGTCTATCCCTCACAGCCTCGCTTTCATTCTCATTAAAAATCAAAGATGGCGCTGCCGTGAATAAGGCGTAATATTGATTTCCCCCAAAAGTGGGCGTGAACCTATTCAGAGACATTCTATGACGCAGCGCCGGTTGTGCGTATAGAGGAACCGGGAGTGCTAAAATGCTAACTCACTTCCGCGTTTTGGCCTACGGAGTGACGTCATAACTTCGGCACTCTATTGACCGTCAGGCGTAACCATGGAAACCAAATTGGATTGTAAAATTAATTGAAATATAAACTAATGTGTTATTTGGCAAGTGACCATGGTATAAGCGGATTAATGCCCTTCGAGGTGGACTTTGGCGGACACCTGACAATGGACACCTCGTCAGGCATTAACCCTTCCTTATTAGATCTACTCTTTATTTTCACAAAAAATAATGTCTTCCTTTTTGTCTCTCTCTGCTTTGATTAGATCTTTGCTGTTCCAGATCTTCAGATGGAGATAGAGGCTCTCCACTGCTTCGTCTTCGTCTCCGTCTCCGTCTCCTGTCCTTCGCCTTCAGAGGAAGATCCCAAGGATGGAGATTCCCAACAGCACATGTAATCATGACTGCATGTCAATGACGAAGACCCCAGGAGGAAGAGGAGGACTGATGGACTCATGGCACCATATTCGGACTACTAAGAGGAACATGTTTCCTCTCTATGAGGAGGGAGTGAACTGTGAATGCTGGAACAGCTGAACTATGAGATCTCGAACCTGCACAGATTGCAGCCAGAGTGAACTTTACAAACACGACACACACATGAATAACAACTGAAATACACACACACACACGCATTCAAAAATGAATTCTCAATTACACACACTCGCTGACATGGCTTAACAGTCGCACTACACTTCAATCTGGCTGCCATGTAAATAGTGTATATAACCTTAACCCTTTTCCCATTCTCTGTTGGGTTTTCAGATTTGTTTGAATTTTTTTTTTCTTTTATGACATGCCTTAACAGTTCAGTTCTGCCTATTAAGGCACACTTAAGATGCGTAAAACAAAAAAAGTGAGACTAGCTCTGTGACATAATAGCGTGTGATTTTATTTAAGGAACCCATGAAACATTGTTTATGAACCTGTGAAATGATTTCTGTAACATTTTCAAATTATCCCCGCAAAAAACGTGTAATTGATGACTTTTTTGGGTGTTTTTCTGACGTCGAAACCGTTTCGCATTTTCAGTATGAGAGGCGAAAACTGTTCCCAGGTCAGAATTGTGTCGACTGATGAACATAAAAACGCCTTTTCATCTTTGATCTCGGAAGAGAAGTAAGAAATACTATTTGTACGGTATTGCCCTCTTAAGATGATTAATTGTGTACCTTTGCAGGTCAGAATAAACTAGTGATGCCTAATGTCTTGACTGGCATGCAAAAATAGGTTTTAAAATGTTAATGATGATTTAAAAAATACATGTTTGTCATATCTATTGATTCAGTGTGTGAAAAGCAACCGTACTGTATTGGCGCTGTCACAGAGCCGTGTGTTCTTCTTGAAGTGATCAACCGAATAACAGCGGCGATGGCGGAGTCGAAATCAGCAATGCATAACGAGATCTGAAAAGTCTCTAGCTTGCCGTCACACACGACTGAGTTGGATGTCTTGAAATTTCCAGAGATGCAACCATTTAAAAAAAAAAAAAAGGTCATAAGAAACCATTTGGACAATGTTTGAATATTCATCATGTGAATAGTTTTTGGGGTTTCTTGGTTTGTTTGAAGAAAATTAATAAATGCTTCAGAATGAGGCACTTGTGTGGACTTTGGTTTTCTCACTATTTAGCATTTGACAAACACAAAAGGGTGTCGGGTGTCATTTCTCCCCAGTAAGGTGGTGGCCATTACTGTGTCCCAATTCAGAGGCTGCATCCCTCGAAGGCTGGTTGCATCACAGCGGAGCGACGGAGGCTGTCTCAATCTGAAGGCTCCTTCAGATGCGCCCTTCATTTCACGAGAAATTAAGTATTCGACAGATTGGCTGCATCTGAAATCACATACTCTCTTGAGTAGGTACCTATTTTGAATAAGTAATAACTTCACGACTAAAAAATACGTTCTATATACTATAAATGTCTGTTGTATGAATGTTATCTTTTCACTTACTATACAGTAGGGAAGTATGGGATTTCGGATGCACCCTTGGAAATATTTACTTGTAGCCGTACTTGATTCAATATCTATTCATCAAGACGGGAATCAAATTGCAAGCTTATGAATTGAAATAGTGATATCTTTAAAGGGATACTCCACTTTTTTTGGAAATAGGCTCATTTTACAACTCCCCCGGGGCCAGAGTTAAACAGTTGAGTTTTACGGTTTTCGAATGTATTCAGTCGATTTTCTGATATTTAGAAGAATATCAGTAAACAGACAGTTTCTGGTCTCATTGAATTCGTAGGAAAAAAATTGTACAAAGGAAGTCAATGAGACCAGAAACTGTCTGTTTACTGATATTCTTCTAAATATCAGAAAATTGGCTGAATAGATTCGAAAACGGTAAAACTCGACTGTTTAACTCTGGGGGAGTGGTAAAATAAGCCTATTTCCAAAAGAAGTGGAGTATCCCTTCAAGCACTTATAAAAAGGGTAGCTGATCATTTTACCATGTAAACAATACTTTATGCACAGCTGCACTACTTCCTGAACTTCAGCCAGCTCCCTTGTTTCCTGTCTGCCATTGGCCAAATTGATTAGTTCAGGTGTGCCTGACCTCAGTAGTCACGGCAACAATAATCAAACACACCTGAATTAATCAAGTTCGGCCAATAATAGCTAACAGGAAACAAGGGAGCTGGCTTAAGTTCAGGAAGTAGTGCAGCTGTGTATAAAGCCAATTGTGTTTAGTAACCGAATGTTTGAAGCTAAACTCAAAAGCTCCCTTCTTTATGTAAAACAGATTGATGCATCTACTGATATCAACTACTCATTAGAGCGAACAAGATTAAACGTTTTTCAGGAGAACTTTATTTTGACAATTTCCAAAGTTAACTGAAATACTTATTAAAAATAGAAATGTGCGATAATAACAACACACAAACAACGTGAGACAAGCTGTTTGGGTTTTTTTTTTTTTTGCAAAGTATTAAATGCAGGGATTTTAAAGTAAGTAGTAAAATTGCGCTTTAATGCATACGTTAAATATACATTGAAACCCTTCTATATATTTGTGAAGTAACGGAGTGTTGCGCAAATCTCGCGAGAGTCAGGTGACCTGGCAGCGCATACACACAGTGCTAGCATGGCGGCGCCCTGTGAATACAAACACGACGCGTGAGTTCCTGTTTACTAGGTTCAACACTGTTTGCGTTTATAGTAGAGATGCTCTGAAACTGTCAACTCAGTACTACAGTCAAGTACACTGACTGAGGAAGATTTTCGGATTTTTAAGATCCAGAGCACAAGTTACGTCTGACACGAATTAAAGAAACAACAGGTAAAGAAGTAACAGGAGTGACTGTCGTTGGCTGCACAGTCAAAATAAATGCTCATACACTGAAATATGTTCTTAATTTCAAGACTGTAACCGTAAAACCCTTAAACTTACAGCTGTACCATAAATTATGTATTAGAAATATCAGAACAATTACTGTTAACTTCCATGTAATCGAGCAGTTATGTTTCTTGGAGGCAAAATTGCCTATCTATATTGAAATTACACTATTATGATAACGTATAGAGAATCAATACGTACGTGTTTCTTTACAATAACATATTACATTTGCTGTTTATAATATATGGTTCATTAGAGTTCTTTTTAAATATAAAAATTATAACCCGTAACTGGAGATTACAAGAAGTCCTTGTGTGACATCACTTTTCATTATAGTTAGTTGCATGTAAATAAATTAGTAAAAGTGAAGGAATCCTAGGGTGGTCTTTTCTGGCTAGTTTCTCTGGAAACTTTGATATGCGAATAGCAGAAAGTATTATTTTATCGAATGTTTATGGGTTTCATAAATGAGTTTCATAGAATAAAATGTCATGTGTCTAGCAGGGACTTCTGTGAATAAACTACGGTTCACTACAACATTACAAAGTACTACAACATATTTTCATGTGTATTATAGTCAGACATCTGAATGTACAAGCTCATATATAAGTTTAACTCTCGCTGCTGCTGTATGTGAACTCCATGACTGAAAGGATATGAATCGTGCATGTTCTCTGAAGGCAGCATGTCAGGTGCAGGTCAAAGCAGTGATGGTGGTGCGGGACCGGACACAGAGGCGGATGGAGAACCTCCTCACGAGGCTTTTCTTCAGCAAGGGGTGGAAGAAGAGGAGGAAGCACCACCAGCAGCGAAGCAGCCTCGACTGGAGCAGGACGATGTGGGTCTTGATTTACTCCTGGCACAGAAGCCAGTGATGCCCTCAGAGGAGACATGTGGGAGCCCAGGTGCTTCTGGGACTCTTGAGGAAGGTAAGCACTTCTGATTTACAGCGTCCTGTTTGGCACAATGTCAGTATGCCCTTCTGATGTCTTAATATGTGCCGATATAAACTCCATATGTGGTTCTTATACTGCCATCTTTAAGTATTTAACACAGATATTGTCCTTTAGTCTTTCATATGCATCCAATTTTATAGTTAAGCAGCACTCCGTAAGTGAACTGTTTGGTTCACTTTAATAAATTTGGATGTGATGTTGTTATTTTTCTTAGATCTGAAATGAAATGTGGTTTACTTGTGGTTATGCCATTGAACGTTGATTACTTGTCCAATACAACTGCCTTTAATCACAGAGAGCCAAGCAACATCATAAGTCAGTTTTTTTATTTAAATTGCACTTTTTTACGATTAATATTGATTTAAAATAGCAAACAAGCCATGAACAACTGTAGTATAAGTGTTTAGAATATGTTTTTATTCAGTTACTACTTTTATCAAGAATTATAAGTCAAAAATAGAGCTTTAAAATATTTTTTTCTTGTATTATTAATATTTATTTACATTAAAATAACCACAGAAGCATAAACAAGCATATAAAAACGCTGATTAATTAGTTAATATTTGGCTTATGTCATGTTTAATGAATTAAATGACTTATGTTTTAATGGTATACATTAATATAATTTTTATTATTAAGTTTTAGATAACAGAGATATGACACATCTGATAATATTGTTGTAACTGATCAATCAAGAATATAGAACATTTCCTAAATGTTTTAATTATAGGTACTACAATATAGGTAAACTAAGCTATACTATGTTTCTAAAAATCTCATTTTGTTTTTAATTTGATAATTTAATTAGCAGATAATCTAAAATGCCCCACTTTCATTTTTATCTCAGATATTTTGCGTTAATTTTCCAGGAAGTGACGGAGACTTTTGTTCTCGAGAACACGAGGGGACGGAAACTTTATAAATGTTTAATGTGATGTTACAAATTTGCACATTAAATTCGCAACTCCGGATGGAAACATAGCTAATGTTAATTTGATTCTGTCAGTTGCCTGTCATCACACTGATGAAACCGAACGTGCTGTGGGACCTGAGGAGATCGAAGGAGACGTGGAGTGGCATCAAAACGGAGCCGAGACCAGAGAGACGCTCGGACGGGCCGAGGAGGACAAAGCAGACGAGTCTGAGAACAAGAGTCCAGAAGACAACTCCACCGAGCAGCACTAGTGAGTATACGGCCATCTTAAGCTGTTGTGACGGGGAACGTGGCTGTAACAAATGTGTTGGGACAGGGATATTCTCAGCTCTTTTTGCTGTGTCCTCAGTCAAGTCCTGGACTTCAGCCATGACCCCCAGATGCTGACGGGCTCCTGGGCCGAATACTCCCACACGGCGGAGAATTACCTCAGAGGCTGCAAATGGTGATCATAACTGATGAAGCAACTCATTAATGATGGCTGTGTTGTGTAAACTGTACCTCAGTATTGATCTTTCTTTATGACGCCTCTCCGCAGGGCTCCAGACGGTTCCTGTATTGTTTCCAACAGCGCTGATAATGTTCTTCGTGTGTATAACCTCCCGCCTGAGCTGTACAGCAGCCGCTGGGACTTGCTTTCTGAGATGGTCAGCCTCTTCCAGATCTTCTTTTCATATTTATCATGTACCTGTTGAAGTAGAAATACTAAACTGATTTTGGCCAGTGTAAATAAGTACATTTAAGTAAATAAAGTAGGGCTGTGCAAAAATTAATTGCGATTAATCGCATCCAAAATAAAAGTCTGTGTTTACATAATATATTTGTGTGTGCTGTATATAATTATTTTGTATATATAAATACACACACAGTACATATATTATAAAATATTTATATTTATATAATATATATTATGTATTTATATATAAATACAGAATTTAAGTGCAAATAATTCTTAAATATATACATGCATGCATAGGTATTTTTATATACAAAATAATTATATACAGCACACACAAATATATTATGTAAACACAGACTTTTATTTTGGATGCGATTAATCGCAATTAATTTTTGCACAGCCCTAAAATAAAGTTAAGTAATCAGATTACTTTTTCATGTAACTAGTAATGCGTTACTTTTTACGTTTTTTTTTTCACATGTATTGACTGACAGCTCAATAGTGCAGAGGCATTGTGTGTGTGAACATGATGGGTATTGTAGCTCTTGACTAAATGTGAGCCGCACACATTACTTTCCATAAAAAGTAACCAAGTAATGCAGTTAGTTACATTTTAGGGAGTATCGCAATATTGCATTATTTTTAAAGTAACTTTCCCCAACGCTGCTCATGAAAGAATTGAAATGAATACTGGAAATCTTCTTGAGTCAAAGGATGTTTTTGCTTTGCGTCTAAACCCTTGATTTACCTGTAAAGGGACAATGTGTACTTTTTTATGTATTTTATTTTTTAAAATCAATATTTTTATTCATAAATGGTGTACAAATCTGCCAATTATAAATTGTAAACGAAGAATTTATTATCTTACATGGGACGGGTAGGTCCACGGAGGCTTCCATGTAGTTCCGCCATCTTGAAAAACTATAATAGCAGAGAGGGACAAAAAGTACCAGGCCAACGTGTTTCCACAGTGCGTTTTCGATCAGAGCTGGCGTGACGAGACTGAACGCAGCAGAAGCGGCGAGAGGTTTAAATGTTTAAAAGGACCATTGCAAATCCTCGTCGCCAGAAAAGTCCAAAATAGTTCGTAAAAGGAAACGTGACCGGAGATTACAAACAACACGAGTTGATGTCGGGATAGCTTTTTCCAGGTGGATAGAACTAATGCAGGAGAAAGAGTTCAGAAGTCCTGCTTTCTTCTCGACAGGTATGGCAATGTTTGTCTTAATTACAAGCTTTTTTTTAGTGTTTGGTTGTGTACTTTATTTTATAGACAGATGAACATTTATAGTTATAAGTTGATGATGATATCTAGCATTGCACGTACTTCAGGAAATATAACGAATAAAGAAGGATAAACTACTTATTTTTTCAGAGTCAGTAATTCATACTGTAACATTCATTTATTCGTTTATTTGAAATAACAAACCCGTTCACCCGAAGGAACACTCGACAAAGTGCAATTTGAAGACATCCTGTCATAGCTTTTTGGTACATAATGGCTACCGTAGATGTAACGCGCATTTGAAAAAGCGAGGCGCTAGAGAGCACAATTCACTACATTTTTACCGAAAATCCTACATATTGTCCCTTTAAATATATAAACATTCTTGTTTGCTTATTTGAAAGTCCTGTACACTGTGTAATGCTGTTGCTTGTGTGTCCACTCAGAGTCCAGTGCTGAAGATGGCAGAAGGAGACACCATCTATGACTACTGCTGGTTCCCTAAGATGACCTCTATGGACCCGGACACATGCTTGTGAGTGGATATATCGTGTGTGTGTGTGTGTGTTTATACACTTCTGTTCAAAAGCTTTGAATCCGTAAGAGAATAAAAAAGTCACTTATAAACTTTTGCTGATAATTTACTCACCCCCATGTCATCCAAGATGTCCATGTCTGTCTTTCTTCAGTCGAAAAGAAATTAAGCTTTTTGATGAAAACATTCCATAATTTTTCTCCATATAATGGACTTCAATGGGAACCAAACGGTTCAAGGTCCAAAAGAAAGTTTCAGTGCAAACTGTTCAAAGGGCTTCAAACGATTCCAGACGATGAATAAGGGTCTTATCAAGTGAAACGATCACTAATTTAAAAAAAATAAATAACAAAGTTTAAGTTTTATAAGCTCAAATGCTCGCCTTGCTCTGTTCTGTGTGACTCCTGTTTGAACTTGTTCATCAAAATGAACAAATCTTTTTCTGAGTCATTTGGTTCATTCAACGAACAAAACGAATGAATTGACTCAGAAGAAGATTTGTTCAGATTGATGAATTTGATGAATGAGTTCAAAGATGTGATGAATGAGTTCGAACAGGAGAGTCACGAACGTGCGTCACAGAACAGAGCAAGGCGAGCATTTGAGCATAAAACTTTGTAATTTATTTATTAAATGAGCGATCGTTTCGCTTGATAAGATCCTTATTCATCGTCGGGAATCATTTAATGCCCTTTGAACAGTTTGCAGTTTGCACTGAAACTGTCTTTTGGACCTTGAACTGTTTGGTTCCCATTGAAGTCCATTATTTGAAGAAAAATCCTGGAATGTTTTCATCAAAAACCTTAATTTCTTTTCGACTGAAGAAAGAAAGACATGGATATCTTGGATGACATGGGGGTGAGTGAATTATCAGCAAAAGGTTTTAAAAAGTAAACTACTCCTTTAACTTAAAATATCAGATTTTTATTGTATTTTAAAATGCAATTTATTCCTGTGATTGCAAATCTGACTTTTTAGCATCAGTCCTCAGTGTCACATGATCCTTCAGAAATGATTTTAACATGCAGTTTTGGTGCTTAAGAAACATTTCTTGTTATTATGACGGTTGCGCTGCTTAATATTTTTGTGGAAACGGGAAATTTAATGAAATTCATTGATGTTTAGCTATTTAAAAGAACAGCACTGATTTGAATGCTAAGAAATATTTTCTGTCACTTTTGATCAATTGTTGCTGAATAAAAGTGAGAGAAAAAAAGTTGATAGATTTACGAAATATTAGTTTTCGTGTTGTTCTGTTTCCTTTGGGTTAAGAGTATTAAAGTACATCTTCCCTTAATGACACCATTTTGAGAAACCCTGTTATTGTGGTTTGTGTTTGGATTTATAATGCCAAGGACTGTGTTTGATGGGCGGTTTGAAACACTCATTAATACTGCTCATTTTGTGTTTATCAAAAGTTGTTTTGAAAGCTAGTAAGCAACAGATAAAGCAGAATAAACTGCGCTATTCTCCATTCAGCAGGGCGTCTGACAACTCAGAGTCATGTAGCAGTGCCAAAATTGATATGCAATATGCGTATGGTTTGTTCACTGGAGAATAATTGTGTTTGGCTTCCCATTCATCTCATAGCAAAATAAAACATGCTCTACATGCCAATGTTTGTATCCCCAGATCTAGAGGAGTGTCAGAAGGAGCCTTTTCCAATATTTCTTGTGCTTTTCACGTTACAAAAACAACATTGATAGTCACTTAGTAAAGACTAATGTAATGTGTTCATGCCTGTTGGATGTTGACAATCTTTGGGTCTCTATTTTCAAACCTGTGGTTTTTTTTTCAAAAATTTGTCCATTTGGACTTGACTAATTTTTTGGATCAAATGGTCAGGTTTCATTCAGTGATTAACAGTCACATTTTCACAATCTCCATTGGCTGGTTTACAAAGTGCCCAGTTAATTCTTTCCAGAGACATGGCACGGCTTTAAAGAGATTGAGTTTTAATTAAGCAGCTATTGTTCCAGATCAGCGTTGCTGTGTTTCTTCTCTGTTATGATCAGCGCTGATGAGCCTTGTCTCCTCCTCTGGTGGAGATTGTTGGATTCAACCCAGAATGTAAATTTCAAGGCTTGGATTTATTGTGGCTGCTCACGTATCCTGTACTTTCTGTGAAACCCTCTGGAGGGAGTGAGTGGTTTTGATTGTGCCTATTTATAAAACTGTTAGTTCTGGCTCTGAAATGTGACAGATTTTTGCCCCGTGCGTAACAACATCCCTTAAGTTCCTTTAACTATGGAAGTTTGTTATCTGTCTGTCTGTCTATCTATCTGTCTGTCTGTCTGTCAGTCTGTCAGTCTGTCTGTCTGTCTGTCTGTCTTTCTGTATATCTGGCTGTCTCTATATCTGTCTATCTGTTTGTCTGTATCTGTCTGTCTATCTGTATATATGTCTGATTGTCTGTCTGTATATATATATAATATATATGTCTGTATATCTGTATAGTATATCTGTCTGTCTGTATATATGTTTGTCTGCCTGTATATCTGTATATCTGTCTGTATATCTGTGTGTCTATATGTATATCTGTATAGTATATCTGTCTTGTCTGTCTGTGTATCTGTTTTTATCTCTGTTTGTCTGTCTATCTGTCTGTCTATCTGTCTGTCTGTCTGTCGGTCTGTCTATCTTTCTATCTATCTGTCTCTATCTGTCTGTCTATCTATCTATCTATCTATCTATCTATCTATCTATCTATCTATCTATCTATCTATCTATCTATCTATCTATCTATCTATCTATCTGTCTATCTGTCTATCTGTCTGTCTGTCTATCTATCTATCTGTCTGCCTGTCTGTATATCTGCCTGTCTATATGTGTATCTGAATAGTATATCTGTCTGTCAGTCTGTCTGCCTATCTATCTGTATATCTGACTGCCTGTATATCTATCTATCTGTCTGTATGTCTATCTCTCTGTCTATCTGTTTGTCTGTATATCTGTCTGTCTACATGTATATCTGTATAGTATATCTGTATGTATATCTGGCTGTCTGTATCTGTCTGTCTGATTGTCTGTCTGTCTGTATATATGTTTGTCTGTCTGTCTGTCTATCTGTCTGTCTGTCTGTACATCTGTGTGTCTATATGTACAGGGGTTGGACAATGAAACTGAAACACTGGCCAATGTTGGAGGTTTCACATCTATATGCCTGGCGGCCAATCTTCAGAGTGAAGCACGGGTGGATCAGTGATGGTTTGAGCTCCAATATCATGACAATCCTGATTGTATTTGATGAACACGACACTGCCGAGGACTACCAAACCCTTCTGGAGGATCATGAGCACCTGATGCTCAAACCGTGTATCAACACACACAGCAAGACTTGTGACAGAAGGGTTTGATGAAGATGAAAGTGACGTTGAACATCTCCCATGGTCTGCACAGTCACTAGATCTGAATATTATTGAGGTGTTTTGGAGGAGCGAGTCCACCAGCATCATATAGTGACCTGGACACTGTTCTGGAAGAGGAACGGCTCATAATCCCTCTGGTCACTGTGAAGGACTTCTATCTGTCAATTGGTGCTGTATTTGGATGCAAAATGAGGCCCTCACCATTCTAACAAATTATTGTGTTGTAAAACCAGGTGTTTCAGTTTTTTTGTCCAACCCCTGTATATCTGTAGAGTATATATTTCTGTCTGCCTGTGTATCTGTCTGTATATCTGTATATATGTCTGTGTCTGTATCTCTGTTTGTTTGTCTGTCTGTCTGACTGTCTGTTTATCTGTATAGTATATCTGTCTGACTGTCTGTCTGAATATATGTCCGTCTATCTGTATATCTATCTGTCTGTATTTGTCTGTCTTGTCTGTCTATCTATCTATATATCTGTCTGTCTATCTACCTATATATCTGTCTGTCTGTCTATCTATCTATCTATCTATCTATCTATCTGTCTGTCTATCTATCTATCTGTCTGTCTGTCTATCTATCTATCTATCTATCTATCTATCTATCTATCTATCTATCTATCTATCTATCTATCTATCTATCTATCTATCTATCTATCTATCTATCTATTAGGGGTGTGCAAAGCAGCCGCTATTTGTATTTGTATTTGTATTTGTTCAGGGAGGAAAAGTATTTGTATTTGTATTTGTATTCGAGTAAAATTCAAAATAGGCATAAAAATCTTTAAAAATAGGCCTACTTTATAGTGTATGGATTCTTTAATTATATCCATTATAATAATTATGGATATGCAATATTGGTTGATTTTTTCTATAAATCCAGCAATGAACATGTAACAAGAAAAGTTGAAAAGAAATAGTCAGCCATTACCTCATGAACCATGGTTAAACCAACAACTAATAAAATACAATTGTGAACATTATGAACCCCAACACCACGGTGGAGGACGCTGTGCAGACACAGAATAAGTTATATGGATAATTTATAGTGAGGAGGTTGATTATGAGCCCGACGCGAAGCCTGAAGGGTTTTCGCTATAACTACGCCTCGCTCTACATTACCCCGCTTATTACATGGCTACCTACCAAATAAATCAATAATTTGACTCAAAATATGGATATAAAAAGGAGTTTATTGATTTAAAAAACGATTGTATCGCTCCCGCTAAAAAAGAAAAATAGTCCGTTCTGTCTCTACGTTTAGAATCCATGGCAACGCTCTGTTTTTCATAGCAACGGTGTGTTATACTTATAAGCAGCGGCCTGTTATAATAACAGACCGCATTCTACATTGGAATTCAACCAAGCCATGAAACAAATAATTACCGTTACCGAGCTAACAGAGCTACGTAAACAGAGCGAACATGAAAGCACCCGTCTGCAGACGTCAATAATGGAATATACTCCCGATCAAACTCCGCTTCCCAAAAGTTATAAACTGCCACCGGAACATAGTTAAGGTACAAACATCTATTAAACAAAAATAGTGATGCAGTTAAGTGTTTTTTTTTTTCGCTCAGCCGAGCCCTCTCTGTTGCTGTGTGGAGCAGCCTGTGTCAGTCACCTCTTCCTGAACGTCACTCACTCAACTCGCGCACTGACTCAAGTCACTCAACTCGCGTCTCGTGAGGAACGCAGCTTTTTGATATAAAGTATTTCTTGTTCCCGAATACAAATATTTTTTTAAGTATTTGTTCGGAATAAGTATTCGTAAAAAACACATTATTTGTACCTTTCCGAATACCGTATTCGGATTCGGCTCCACCCCTACTATCTATCTATCTATCTATCTATCTATCTATCTATCTATCTATCTATCTATCTATCTATCTATCTATCTATCTATCTATCTATCTATCTATCTATCTATCTATCTATCTATCTATCTATCTATCTATCCGTCTATCTATCTGTCTGACTGTCTATCTATCTGTCTATCTGTCTATCTATCTATCTATCTATCTATCTATCTATCTATCTATCTATCTATCTATCTATCTATCTATCTATCTATCTATCTATTTATTTCTATCTATCTATCTATCTATCCATCCATCCATCCATCCATCTATCTATCTACCTGTCTGTCTATCTATCTACCTGTCTGTCTATCTATCTACCTGTCTGTCTGTCTGTCTGTCTGCACAGTTGTATTGTGTGTGTAAGGGCTTTCAGAAAGCGGTGCTGGAATTGTTTAGGGAGGAAGTAAGTGGTCTCTTATTCTTCATCTCCAGTTCTCTGTCGCTCCGGCTTTCGTTTAATGATGTTCTCTTTGATGGTTATGTTTTTTGTTGGACAAAAGGCATTGGAACAGAAATCAGTCCAAGTCAATGGCAGTCGTCATGGATAACTGCGGCAGGCTGCTAACGAGGGCTCATTAACTGTGGCATGTGCTGTTTCACACACACAGCATCAGCTCTGATCAAACGTTGTTTGGGATTACAGAATCCTCCCTGTAGCGACCGAAAATGACAAAGGAAAGGGAGGAACGACAAGTCGCGGGTCAAGGACAAACTGTAAACTTCATAAAGGAATCGTTAGGATGAAGAGGATGAGGTTAAAGGAGTCAGACGAGACAGGCTCAGTAACAGTTTGTCATCTTTTATCTCGTCGTAGTGATAATGTTTACAGGTATTTCTGAAGCACTGTCAAACAAGCACTTTTGGAGTATTTGTCTTCCAGGCGAGCGTAGCGTAATGTTCTGGCTGCTGCCACGGGCTTAAAGCGCTGCTTGATGGTCCACAGGGGTTGATCATTAACTCTGACTTATGATTGGCTGTTTCCTCCAGGGGAGGTGCTTAGTATTCAGGTCATTTACTTCCTCCATCTCGACTCTAGTCATTTTGTGTAGTTTCTCATTATTCACTTTTAAACTCTTGCCCTCCTGTTGAGACAGAACGGCGGATCTGTACTTAAGGGAACGGTTCTCCAAAAAATAAAAAAATTCTGAGATCATTTACTCTTGTCGTGCCAATCCAAACCCATATGGCATTAATTTAATTATGCTTTACAATTCACTTTCAAACTAATCCACTTTCTGTTGGTCACCACAGTGAATTTGCATAACCAGCTTTAAGGGGTCATGACATGGATTTTTATTTTTTATTTTAAAGGGGACCATAAAGACAAATGAAAAAATAAATCGGAAATTGAATGACTCAAATATTTGTTGAAATCGCACACAAATGAATAAAAGCTAATCAAATTTCCTCTGGAAAACAGTTTGTTTATTTTTTATTCCTATTATGCGTTTTCCCTTTTAGTTAGTTTGAGCATAAAAATATCGGAAGACAAGTTTATTTATACACCACATTTCATACACAACGGTAATTCAAAGTGCTTATATTAACATATAAGTAATTAAAAATATCAAAAGAAATCAACACTGAGAGATTAATTAACACTGTTTAGAATAAAAAGGGAAAAAAAACAGTACAAACAGTATTTTACAAAGGTTACAAAGCTTAAAGTCCGACTCCACTTTAAAGGAGATATTTAAATAAACAGAATCCACTATTCATGAACTATGTTAGTCTTTAATGACTCTAAAATGAATGGCTCAATATGGGAAGTCGTGTTCCTCATTTAAATAATCTTCACCCACGTAATATGCAAAAAAGGTTGGCGAGGCCTGGTTAAAGGATTAGTTCACTTGGAAAAAACTTTTGCTGATAATTTACTCACCCCCATGTCATCCAAGATGGCCATGTCTTTCTTTCTTCAGTCGAAAAGAAATTAAGGTTTTTGATGAAAACATTCCAGGATTTTTCTCCATATAATGGACTTCAATGGGAACCAAACGGTTCAAGGTCCTAATGAGAGTTTCAGTGCAGCTTCAAAGGGCTTTAAACGGCACCAGACGATGAATAAGGGTCTTATCAAGCGAAACGATCAGAATTTGGTGAAAAACAATCTGACAATTTAGCAGTTTTTCAGTATAATCATACCGTTCACTCATATTCATGAGAGTATTCATGTATTTAATCCCCACATGACTGAGTTTTCATGCAATAACTTGCCTTGTTTTGCCATTAAGGGCAGAAATGGTTTATAAATATCTTTTTGAATGTTCTGCAATCCTTAATTTTATAAATATATACCTGTATATATATAGTTTGTACTGTCCCCTATCAATGCCAAGGGATTGCCTAGGGATTTTCCAATCCTTTGTGGGGCACGTACTCATCTGCCTAATTTCTTTCATCTAGCGGCAGTCGTCATCTTTCACTTCAAATTGTCTTAGCTCTTCATTTGTTAGATTCTCTATTGTGAATGGGTCTTTTGTGTTGCTGGTTTAGACAAAAGCCAGAGTGATTATTAAAGGAGTAGTTCACTTTTTTAAAAAAAACTTTTGCTGATAATTTACTCACCCCCATGTCATCCAAGATGTCCATATCTTTCTTTCTTCAGTCGAAAAGAAATTAAGGTTTTTGATGAAAACATTCCAGGATTTTTCTCCATATAATGGACTTCAATGGGAACCAAACGGTTCAAGGTCCTAATGAGAGTTTCAGTGCAGCTTCAAAGGGCTTTAAACGACACCAGACGATGAATAAGGGTCTTATCAAGCGAAACGATCAGAATTTGGTGAAAAACAATCTGACAATTTAGCAGTTTTTCAGTAAAATCATACCGTTCACTCATATTCATGAGAGTATTCATGTATTTAATCCCCACATGACTGAGTTTCCATGCAATAACTTGCCTTGTTTTGCCATTAAGGGCAGAAATGGTTTATAAATATCTTTTTGAATGTTCTGCAATCCTTAATTTTATAATTATATACCTGTATATATATATAGTTTGTACTGTCCCCTATCAATGCCAAGGGATTGCCTAGGGATTTTCCAATCCTTTGTGGGGCACGTACTCATCTGCCTAATTTCTTTCATCTAGCGGCAGTCGTCATCTTTCACTTCAAATTGTCTTAGCTCTTCATTTGTTAGATTCTCTATTGTGAATGGGTCTTTTGTGTTGCTGGTTTAGACAAAAGCCAGAGTGATTATTAAAGGAGTAGTTCACTTTTTTAAAAAAAAACTTTTGCTGATAATTTACTCACCCCCATGTCATCCAAGATGTCCATATCTTTCTTTCTTCAGTCGAAAAGAAATTAAGGTTTTTGATAAAAACATTCCAGGATTTTTCAGGAATAAAGGAATAAATTACAGGAATAAATTACATTTAAAATGTACTGAAATTGACAGTTATTTTAAATTGTTTAATTGTAACTTATTTATTTTTTGAGTACAAAAATGAACGAAATGAACGAATCTTTTTCGAGTCATTTGGTTCATTCAACGAACGAATTGACTCAGAAAAAGATTCGTTCATTTTGATGAATGAGTTCGAACAGGAGAGTCACACAGAACAGAGCAAGGTGAGCATTTGAGCTTATAAAACTTAAACTTTGCTATTTTTAAAAAAAGTGACTGATCGTTTCGCTTGATAAGACTCTTATTCATCGTCTGGAATCATTTAAAGCCCTTTGAACAGTTTGCAGTTTGCACTGGACCTTGAACCGTTTGGTTCCCAATGAAGTCCATTATATGGAGAAAAATCCTGGAATGTTTTCATCAAAAACCTTAATTTCTTTTCGACTGAAGAAAGAATGACGTGGACATCTTGGATGACGGGGGTGAGTAAAAAGTGAACTACTCCTTTAAGTCAAATGCTGCATTCGCTTGTTGTTTTGAAAAAAAGTTTGTATTTCAGTTTCCCTCTTTTTTTTATTGCTTGTCCCTTCAGCATTGCCAGCAGTAGCCGAGACAACCCAGTCCACATATGGGACGCGTTCTACGGGGTCCTCCGTGCATCTTTTCGTCCCTACAACCACCTGGATGAGCTGACCGCGGCCCATTCCCTGTGTTTCTCTCCCGACGGCTCTCAGCTCTACTGCGGCTTTGATAAAACCGTCAGGGTTTTCCACACCGACCGTCCTGGGAGAGACTGCGAGGAACGGCCCACCATGGGTGAGGGTCCCTCTTGTATAGAAATAACCGCTACATCAATCACTCTCACTCTTCAAACAGGTTTTAATCGGGGTCATTAAGACGGCTGTCTGGCTTGCATGGGTGTGGAACGCCTGTAATCCCATTTCATTTCTTTTTGTTTGTTTGGGTGGATTCATTCCAATGGCGGGACACACGTATTGTGCTTGATTGAGCTAACATGGCTCTCATCTAGACAGTGGCTGTGGATATAATTATCTTAGCATGTTTGTGGTGTCTGACTCATTCACGTTGTTTCAACACTGCGATTGTAATTATTGGCCTGGATGTAACACAAAAGATCTTTTGTTCAGAATCATGAGTGTTTGAAATATGCAGGCCTATTATATTATAGTAAAATTGATAATATAGTTCTGATTAGATGAGCCACATACCAAAGTAGCTGATATACGTACTGTACATTACTGTTCAATGGTTCGGGGTCAAATGTATGAAGAGTTCAGATGCAAAAGCCTCTAAATGCCATTTGAAATTTTCTTCTAAAATGATCATTTTTATCAAGCTTGTATATTTAAGTTCAGTAATTTCACTTAAATGGCAATGCAGATTACCTATTAATTGTCATTTAAGTGAAATCACTGAACTTAAATATACAAGCTTGATAAAAATGCATTTAGAGGCTTTTGCATCTGAACTCTTCATATATATATATATTATTCAAGGACATTTATAGTCGTGTTGCATAATATTTCTGATGTTGAAATATATTCAAAACTTTCTATTCATCAAAGAATCCTGAAAAATTGCATCACACTTTCCATCAAAAGAACTGTTTTCAACATTGATGATAATGTTTCATGAGCAGCAAATCATCATATTAGAGTGATTTCTGAAGGATCATGTGACACTGAAGACTGAAGTAATGATGCTGAAGATACATTACATTTTAAAATGTACTGAAATTGACAGTTATTTTAAATTGTTTAATTGTAACTTATTTATTTTTTGAGTACAAAATCTTACCGACCCCAAACTTTTGAACAGAAGTGGACACCTGTGACGGCACATCAAATTAATTCTGTATTTATGCGTAAAGTTGCAATGTTGTTTGACTCCCGCCGTAAGCGAGTAAATTCAGCTTCTCGTTAGACCCCTTAAAGGGACAGTTCACCTAAACATTCAAATTCTGTCATTAATTACTCGCCCTCATGTCGTTCATCTTCAGAACACAAATCTTTTTTTAAAGAAATCTGAGCTCTCTGTCCCTGCATTGACAGCTACATAACTGACACTTTGTGACAGGTTCAGTTGAGCTTCTGTTTATGTTAGTTGATCAATGTTTATACAGTATGTGAATAAAAGCCTAAATCAAATGATCATGTAAAGGCTAGCGATTGAGTTTCTTCTGAAAAATTTGGCTTAATTGCTCGACTCATATGGATTAGTTTTACAAACTTTTTGTGAACTTTTTGAAGCGTATCTGTCAATGGAGGAACCGAAATCTCTCAGATTTCGTTAAAAGGGTCTTCATTTCTATTTTGAAGATGAACGATCGAGTGTTGAGCGACATGAGGGCGAGTAATTAATGACAGAATAATCCCTTTATAACCCTAAAACTGTATTCTGGACAAATGTGGGCAAAATAGTTTTGATTTATTTTTTAAAAATACTTCCCTTGATCTGAGCGGTACAAGACTTGGCTACTTTTCCTAAGTTTGCCTCCTGAACACACACACACATTTTTTTTTTCACACTCAATTCTACAATGTTATGTGGGTGAAAAACTACTTAATCTTGTATTTGGGTCAAAAATGGGCACCTATAGAAATGAATGGGAAAAACTGTAATTTAGAGCGTTCTAAAATAAGTCAAAATAAGACACCCTGGTGACAGCAAAGTCGCTTCATCTTAAGGTTTTAGCTCTAAGAATTTTTTTGGAATGTTATTTTAATGTAGTTAAAAAATTAAACATAAAAATAATCATAATTTACATAGAAAATATGGTACTTTTTGAAGTAAATAATTTCAAAAATACTCCCAAAATAAAAAAATACCATAAATGGATAGACAAAACTTTATCAAAGACAGTGATATAACATTTATAATAACATTTCGATCAGAGTCGAAGGTCTCATGCGTGTTCCGTCTTTCCCTCGGCAAAGGGATTTTTAATCAAATGCAAAATGTTTCATCTGACTCCATAAAATGAAAAAGGTTTTCAATGATATCTGTTCATCATTTAATAAGTTAATGCTTGACTATTCCTTTTAACTCTAATGAAAATAAAGTCAAAGTCTGTTAGAATAATCAAATATAACAATTTATTATGTCAGGTAAATGTATCATTACAATTCCGTAATTCAATGCAAACCGTCAAATGTTCTAGAACAAAGGACTTTACCCAACACATTAAAGGAGTAGTTCACTTTTGCTGATAATTTACTCACCCCCATGTCATCCAAGATATACATTTCTTCAGTCGAAAAGAAATTAAGGTTTTTGATGAAAACATTCCAGGATTTTCTCCATATAATGGACTTCAATGGGAACCAAACGGTTCAAGGTCCAAAAGAGAGTTTCAGTGCAGCTTCAAAGGGCTTTAAACGACACCAGACGATGAATAAGAGTCTAATTTAGGACCCTTCGAGTCAAAAAGATCTGTACATTTTAATGAACGAGTTTGAACAGGAGAGAGTCAGGAACGTGCATCACAGAACTGAGCAAGGTGACCATTTGTGCTTATAAAACTTAAACTTTTTTATTTATTTTTGAAATGAGCGATCGTTTCACTAGATAAGACCCTTATTCATCGTCTGGTGTCATTTTAAGCCCTTTGAAGCTGCACTGAAACTCTCATTTGAACCTTGAACCGTTTGGTTCCCATTGAGGTCCATTATATGGAAAAAAATGCTGGAATGTTTTCATCAAAAACCTTAATTTATTTTCGACTGAAGAATGAAAGACATGGACATCTTGGATGACATGGGGGTGAGTAAATTATCAGCAAATGTTTTTTTTAAAAGTGAACTACTCCTTTAACTACATGAATCCTGAGTCTCGACGATACAGGATTCACGGGCTGATCTGATACAGAAAAAGCAGCCCTGAGCTCTCCGTCGCATCGACCATTAAAGCTCTTTGTTCTCTAATACAAAATAACTTTTGTTCCTGTTTTTCTCCCCGCTCGTTTCATACCTCATTCTTCTTTCAAGTGAAGAAACAGGGTCAGACTGGCATTATCTCCTGCATTGCCTTCAGTCCGTGCCAGTCCATGTACGCCTTAGGCTCATATTCTCGTTCGACCGGCCTTTACTCTTGTGATGATGGATCTCTGCTGGCTCTTCTGCCCACTCGACACCACGGAGGCCTTACACACCTGCTGTTCTCACCCAACGGCTATCACATGTACACGGGCGGCCGCAAGGTCAGTGTGCAAATGAAATATGACGGATATCAGATGCATCGGCCGCTGCTATTTCCTTGCATGTTTTGAATTGTCTCGCTAATACTGTGTGTCCCTGCCTTTAGGACTCGGAGATCCTGTGCTGGGACGTGAGAGATCCAGGACAGGTTCTGTTCTCCTTGCACAGGAACGTCAATACCAACCAGCGCATCTACTTTGACATGGACCAGTAAGATCAACTCGCCTAAAAACTCAACCATAGTATTCAGACCTGTTTATGTTCTGCTCATGTGTGCGTCTGAATTAGATCCGGACGATATCTGCTGAGCGGGGACACCGATGGTGTGGTGTCAGTGTGGGACACCCTCACAGCGCCACCTGATGGGAATGAGGAGACACTACAGCCAATGCTGCAGTATCAGGCGCACACAGATTGTGCTAATGGCATCAGGTACAAGTATTAATTAAAGGGTTAGTTCCCCCAAAAATGAAAATGATGTCCTTAATGACTCACACCGAGCTCGTGAGACCTCCGTTCATCTTCGGGACACAGTTTAAGATATTTTAGATTTAGTCCGAGAGCTTTCTGTCACGAAACTGATTTCGGACAGACTTCTGAGGCAGAGGGACGCTTTAATGATCTACAGCTAAATAGAGTGAGCTCTGGTGAATATTTAATTACTGGAAATCCCTAGAAATTACATCAGAAGTGGAAAATGTTGATTAAAAACTTACATTTATGCACAAACACACCTTTCAGATGCCATCTTTATTTTATTGCTCAACTCTCACAGATTGGAAAGCGAAGGATACATCTATTCGATACTGAACTCACGATACGATATTATTGCGATACTCCAAGACATACGATAAAAGGTTAACCAAAAATATACTGTTGATTAAAATGCTAAATTTGATATTACATTGTGTGTGTAAATGAATCAGCTTGGACTTGGTGCTGATAACCCAATGCACAGGACAATAGTGACACCAGAATACAAATATTCATGATTCTGAAGCTGAAAAATACTGAATTATTTAGACGAATATGCTTACACTCTTTCCCTGACTAGCAGTGTTGGGAGTAACGCATTACAAAAGTAATACATTACAGTAACATATTACTTTTTGCTGTAACGCAGTAGTGTAAGGCATTACTAATCAATTTTCAGTAATATTTTACTCGTTACATGTTCAGTGAGGCATGTATTACAGTTGTATTACAGTGTATTGTCTGCTTTTACTTCTTAAAAGGCAACATACTATGTGAAAGTTTTAAAGCAGTCTTTTAGTGCCAGTTCAGAGCGGTCGCGTCTGTAACATTGTTTTTTCCTCATAAATGCGAACACGAAAACTAAAATAAAATGAATATTTTAAGTTCTATGGAGACTGAAGAGCCAACCCTTCCTCATCCGATTTGCGCAGTGTAATTAACAGAATTACAAAAAATATATTTTGCCTCCTATTTTTTTGTCACGCATGAATGTGTGTCTTTTCCCTAATATTAAAAATAAAACATAGACTGATATTTGTCTAATGTCTGGAGTCCTTTATGTATTTTCTGAGAATTTTTATTTCAAGTTTTGACTGCAAATGTCATGTCCATAATGCTGGACTTCCCCAATTTTAAATAATTTATCCTCAACTAGTTTTGTGGTGTAGGTCTACGTCTTTTATAATGTTAACTTCAAATAATACTAATAGCCTAATTTAAAGATAAGGCAGCATTGGATCTGGACGGTAAGGAGAATAACGCTGGGAGTTGGAAGAGGTTTGTCGCGATTCTGTAGGTTCGTGGATCTGAGTCGTGTGGCGAATCGCGATTTCGGTTTCATATTAAATATCGTTACAGCCCCAAAGTTAAGTTCTACTTAGTTATTTTGGTGAAAGGAACTCAAAAGTAATACATGAGTAATGTAACGCATTACAATTCTGAGACAGTAATATTGTAAGGTAATGAATTACTTTTAAATAACAGTAACAAGTAATACCTAATGTATTACAGTTTGGAAGTAACTTGCACAACACTGCTGACTAGATATTTTAAAAATAATGTAGGCTACTTTTTACACAAATATTCCCCCATTGCATTATTTTCAACATTATATATAGTAATTTAATGTAGTACTGACACTAAAACTCTGAAAACGTGAATTTTTTTCCTCACACAGAAATGTTATTTTGGGTGAACTATACACAATACGTATACATATTGTTGCGTTTTTGTATTACGAGATATTGTGAGCCGATATATTGTTATACACCCCTATTACATAGTGCACGTTTTAATCTGCTAAATAAATAAATGTAAATGACTAAACATTTCTAACTTTACCTCTCCTTTCTAGTGTGCACCCTTTCATGCCATTAGTGGCTTCGTCCAGTGGTCAGCGCAAGTTCTGCTGGCCGTCTGACAGCGGGGACTCGGGGTCTGATTCAGACGAGGCGAATGTGATGCCAACAAACGACGTCCGACAGGACAACGCTCTGGTGCTGTGGTGGGCCGGCCCATTGGGCTCCACCAATGAGAGGCCGCAGGGGGAGGAGCCAGCGGTCGTTGAAAGCTAGAACATTTGATTGTAAAACTGCACACCAAACGGACCCATAATCTACTGCCCAAACCTATCACACTGATTGTTAAGAGTTATAAGACTGTAATTCTGCATTGGTTTTAATTGTAGAATAGTCCGTTTTTTTAAATCCCCCGGCCTTTTTGCATCCCGCTAGGTTCGTAAACCTCGATCGGTGAATGTCTAAAAGTCCAAACAAACCACAATCAACTGAATTTAAACTGGTTCTGACAAAAAATTATGATTTTGATGATCTGGAACATCTCTGAAATATGAATAATTCATTTTAATTTTTTTTTTTGTTTCGATGGCTCTTTAAAGGGATAGTCCACTTTTCTTGGAAATAGGCTCATTTTACAACTCCCCCAGAGTTAAAGGGTTAGTTCACCCTCAGTATTTACTCACCCTCATGTTGTTCCAACCCTGTAAGACCTTCGTTCATCTTCGCAACACAAATTAAGATATTTAAGATATTAAGATCGCTCCTGTATACTAGTCCATAGGCTTCTTGAGGGAATGGCATCGAAAAGTCATTAAAGACATCGTTAAAATAGTCCAAGTGACTACAGTGACTCAATTTTAACTTTATCAAGCGACGAGAACACTTTTTGTGCGCAAAAACAAACAAAAATATCGACTTTATTTCAACTATTCACTTCCTTCTCCATAAGCCTATAGTCCGTTAACGTAGTGTGATTGCGTAGAGCTACGTCACACGTAGGCTCACTATTGGCCGACACTGGTCATGTGTGTGTGATGCGTGTGACGTACAATAACAGAAGCTTACGCTATTAAACTAGTAACCTGACTCGCGCAGAGGGAGAAATAAACGAATAGTTGAAATAAAGTCGTTATTTTTGTTGTTTTTTTGCGCACAAAAAGTGTTCTCGACGCTTGATAAAGTTAAAATTGAGCCACTGTAGTCACTTTGTAGACTATTTTAACGATGTCTTTAATGACTTTTCGAGGACAGCAAGTCATTCCCTCAAGAAGCCTATGGACTGTATGCAGGAGCGATCTTAATATCTTAAATATCCTTAATTTGTGTTCCGAAGATGAACGAAGGTCTTACGGGGTTGGAACAACATGAGGGTGAGTAAATACTGACAGAATTTTCATTTTTGGGTGAACTAACCCGTTAAACAGTTGAGTTTCACCGTTTTAAAATGCATTCAGCCGATTTTCTGCTATTTAGAAGAATATCAGTAACCAGACAGTTTCTGGTCTCATTGACTTCCGGAAGTCAATGAGACCAGAAACTGTCTGGTTACTGATATTCTTCTAAATAGCAGAAAATAGTCTGAATGGATTCAAGAACAGTAAAACTCGACTGTTTAACTCTGGGGGAGTTGTAAAATGAGCCCATTTCCAAAAAAAAAGTGGAGTATCCCTTTAAATTGATGTTTACGTTGGGTTTTCTAAGGATCTGCCGGAGTGAGATGCCTCTCAGGTTTACCGTTTACCTGCACGGCCTTTTCCGATTCGCTTTTGGCTTGTTTTCCTTTCACCGTGTAGAACCTGTTTTCAGGAAACACGTTGAGCCTTGTCTGGGACTTTCAGTGAAGACAGAACAGTTATTTCAGGAGCAGGTTTAATCCATGATTTTGACACCGGGATGGTCTGTGTATGATGGACTGAGACGGTTTATCTAATGTTAAATGTGTTATAAAGCTACAGTGGACAGCTGTGAATATATTTTTGTAAGCCAGTAATCTGCTTTAGTGTGCGTGAATGACTGGTTGGTTTCCGGCCTCTCAATGAGCCTCGTTGCTTTAGCTGAGGCGGCACATTCCCTTTTATAATAACTTGTGTTTGTTTGTTTATGTGTGTGTGTGAGAGAGTCTTTTCATTTTTACAAATGTACACTTTTACCTTGTCTTTATGTTCTTTAATTTACTCTTTAAAGCAGTGGGTTTGAATGTTTCAGGCTTGCCAAACATACTCTAGTCATCATATTACAGTACATCCACTGCTGAAAGCTTCAGTTTTTGTACAAATGTGTAACACATCCCCTTTTATTTTGTACAGTTTTCCTGGATTGTAAAGCCATCTCATTCAGGTCTGCTTGTGGCTCTTTCTGCCCGGAGGAACCGTTTGCTACAGGTAGATCGCAGTGGCTAAGATTAATAAACATGTTTACGTAAAAAAATGTCGTAATTAGTGGTGTTTGCAAAGGTAAGTTACTATTGCGAATGCTTTGAACAAACCTCTAACTCAAAGTATTAAACTTCATGGGCGCGTAACTTCTCCCGTCCAGCATTTGTTCTGCGATATCATGCCAGTTTCAACGCAATCATAGGCACTAAAGTTGTCTTAAGAAAAAAATATTGAAAATATAAAATTCTAAGACGTTTGTTAGGATGTTCCGAAGTGCAACTCTTGAAACATGTTGTAAGTGTTTTTAAAAGAGCATCGTTTTTTTTTTTTACAGCAGTGTATTACAACAATTTCAATATATACAAATTGTGTGATGCATATTGGAAAGAAGTTATTATAAAGTAAATTTTAATTAAAAAATGATTTTTTTGTCAAATTTTGAATGAAAAACAATCTTAACAAAAATGTTAGCATTCTTAGTCACAATAAAATGACGAATCATTTCCATATATTTACCTAAAATCTGAGTTTAATGGATTATCGAAGAATAAATAAAAGGTAGGGCGGTTTGTATTGGATGTGAGTGTCGATTGTGAAGGGGTCATTATGTGAACTTAGTGATTGTAAAAGTCGGACATGTCTCCAAAAGATAAGTTATTTTCCCTGGAAGATCAAGTTAATTATACATTGAACACAATAAAATCTGTAATATGTAATTTGCAAAATAGACACAAAACAAAACTTATTTTAAAGGGGTGGTATAGCGCCCGTTTTTACAAGATGTAAAATAAGACTCTGATGTCTCCAGAGTCCAGAGTGTGTATGTGAAATTTTAGCTCAAAATACCCCACAGATAATTTTTGTAGCATGGTTAAAATGGTTCCTTTTTGGGGATGAGCAAACACGCGTCGTTTTGTGTGTGTCCCTTTAAATGCAAATGAGCTGCAGCTCCCGGCACAGAGGGCGGAGCTTCAAGAGCTCCTGTGTTAGCAGAAAATGTCTCCCTTTGCTTTGAACTTTTAGCGTTTTAATTTTGCAGATGTTGTGTATGCTCTTTAATACTTTGAGTTAGAAAACACAAACACATTTAGAACTACATATCTCTTATCTAAACCAACATACAAAATGTTCTTTAGCTGTGTCTGCATCTGAAGATTAGTTAGGATGTTGCTGTTCGCACGTCATGCGAGGAGGAAAAGCAAAGAGCGATGATGTGTTGAAGGTGTGACATTCAGCATTGACTGTCCAAGTCGAGAAAACGTCTGACTTTGTGGATGTTCAGCTGGGTGAATCTGCTTCATATGTGGGCGCAAATGGCTGGAAGTTGTCAAGTGTGACTAGAAGTTGTTGTTTGCTTTCTGTGTGGGTGAAAAGAGTTGAGAGTGATGAGGTTTGGCAAAGTTGTTTCCTCACGGGGATGAACAGAGGTTTTTTGATCAATTCCGCTTCAGATGATGGCCTTTCATCCAGACATTAATGCTTGCTACAAATGCAGTGATTCATGAGGATAACTGGTTGTTAGAGGGATGAAATAAGATAATTAGTTGAGTATCTTCATAAGAACGATGTAAGAGGTGATGAATACTGATTTGATGTAAATGGAGAATAAAAGCGGTCTATGTACTGAGCCCTGTGGCACTCCGGTGGGTATTTACTGTGGGTATTTATTTCACCAAGTACCAACCAATTAACAACTTTCCAATCAACCAATCAGATTTGAGGGACAAGTTTACAGTTTATGTCAAATTTAGGTTTAGATCCAGGGTGATGTACTTAACCATCAGTGTTATTCATTTATCTCACCTATCAGCTAGCATCATGGCAGCAACTTTTGCAAGGGTAAGCACCAGTCATATTGTGTTTAGAAAATGTTCAAATCTGTGTTTGTTTTCTATTTTAAATAAATTTTTAATATGTAATTTTAATGTTTTATTTTTGGATTTATCATTTTGGAATATTTCTGTTACATCGTTTTGGTTTCCAAATATCTGTGAGGTTCCATTTTGAGCATTATATTCCATTTTAGGCTCTTTGTATTGCACAAACTGTGACCCACAAATGAGCATGAACCCTGAAGCAAAACATCTCAAATGACTAGCGCAGTGGGAGGCTGCTCATAAAACACTTCCACACAATAAAACGCACACACACATACACATGCTGGCAGGCATCTTGTCTGAAATCTCTTGGATCAAATCATTCTTGAATGCTAAGCAGCGCACAGTCTGTTGTTTTGTTGTCCATGTTGCTAAGCGACCATCAGCAAGTCAAAGGCTGAGAGAAAAGACAAATCCCGAAAGAAAATGAGACGTGGTTGAGGGCAGAAAATTGTGAGTTTTAACAACGAATCTCTGGTGCTTCTGTGGACCAAGGTTCAGTGTTTGTGAAGGCAAAATGTGGGACACGAGGTCTCTCGAGAAGATGGTGAACAGGACGACTCTGAGCACACAGAGAGTGCTCCACACACACATTCTGGGTGAGTGTAGCCTTAATACCACACAAACATCCTCTCTTCAAGCCTTCAATAGCGCATACCAGGTCACATATAGGTTCCTCTCCGGTAGTGTAATCTGAATTCATGCCGAAGGGCAGAACATTCAGTGTCTCAGACAACCCGAGTAAAACTCGCAGCAAGCAGTGCCATCAACCTCCACACGTCCATGAGTTTTTATAGAGTTATTTAGTATGGCCTACGGTTGCTAGGGTGTGGGACTCTGGTATTTACTACTGCTGGACTTTTGTAAATGAAAGAGGTCAAAAATGATACACAAGTTCATCCACAAAAAAAATATGAATATGTATTTGAGAGAAACAAAAATGTATGTAAGTTTAAAACTTAAAGGTATACACTCACCGAAAGGATTATTGGGAACACCATACTAATACTGTTTGACCCCCTTTTGCCTTCAGAACTGCCTTAATTCTATGTGGCATTGATTCAACAAGGTGCTGAAAGCATTCTTCCACCACATCCCAAAGATGCTCTATTGGGTTGAGATCTGGTGACTGTGGGGGCCATTTTAGTACAGTCAACTCATTGTCATGTTCAAGAAACCAATTTGAAGTGATTCGAGCTTTGGGACATGGTGCATTATCCTGCTGGAAGTAGCCATCAGAGGATGGGGACATGGTGGCCGTAAGGGGATGGACATGGTCAGAAACAATGCTCAGGTAGGCCGTGGCATTTAAACGATGCCCAATTGGCACTAAGAGGCCTAAAGTGTGCCAAGAAAACATCCCCCACACAATTACACCACCACCACCAGCCTGCACAGTGGTAACAAGGCATGATGGATCCATGTTCTCATTCTGTTTACGCCAAATTCTGACTCTACCATCTGAAATCGAGACTCATCAGACCAGGCAACATTTTTCCAGTCTTCAACTGTCCAATGTTGGTGAGCTCTGTCAAATTGTAGCCTCTTTTTCCTATTAGTAGTGGAGATGAGTGGTACCCGGTGGGGTCTTCTGCTGTTGTAGCCCATCCGCCTCGAGGTTGTGTGTGTTGTGGCTTCGCAAATGCTTTGCTGCATACCTCGGTTGTAACGAGTGGTTATTTCAGTCAAAGTTGCTCTTCTATCAGCTTGAATCAGTCGGCCCATTCTCCTCTGACCTCTAGCATCAACAAGGAATTTTCGCCCACAGGACTGCCGCATACTGGATGTTTTTCCCTTTTCACACCATTCTTTGTAAACCCTATAAATGGTTGTGCGTGAAAATCCCAGTAACTGAGCAGATCCCGTCCAGCACCAACAACCATGCCATGCTCTAAATTGCTTAAATCACCTTTCTTTCCCATTCTGACATTCAGTTTGGAGTTCAAGAGATTGTCTTGACCAGGACCACACCCCTAAATGCATTGAAGCAACTGCCATGTGATTGGTTGATTAGATAATTGCATTAATGAGAAACTGAACAGGTGTTCCTAATAATCTTTTAGGTGAGTGTATTTCACCCAAAGTCTTAAAGGGATAGTTCACCCAAAAATGAAAAATGTTGGTCCAAACCTGTACTACTTTGGGTGAAGTATCTAACTATTTATGTTTCATGTGTATTATTAGATGTTTCTCCTGAAACTTCTTACACCATGTCTATACACCTGACACAATGGACACAACAAAATGACAAATGCAAATCCAGCAGATTCCAAACAGAAATACAAGAATAAAGGTCGTAACAATCCTGAAGCTACTTCTGATACGAAGGACTGTTGCGATCTGCGTTTCTTTGTTCTATTGCGCTTTTTTCCCCCTCCCTTTTCTTTCTTGTTCTGTCTGATTTCAGATTTTTGTCCAATGATGGTGTGTACGATCGTCATTGGCTGTCCAGTCGATGCGTGGATTTACAGTGGTTGCTTTGCCGCGGACAGCTTCTTGCGACAACAGTTGTGTATGATTTCAACATGACATCATGACTTTTGCGTAAACATACACGCCACTTTCGAGTCAAGTGGCATGTTATCTCTACGCATTTTGAGCTATCCGCGTGTATGTCTACGCCATTAACGTCCGAGTGAGTCTGTACACGCCGTCAAATGTCCGCTCAAGACAAAGCAAAATTTAGATCTACATCTGGGGAGCGATCTTTTTTTTTTCCTAGAATGGTAAGGGAACACTCATAAATGCCATTAACCCCAGTGACGGTTAGGTTTAGGGACGGAGTTGAGGTAAGTCATATATTTATATATACAGTAATAACTTTAAGTCAACGCGCTTTTCATAAACACGCTGAAAAGCGATTATGCGTCTTGATAGCACGCCAAAAATGGAAATACGAACTGGCGTGTCATATACACGCTACTTCATGAGATCAGTCTGATCCAAGATGTCCATGTCTTTCTTTCCTCAGTCGAAAAGAAATTAAGGTTTTTGATGAAAACATTCCAGGATTTTTCTCCATATAATGGACTTCAATAGGAACCGGATGGTTCAAGGTCCAAAAGACTTTTCAGTTTCAGATGCAGCTTCAAATGTCTTTAAACAATATCAGACGATGAATAAGGGTCTTATCATGCGAAACGATCGGTTATTTCAAAACTTATTCCAAAAATGTAACTTTTTTAAGCTAGCCTTGCTATATTCTGTGAGGCGCATTTGCAACGTCACGTATTACGTAATTACGTTCAAAAGGTCACGGGCGACGTAGCCGAAAGTACAGAGTCAGTGTTTACAAGTTGAACGCATAGGTTGAACGTGCAAACTAGCTCAAACACCGTATACAAAAAAAGGAATTAAAAGGTAAAACAACGTTGTCGGACGATTTTGATTCTGTACTTCCGGCTACGTCGCCCGTGACCTTTTGAACGTAATTACGTATTACGTGACGTTACAAACGCGCCTCAGAGAATATATCAAGGCTAGCATTTGTCCTTAGAAAAGTTACATTTTTGGAATAAGTTTTGAAATAACCGATCGTTTCGCATGATAAGACCCTTATTCATCGTCTGGTGTCGTTTAAAGACATTTGAAGCTGCATCTGAAACTGTTATTAACTGTCTTTTGGACCTTGAACCGTTTGGTTCCCATTGAAGTCCATTATATGGAGAAAAATCCTGGAATGTTTTCATCAAAAACCTAAATTTCTTTTCGACTGAGGAAAGAAAGACATGGACATCTTGGATGACATGGGGGTGAGTAAATTATCAGCAAAAGTTTTTTCAAAAGTGAACTAATCCTTTAAGGTCCTTGCAAATTTTTTCGCCAAATAGTTTTGCCTCCGAAACTTTTGTCTGGTCAAAAAAATTTTTTATTTTATGCATTATTTGCATTCGTAGCAAGCATTTCAAGAGGTGTTTTGACGATTCACAGGCACGGAATGACGAATACAAAAAAGTGAATACAAAGATTTAGGATAGATAAGAAGTCGACACAAATAAAACAACTGTTGACTTTAAGAATAAAACTGTACATGAACGTGGACAACATACTTGATATTTGGGGAAGCTCTTTACATTACAGACTTGGGTCTCTGAGCACAGTTTGAGATGTTTCTCTTCTGAAACTCTAGAAAGAGTCACGTGGCTCTTTTTCCACAGGAGGGACATGTGGAAAGACAAAGTTTTCGTTTGCTCTCTATTAAGCATCCAGGATAAACGAGTGAGATATTAGAGATAACATTTATGGTTTTTATTTCCTATGTGCATCTTCCGTTTAAGATCTTCCGTTTATTTCATTTTTATACGATCGTAATCAGTTGCCACCTGTTGCAACCGCTGACTCTCATGCTAAAACCACTTCTTCTATCAGAACTAGGAGAACGGCTGTGTCCGTGGTCATCTCCCGACGCTAGAACAGACAACCACCTAAAATTGGCTCCAAACTTGGTCAATTCCCGACCTGCGATTGGACGGGAACAGCCCGACGCCCCCGTCGTGGAGGAATTCAAGCAGTTGGCAGAGGAGGAGAAACGTGCTGCCCTTAAACTCCAAGAGGAGGTGAATATTTGTAATCCTCAAGTGAACCGTGTCGAAAACGTAATTAATAGAGACGTATTAGACTGCAACACTGTGTCTCCTGCAATTCAGAAAGCCATATTTCAGTCTCCAGGGAAGCAGTCTGGAGAGATTTGATTAGGACTTGATTAAAACTTTCTGATAAAAAGACTCTAATTCAACTTCTTTTTCCCTGTCCAGTAGCAGCAGCTTAATCCTCGCTGCGTCCGAGTGTCAGATTTAACGAATGATCCGGTTTCGACTCCAATGCCAGTAGCAGTCAAATCTTCGCCATTGTGTCGGAGAAATGAGAAGAGCTTTTGTAATAGGGTGTAATTGCTTGTGTAATTGCTCTCCAGGGAAAGCAAGCAGCAGCCAAACCCAAAGATGACTCCCCTCTTCATCAGCCCAGTACAGTTGCCCTGCCAACACTGATCATCCATCCATTTCTTCCTCTCCCTCCCCAACGCCATGTCTCTTTGTGTTCTCTCTACCTCTTTTCGCATTCACCCCAACACTTTCATCCTTCTCTGTCCTCCTCATCGGTTTTCAACCCTCTTCCTCTCGTTCACGTGTTCCCCAGAGTCTGCAGGCCCGGTTTCGGGAGGCCCTGCGAGCGAGGGACAGGCTGGAGGCTGAAATGAGGCGAGAGCTTCAGGCCGAGCTTCAGGCCCAGTTCAGAGCTCGTTGTGAAGGCCTGAAGGCTCAGATGGAGGAAGAGAAGGTCCAGGCCGTAGGGGAAGCCTGTGGGAAGCTGCGAGAACAGCTGAACAAAGAGGCAGAGGAGACCAGAGAGACAATAATACAAACCGTACGAGAAGAGACTCAGGTGTGTGCCTTTATTTTTGGATGTTTGATTCCCACAATTATAAACCAAATACAGTACATTGTGGTGAGGTCAGCTTCATAAGAGCACTTGTTTGGTATGTAAACATGTCTGTTACGTTTTAGGGCAATAAAGTGCTGCCGTCGTGACGTTAAAACACGGAAGACTAATTTGTCCCTCGAGATTTTCCTATGGGTTTTTATAATGGGGCAATAAGTAAAATAAGGTCTGTAGTAAACATGCAAAAGAAAACGATTAGACAATGTGCAATTTAGTTTGCAATAATGTCCGGCTGACTATATTATCATGCTTGTGCAGTAACGCATTTACTATGCAAATAAATATGTGGACCGCCTCTAGGCTTCCACTAACCAAATAGTTTTTTGGGGGGTTGTTTTGTCTAATAATTGTTTAATTACATTCCTCAAAACAGTAGGTTTCGCCTGTAACAATATTATATTAAATTGAGATGCATGGTGCCAGTTGCATCAAGAATCACTGAACATTTTACTGAGGATTGAAAGATTTCATAGAATTTCTGTAATTGAATGATCCCTCATAGAAGTAGGCACAATCGTTGGTTTTCCAGGTAAAGAACCAAAAAAACTGTACAAATCATAAATCATACACAATAAAGTATATGGTGAAGTAAAGTAAGCTTCACAGTAAAGTAAAGTAACCATAAACAATGGATGGAAAAGCATAGTTTACTGTAAAGCTGCATCTTAGTTTTGCTTACCTTGGAGAAGATGAATCGCACTTTGGCAATTGTGGTTTTTATGTTAGGGGAGAATATGGACGCGGTCATGGCTAGGGAAAAAAGGCCAATTTGTCTTGCCAATCTTGTAAATGGAGCTTGAGGTAAATAGTTTTGAGTTTTAGCGCATGCCGCGTTGATACATTTCATGTTGCATTATTATTGGCTAGTCAGTAGACGTAGGTTGTAGAAGCAAACACACGGTGAGAAGATCATGCTAAATTACTGAAACTGTCAGAAAAATATTGTAGGCTATCTTTGGTCGCAAGACCGCGACAACGGCCGTCGTTGAACCTCTCACTGTTTGACGTAGAACCACCGTTTGGGAGCCACGACAGAAATCAATATCCACGATAGGTCATCTTTCATTTGACAGCCCAAAATCATACAAAGTGTACGGGACAATAAGGAAAAACAATCAACAGAACAGGGAACAGGTGTGTAACTTATGTTTAACTTACACGGAAACGTTTCTGAAGAGAAAACCCAAAAGCGGCGTTGCGTTATCAGTTTTTATTCTGCGTTTAGACGAGCGTTTTGGGTGGGAAATCCGCGTGCAGATGGTGACGCAAAAGTGTGTGAAATTCAATGTAGTATGCACTACAGGTGGCTAGAGTGCATAAACAACACCAAGTCCGCACGCCTGCGCACAACCTTCACTGTCAAGCAAACTTTGGCGTTTTTACCCTTTACACAGGAACGCGGCGGTGGAGCGTTTTAAAGATTTCCACTCTGGAGGGTGGTTTCAACTTTTTTTTTTGCTTTTTTTTTGCGTTTTTAAGCCTCAAAAACGCCGTCGCCGTGTAAACGAAAGGCACATCCGATAAAATATTTTTACGTTTTCACCCAGAATCGTTCTCGTGTAAACGGGGCTTAAACCACCCTTTCAGACAAGACAACACATAGCTGTAGCCTACATGACTGACTGAAGTGCAGTGAAAATATCCAAAGTGCTAGATTTATTTAATAATTATGATGCAATTATTGATTAACTGACTAACGACTGATTGATATACTAATATATGAGCCACTGTTTAAAGAAACAAGTGATTCATTCTGCTCCTTGCCTTCCTCTGTGTGTCAGGAGTGTGTGAGGAGGTGTGTGCAGGACGCCGAGAGAAGTGTTCGTGAGGAGTGTGACATGAAAGCAGAAGGAGAGAAACGGCTCCTACAGGACAGGCATGAACGAGAGATATCCGAGCTACAAAACAGGCAAAAACACACATGAAACTCCCCTCCTGCTCAGCCCAGATTCCTGTTGTGATGCATCTCAGCTATTCTCTTTCTCCTCCTCACCTTTTGTACATTTCATCAGTTTCTCTCTCTGTATCTTTTTGCCCTCTCCCTTTTCTACAGGAACCCTAGAATTTATAGATTTTGTTTCTGTCACCATCAACGCTGCCTCTCCACTTCCTTGTAATAATATTTTGAAGTGGTGCATGTGTGTGTGTTCCAGGCTCCAGCAGCTGCGAGACAGTCTGGAGCAGGCCTGCAGGGAGAGCACTCACTATGAAGCCGAGTTTAAGGTCAGCCCCTGTAATGAGGTCATCATGAATAAATGAACAGCTCTAAAACGGGACCTGCTCGAATCCAGCAGCATCTGCAACTAAATGACAGAATAACAGAGCTCTCTCTCTCTCCTCCCGAGCCAGATCCTCCTCTGACGTTTGGTTCTCGTTGACACTTTCTCCGCCATTGGTTGTGTTTTCTCTGTTAGCGAATCCGGTACTTTTTACTCTTTTATGAGTACTGTGATTTCAGACATACTTCTTTTGTCACATGCTGATTTTTGCCTACTAGGGAAGCATGCGATTTCTGAAACAGCCTCTCTATAGATTATTTCCGGCAAGCTACGACAAAAAATTTAAGTGCAACACGTGACCATTGAGCGTTTTGTCTTCGGCATCTTCGTTAATCCCCTCGCTATCAGACGTTCCGCGAGTCTCCTATCATATTGATAACGGCTCCCTGATGCGATAGTGTGACTGGATTTCTAACAATGGAAATCTTCAAGGAGTAGTTCACTTTTGAAAAAAACGTTTGCTGATAATTTACTCACCCCCATGTCATCCGAGATGTCCATGTCTTTCTTTCTTCAGTCGAAAAGAAATTAAGGTTTTTGATGAAAACATTCCAAGTTTTTTCTCCATATAATGGACTTCAATGGGAACCAAATGGTTCAAGGTCCAAATGAGAGTTTCAGTGCAAACTACAAACTGTTCAAAGGGCTTTAAACGATTATAGACGATGAATCAAGCAAAACGATCCCTCATTAAAAAAAAAAAAAAACTAAGTTTAAGTTTTATAAGCACAAATGGTCGCCTTGCTCTGTACTGTGATGCCTTCGTGACTCTCCTGTTCGAACTCGTTCATTAAAATGAATAAACCCTTTTCTGAGTCAATTCGTTCATTTCGTTCATTGAACCAAATGACTCGAAAAAAGATTTGTTCATTTTGATGAACGAGTTTGAACAGGAGTCACGAAGGCATCACAGAACAGAGCAAGGCGACCATTTGAGCTTATAAAACTTAAACTTTGTTATTTATTTATTAAATGAGCGATCGTTTCGCTTGATAAGACCCTTATTCATCGTCTGGAATCGTTTAAAGCCCTTTGAAGCTGCACTGAAACTCTCATTTAGACCTTGAACCGTTTGGTTCCCATTGAAGTCCATTATATGGAGAAAAATCCTGGAATGTTTTCATCAAAAACTCTTTTCGACTGAAGAAAGAAAGACATGGACATCTTGGATGTAAATTATTAGCAAAAGTTTTTTAAAAGTGAACTACTCCTTTAATGCTGGTCTAAAAGTTAAGTCAAATTCAAATGTAATACCTATTGTGGAGTGGTTGCTTACACATTACATCTGCACTTCACTAGATCGCCCTCAGTGATGCAATTCTGGAATCAGGCCTGGTTCCTCCCTGACATAATAAACAACAGTGCTGACATTTGACCTTTGGCTTGAGGACGCTTCCATCTTTGGGCATTATGAAGAATCCACCTGTTTAAATAACAGCATCTGTCGAACTGGCATTGAACCAGCATGTTGATGTGCTTGTGTTCCTCTTTCAGAAGGTGCAGGCGAGCTACATGCGGTTCGTGGACCTGACCGACTCCTCCCTCCACTCGGATTACCTGCTGAAACCCCGCAGGCTGGGGAGAGAGCCAGGACTCGTGGACACTGCGACACAGACCGATGATGAGATCCCCCCTCCTCTGTGATCTGCGCACAGTGTCTGTCTGGGTATTTAACAGTGTCCCGCAGTGAGACTTTGTCTTTAAGCATCGTTTTCCAATTATATCGTACTTTGAATATGTATTTGATGCACCACAGGTTTAAGTGAACTACAAAAGCTTCTTCTGTTGAACACACAAGAGGATATTTTGAAGAATGTTGATAATCAGACAGACGATATCCGTCGATTTTCATAGTAGGGAAAAAATACTTCAAAATCCATTCTTCAAAATCCCTTTTGTGTTCAACAGAATAAACTACAGGTTTGGAACAACATAATGATGAGTAAAGGACGACAGCATTTTCAATTTCGGGTGATATGTCACTTTTAAAAAATTATGAAAACCTTTACTCACTTGCCTTAATAATGTATCCTCCTTGGTCCCGAGATAGGAAACTTTACTTTCCCTTTAGTTAGTTATGACACATGTTAACTGTTGCATATTAAATTAAAAAAACATGTAATTGGTTTGTAAGTAAGTAACTAAAATTTATTTATATAGCACATTTCACAGAAAAAAATCACAAAGTGCTTCACAATAAAAGAGGAATACACAACATCAATAAAACATGATCCAAGTAACCAATGCAAATATAGCCTACATATATATATATATATATATATATATACACACACACATATATATACATACAGTATATACCCATGCATACACATACACATGTACAGTATATACAAACCCAAACAAACAGAAATACACATCAGACCGGCTAAACGCCCTAGTCTGTGTACTTTTGAAAATGAAATACAAACATATCATATCATAATGTTTTCAAAAGGGTGTACAGCACATACTGTTGAACTAACATGTTTATCAGATCAAATATTGATATATAATTATGCATATTTAATACCCTAATTAGTCTTTTTTACATTAGAGTGTGATTGACACTACTGATGAACAACACATCAAATATGTAATAATTTCCTGGAGCAGCTTACATTGTTTTTGTTAGTCATATTTTAATAACATTAAGATACAATGTGACTAATGTTACTCACTGAATCCAAATGACATCAAAATTTCACTTGAAATTGTTGTATAAAGAATACTTAATTGCCTTTTTTTCTATGATTATAAATATGCACAAATATTACAGAAAAAACTACAACGTATAAGTAAATGTAAACAAATGTATCTTTTTACTAGACATTAAAATGCCTGTTATTTATCAACTGCTCTATATATGAATAAATGAATGTAATGGCGCTAAAACAAAACAAAAAAATGACATGGATGGATTGATCGTTTTTTTTTTTTTAGTTGTGTTAACATCACATAAAATTGATGTGGCTGTCCAAATGAGTGATGTGTGTGAGTGGACTGTAGTATCATTCCTTGGCCGCTGGGTGTCAGTGTAAGCAAGGCTTTAGTCCTTCGTTCACACGCCTCGGGTCCCATCAGCAGCAGCGCTTAGTTCATAGTACACTTCTTAATTGTTGTTTTCAGATGAAATAGACAGGCATACAAACACAGTTAATTGCCGCTTTTTCACATAGCCTTCGTAGAATGCTGAAAATCATTCCAGTTTCAAATGGACGGTAGAGATACTATTGATTAAACAAGCTCTTTATCGGCTTCATATCTTACTAAGCTTGTCATTAGTGTCGTTACCACCAGCATGAAATGTTATTACATGCACCGTTACCAGCGAGTGCGCCGGGGGCGCTGTGGCTCCGTAAGCCGTCGCTTCTGAACGCACAGCGGTGATCGGTGTGATCGGCTGATTCACGATCATCATTTCAAACGGAAAAGAAGGAGTCACAAAATGTGTGTTCAGCGACTTATTATTTATTTATAGGTATAGACGAATTATATGGAGAATTACGTGAGCATTGGGAAATATGTCTGCATGCATGGTATATGGATGTGTTCATGACTGGTGATGTGATTTAATAGCACTTCTAGCCTACATGCGGAAAAACAAATCCCCCAAAGAAAAATCCGCTCCGTTAGCGCGCACTCCAGCCGGAAGATGGGATTTTTCTGATTCGAGCGCACCCCCCACCCCCTATCTCTCTTTCTCTCTCTCTCTCTCTCTCTCTCTCTCTCTCTCTCTCTCTCTCTCTCTCTCTCTCTCTCTCTCTCTCTCTCTCTCTCTCTCTCTCTCTCTCTCTCTCTCTGTCTCTATGGCAAGCCGTTTAGACTTTTATTGATTCCAAGGGTATGCATTTTTGATATCAGAAAAGATTTCTACTAGGTACAATGTCAAGTTTTGACATCAGGAATAACATTTCAACTAGTAAACTTTTTAATTTTTTATATCGATAATGATGTCATCACTCGCAAAACTACAAATTCATGATATCAAGAATTACATTTCAACTAGTAAAAACTATATTTCTTGATGTCTATAATTATATTTTAACTAGTCTGGCATTCAAATTCAATTGTTGATATCAAAAATGGATTTCTTACTACTATAATTACATGGTTACTAGTGCAAATATCTGTTCTTGATATCAACAATTGAATTGCTAATAGTAAAAAAATTAAATCAATAATTCAATTGTCACTAAAGTGACCAAGTTAATTTCTGATATCATGAATGTTATTTTTACTAAGAAAGCCATTTTAGATATCTGATTAAATTACTCCTAATTACTGATATCGGAAATACATTTTTCAGATATCAGAAATAACAAATGTAACATTTAAGAAAGGGAGGCTTACTGCGCTACTGAAAAATGCCAAAACGATCCGGTGCAACCAGGGCAGGACAAGATCAGACAGAACGGGAGAAACACCGGTGCACAGATCTTCTAAGAGCAAATTTATTAAAGGTGCAACAATTGACTAACGTTTCGATGTACAACTACATCTTCATCAGAGTCCTTGGAGAAAAAGGACTCTGATGAAGATGTAGTTGTACATCAAAACGTTAGTCAATTGTTGCATCTTTAATAAATTTGCTCTTAGAAGATGCACCGGTGTTTCTCCCGTTCGAACAAATGTAACATGTTGAAATACATTTACAGATATCAAGAATTAACATTTCAACTAGTGAAAATCAAGTTCTTGATATCAGGAATTTTTTTTATTTTATTTTTTACTTGTAACATAATTATTGATGTAAACAATTATGATATTTACCGGTAAGAATTGTATTTCTAATTAGTGAAATTGGAATTTCAACTAGTAGGCTAAGAAATACATTCTTGATATCAACAAATGAATTTGAATGAGAGCTAATGGTGGCGTTTAACTAGTGAAAATACAATATTTTTACTTGTTAATTCGCACTTCCGTGAGGTGATGACATTGTTATCACGAATTAGCATTTTTACTATTGATGATATCAAGAATTCATATCCTGGGGATGAATAAAAGTTAAAACGGCTTGCCATACTGCTCTCTCTCTCTCTCGCTCTCTCTCTCTCTCTCTCTCTTTCTCAAACAACTCAGTCTGTCAGTGTGCGCCGAGCGTTAGGAACAAGTCTCACTAGTCGGATTTGTAGCCAGTGAGAGAGACACATCAAGAGAATCTAAGCAGGACAGACGAGAAATGAACTATCTAATGACTTGCCACATCCGAGCACATTCGCAAATACCCTGCAACCGAAACCCATGAATAAGGATTGCAACATTTTTCCTCCCTGGAAAATCTGGCAATAATTTGTAAATTAGTTTTCATGCTTGCTTGTAATTTGCATTAATTAGTTTAGCCATTTCCCCCCCACGTTAATTGTCTGGATTGCAACATTTCATTTGTGTGTATGCGGAATTACTGGAATCTCAGAGGCAAGCAGGAAAATCCAGTAGGAGAACTAGAGGTGAGGAAGAGAAGCAGAGAGATCTGTCCAGCATCAACATGTTCTTCTGAAGAGGAAACCATCCAAACCATCATCCATCACATTCTCGTCCTACTTCGTCGGGGAAACAGAATGAAGTGGGAGTGAAAGGGAATAGGAAAGATTGGTCCAGCCTAAACGCCTTGGGAAAAAAATAAGCATCGGGAATTTTTGGAAAAGTAAACTCTTTGCGAGCAAAACGGCTGTGGGAATTGAATTGCGCAGGAGTTTCGTCCACGAGCGACTTTCCCCCAAAGACCCTGCTTAAATCCACTTAGACTGCACCTTTGTTTGATCTAATCTTCCCGTGTTTCGCAGATATCCATGCAGGCTCCCCAAACACGTTGTTCCTGAATCACACTGACGGATTCACCTGAACGCTTTGTTCCGAGAGTCCTAGAGATCTCCATCCTCTGGGAGAGTATCCCACACAGATTTGATGGGAGTAAACAGAAGGAATTCGGGATTTCAAATGGCGAGTCGAGGCTGTGAAAATGGATTGGGAATTCTGCTGATGTTCTTAGTGGATTTACTCGGGATCACAGCGACCAACATGGAGCCCATCTACTGGAATTCCTTGAACAAAAGGTAAGAGCCGCAACTAAAGGCATTGGGCACGGCGTTTATTCCCATTTATTTAAGAAGAGCTTTGCGTTGGAGACGCTCAAAACGCCTCGTGTTTTCGAAACAAATCGTTGAAGGACGGCTTTGAAATGTCTCTCACAGGAGGGAAAGAAAGCTGTTAAGCGCTATTACACCGACAAGACCCTTAGTGGATAATCACTAGTCTGCAGAAGTTACGAGCATCAATGTCGCCAGACTAATAAATGCCACATTTCATTGACGGTGAGCGTTGAGGAATTTTACGACAGTTAGCCGCCGCTGTTTATTATTTCCCTGCCTCTCCTTCAGATACGCTCCAGTTGGATTGGCATGAGTTTTAGTTGCTCAACACCAAGCATTTTTTCGCCTAAACAATGTAACCTTTGTGGAAATGTTCTTGCTGAACTTGTGAGAACGTGCTCGAGACTATTTTTAGTCACCAACTTTGAACTTTCTCTTCTTGTCAAGAGCATGGTCGACAAAATATGTTCTGGCAAGGTGGTAAACTTTCACTTTTCGTGACCCCTATATAAAAATATACATGGTTATCAAAGGCCTCTCATTTTCATTTAGCCTAATAAAGTCTCCGTGTATACTTGAACTTTATAACGTTTGAACCTACAACTCAAGTTTTAAACGAAATTGAACACAACTGGTGGACTACTTCTGCTGTCAAGACTGTTAAAACAAAAGAAGGTGTCGGTTTTCACTCTTGTCCGACACCTTCCAGTGGACTAGACACCTGAAGTGAAAAGTTTTACACGAAAGTGTTAACTTTAGATGGTCAATCAGTCCCGTTTCGCACTGCAAAATGTATTACTCCAGTCACGGAGGTGACACGATTTCCCATGCCGCAGGAAGGACTACTGGATAATTTACGATTAGATTTCTAGTAGTAGGCTATGTATTGGTAAATAAGGGGGAGGTTTCTGCAACCCAGCAACTGTGAATTCATTTAGTGGGGAGCCAAAGAAACCAACGCGAACTGCGTGTCCGGCACATAAACGACGATTTATGGCTGAGCAGACCCCTTTCTTTCTTTCGCCCTTCTGTCATTACTGGGCTTGTTTAAATGGACACCCGGCGTCGTGGGAGCACTTGTGTGCCCGGTCTAAATCGGTATGTGGGTTATGAGGGGCTATTAGTGGTGCCACGAGCTCTTGAAAGACGAATAGGTTTTTAATGCGTCCATGTGGCGCATATACCGGGCTCTGCGCTTCAACAGATGCTGCTGGGGGGTGGAGGGGGTTTATTCTGTCCCAGTGGCCGTTGGCAGACGCTCTTAATGAGGGTTCTTGTCGGTGTTGCTTGTGTTAATCTAGCAGGGGGTTGAGGGAACTCATTTGAAGCGGGTGCGCGCGCAGGTGGGGGGTGTGTGAACGCGCGTTTTCTACTTGACCTTTACCTGGGAGTGAGACGCAACACATCTAATCGTTTTTAACCAATTCAATCAATTGTAATCGATGTAAGTCGATTTAAAGCGATCAACAGTAGGTGGTGGTTTTCTCACGTCTTTATTTGCACTTTAAATGTTTTGAATTCGCTTCATGTCACCGTGGAAGGCTCACAATGGCATTTTGTTCGATTATCATAGTTGATGTAAGTAGGCTATGTAGCCTAGCAATTACTGGTAGATTGAAATGTTTGTTTCCCCTGTTAGGCTATGACATTTGTTGGCTAGCTAATGCTTATAGCAAATGTATATTAGCCTACCTAAAATGCTGACGATGCACAAACACTTTTATTGGCTTACTAAGTTACAGGGTTCTCAAGTTTGAGCAAAAGCTTGGAGTGAGATCACACGCGGTTAGGGGAGGAGCCATAATGAAGCCCCGCCCCGCCCCACCCATCCCCGCCCCCAATTTTACCCATTGTTCATAATTAACCAGAACAAATTAAAATTATAACAATTAGTAAATCTGATAAATGACAGAGCAATTCATCACATCAAAAACTCTTTAATGCAGTATTACAAATATAGCTAACCAAAAATATAACAAATTGCTCCAAACAGTTTCAAACAAATCTTTAAAAATTGCATTTTGATTTTTGAATGCGTCTTCTAGACGAATGATTTATTGTGTGGTGGGACATTGAGAACAAATGGACAGATTAGAGTGCACCACCTCTTCCACTGTCTCCTCCTCTAATCTGGCAACCTTTTTAGGGGGCTTACCCTTTGGTGCCCAAAATGACAAAATATCTTTCTGCTTTTTTCCTGACATCTTTGAAAAATACAAATGCAACATTATGACAATGATTAAATATTACCCAAAGCAATCTGCTGTAATACATCCTTAATGTAACTAGAAAGACTATTAATATATTACAGTATAATATAATTTAAAATAAAATCAGTAAATCTTCATTCCTTTCCATACCCACTAACATTTCTCTTAGTTTCAGATAACGTAAGATAGCCAAACTGAGCCTGGTTGCAAAGTAGTTGTAGAGTTTTTGACTGCATCAATAATAATGTACGATGGGCTACATATTAAATGTTCTAGCCCAAAAATGTTAGACGAGCTTCTTCCAACTTACCTTCTTCTCCATCACGACACATGTGTTCGCGCGATGTTGTTGGTTACCTAGGATACCGAGGATGTTCCGTCCATTTCCGTGTGTTCGCGCTACTGAATGACATGTCATGTATAGATCAGTGGTGCACGCAGCGCGCATATATGTTGCCTAGTAATGAACGCAATCTGGCGGAGATACGCGCTGGCGGCAGGAAACTTCACTTTGTTTGCCTGCGCCTCGTATACAACGTTAGAAAGCTTTCAGCCAGGACAACTTGGTTGGCATTGCCTTTTCAGCGTGAGAAATACACAGTGTGGCGTGTGAGCGTGTGAACCGGTCGAAATGCGTGTGTCTCACGGCCAATGCGTGAGACTTGAGAACCCTGAAGTTACAATCGAGAAATTAAATCAGTAATGTAATTTCTGACATTCCATTGAATTGGCAAATGAAGCAGCGGCTCATGTCGTAAATCTCAATTAGCCAAATATCGGCAGATTAATCTAGAATCCTAATATTTAGACTAATTAACAGTATTAACTCTTTCCCCGCCATTGACGGAAATTTCCATCTTTATGAGAACGTTTTTGATGGAAATTTTTGGCTTTCCACGTTTTCGCTGTTATACTAGGGGGCGCTATGATGACATATCTTCTGAAAGAGTACTGAATCTCCTGATCAAAAGACATGCGAAGAAGACGCACAAACAAGCAATGTCAAATGTAATCATTGGTATATGTAAAATAACACATCCTCAACTTAAAAAAGCATATTCAAAACTGCCTAATGTTACCGAATAAATGTTGTAGACCTACTCTGTGCAAGACCTACTCCAACTGTTTTTATTTTCATCATGATCCTGAATCTGATCCAGTCTTTGACAAAAACACGTTTTCTCAGCCTTTTGCCCAAAATGTTGCTTTTTTTTAAATGAAACTTACCCAATGAAACTTAAACAATGTATGTTCTGATACATACGACAAAATATTATGGGGGAAATGAAAATTTTGTGATATCTTGCAACTTTTAAGAACACACTAGTGGAGAAAGAGTTAAGCACTATAATAAATGGCATATTAAGTTATGGTCTTGTTTATTTGTAAGTCACTCTCTCATTGTGTTACCCACTGTAATGTACCGTGTGTTTTCTTGAGGTGAAAACGTAAAAATATTTTATCGGATGTGCCTTTCGTTTACACGGCGACAGCGTTTTTGAAGCTTAAAAACGCAAAAAAGTAAAACCATCCTCCAGAGTGGAAATCTTAAAAACGCTCCACCGCCGCGTTCCCGTGTAAACGGTAAAAACGCAAAAGTCTGCTTGACAGTGAAGGTTGTACGCAGGCACGTGGACTTGGTGGTTTTGTAGTATGCACTCCTAGCCGCCTGGAGTGCATACTACATTGAATTTCACACACTTTTGCATGCAGATTTCCCACCCAAAACGCTCATCTAAACGCAGAATAAAAAGTGATGACGCAACACCACTTTTGCGTTTTCTCTTCAGAATCGTTTCCGTGTAAACATAGCCTGACACTCTAAAAATGCTGGGTTGTTTTAACCCAACCTTGGGTCAAATATGGACGAATCCAAACGTTGGGTTAAAAATGTAATTAAAAAATGTAACCCAATGGCTGGTTTGTCCATATTTTACCCAAAGTTGAGTTAAAACAACCCAGCAATTTTTAGAGTGTCAGACTATGTTTACATTGAAACGATTCTAAAGAGAAAACGCAAAAATCACTTTTTATTCTGCGTTCTGAGTGTACGTATACAAACACACACTATGCAGTGTGAATTTCTCTGCTTGCTCACGCCGATGCAAACTTACAAGACATCTGGACCGTGTGGTTTTGCCCCAGGCTACAGGGGTTCACACTGAAAAGTAGCAGTATGAAGGTTACATGGCAGTGCTGTATATTTAACAGGGATCAGTGAAGCTGTGCTTTGAAGATGAGGGCCTGCACCTGTAGAATGTTTTATTCACATATCTATATCCATCACTAGTACTATCCTCCATCTCGGCCTCTCCCGCCGGCCCTGCCACTCTCCTCCACACGCCAAATCACAAACATGTGTAGCTTTCAGAGGAACGACGAAAGAGCCGAGAAGTGATGGGAGCAGTGAGGGAGCGAGAGACGAGGGAGGAACAGCAGGGCGCATCCTTAAATGTACAGAAATCAATATCTTCTAAGCTATGAATGTCAGTTTGAGTTAGGCTTAAGAAAATGCAAGCCCAGCGCAAAGATCACCTTGAAATCGCCTGCCTCGGGGGGGAAATCTATAAAGCAGGAATTGTGTTTGTTCACGGACACTTTAATGTAATTTCGGTATGCATATTTAATTAAGTGTGCGTAGATGGAAAATGGTTTCTGAATCTGAAGTAGAAGTTGTTGTTTTTTAGTACAGACTGATGTGCCAGCTTGTCTGGGACGTGTCCTTCACCTTCTGACATTCACACCCCCTGATACATTGTTTACACACAAGAAAGACAAAGTGTGTTTGTGTGTCCTTGGTTCCCGGCGCTCTCTGGATGAGCAAACACATCTCTGACTGATGTTCCGGGGCGGTCAGTGAGGGTCGTGTAACTCTTGCGATCGGCCATGTTGAGACGCTGGTCGGGTTATTGGATCCCAAATGGTCAGTGACGGTTCAGAAGGTTTCTGTGTTCGGTCACGGTGCGTGTCGGTAATTGCGTTTCAGAGATTCAGATCCTGCTCAGACCTGTGGGGGGTTTTCCGATAATGAATTCAGACGAACGATTGGGGGTGACTGTAAGGATTAGTGTGTTATCATGAATGTCACAGGGTCTGTGTTTGTGTGTGTGTGTACATGCGATGGGCCTTTTGTATCAGCGCTCGCTCTCAAAGAAATATGCTACCCCCATTGGATTTTTAATAATTAATTTAGCGTAGGCTAATTAGGCTCAGATAGAAGCGCTAGTTAGCCGATCGCAGGCTTAAGACGAGGCAAATTTGGGTCTTTGGGAGACTCGATCTTGCGTTCAGAAAGTGCTACTTTGTAAATCGCTTCTGCTAAATAAATGTCAATGTAAAAACATAACATTTTTTTTGGTCCTGCTTGCGAATGGATTAGAGGTGTGAATCCGTGTTCATTTTGCTAAACTGAGTTGATCCATTTAATCTTCCTGACTGGATTCACCTCTTTTGGTCAAGGGAAATTTGTGACTGTGTGTGTGTGCAGAATCAGCGTCTGCTTTTTTTTTAGAGTCTGCTGTTTTATAGTAAAAATTAAAATATTTATGCTTTAATTGTGAAATATTACAATTGAATACATTTTAAAATGCAATTTATTCCTGTGATCAAAGCTGAATTTTCTGCATCATTACTCCAGTCTTCAGTGTCACATGATCAATCAGAAATCACTCCAATATGATGATTTGCTGCTCAAGAAACTGTAATCAATTGTGCTGCATAATATTTTTATGGAAACTAGGGATGGGCAACGATTGATATAATATGTGTGTGTGGTGTGTATAATTATTTTGTATATATAAATACTAACACATGCATGTATATATTTAAGAAAAATGTGTTCTTAATATATCAAATATTTATATTTATACATAATATTAATTATGTATAAATATATATAAAGTATATACATGCAAATATTTCTTAAATATATACATGCATGTGTGTGTATTTATATATACAAAATAATTATACACACCACACACACATATATTACGTAAACACAAACTTTTATTTTGGATGCGATTAATCGCGATTAACCCATCCCTAAAACTGATGCACTTTTTTTTCAGATTCTTTGATCAATAGAAAGGGGGAAAAACATTTTTAAAAAAATGTGTTACGTTATAAATGTTTTACTGTGAAATGTGTTATTCTTACTGAATTAAAAGTGTTTATCATTTGAACTTAACTTAAAAATGAATTTTACATGTAAAGGGATCCCTGTGGAAAAGTGTTCTTTAAGGCCTGTTCACACCGGGACGAATTTCGTGCGCGATATTCGCCGCCTTATGACTAAACAATGGGTGCCAATGTGAGTGTGCACACCAACGCGAAAAAAGCTGTGCGTAAAAGCGTTATTTTTAATTAAATGCCTCGGGTTCGTTTTTTTTGGTTTGACGCTCTGCGTCAAAAACTATCCGACCAATGAGATTGCCGCTTTTGCTCACGTGTCTGGTGCTTCTGAAGTTACAGTAAAACACAACTTGGGGGCGCTCAAACACAAAACGGTCTTGCCGAGCACACATCCTGGTTTTTGATAATGAAAATATGGTCACCCTAGTATAGTATACTACTATTATTATTTTCTGTTTTACATTAAGCGCCATCTAATGTCAGTGAATGAATTTGCATGTTCACTCGGCTCATCGTCAGCGAAAATCGCTTGGGTGTGAACACAAAAAACGCGTTGAAAAACGCTGACGAGTAACGCAGGCTGATATTCGTCCCGGTGTGTACGGACCTTTAGAGTGGGTAGGGTTTGGGTTTGTCATTACTAATAGCTAAGTAAACAAGTGTGTGTGTGTGTATGAAAGGTGTGTTTGGCATGAAATAGCATTTGAGCTCTTATATGGCATCAGCTCAGTACCCTGCAGTGAGAAATAGGTAAAACTGTGAGTGTTTGTGTGTGTGTAGCAGTGGCTGCTGGAGGCTTTACGAGCTCTCAGCAACAGGAGCTGTGAAAATGGCTCTCAGCTGATGTGGCAGAATAACTGTGACCAGACACACACACACACACACAGCAATAAAATGGGGAAACAATGGCGCCTTCCCTGCGGAGACAGCCAGAAGTGTGTTCAGGGGCTGTGTGATGCAAATATAAGGAACACATGTTTACACAAACACACTTCTGTGTGCCGAACGCGGACGTTTGTGTGGCGATAATTTAAGCTGTTCTGAAATAATTGAGGAAGTAGATTGTCAGACACACACACACACACACACGGTTTGATTGTTAAACTCATGCTGACGTGTGGGGAACAGTGTATTCCTGAGAGCGGGCCTCCTAAACCTCTGCATATTGGTTCGAGTGTGTGTGTGTGTGTGTGTGTGTGTGTGTGTGTGTGTGTGTGTGTGTGGTCTCGCTCCAAAGATCTCTCATCACTCTGTGTTTGTTTGAATCTGTGTATTTGTGTGCGCAGGTAGTGATGACAGTTCTCGGAAACCGGGCCTCCTGACTTAAGCCGTAATATTCAGGCGAAGAGCGAACACGTATACAAAACAGAGAATCGGTTCAACTCGTTCTCCACCGTCTTCCTCCGCTTGTTTATTTCTATTAAAGTCCCGCTTTAGTCAATCGTTTTATCCCTTAAAACTCATCTTCGATCACCAAAATGACATTTTTTCCATGCCTTAAAATAGCTTGAATGTAACTCGACACCCTTTCCTCATTTAGTATATGGGGTTCTATGAATATGTAAATGAGCCCCGCCTCCACTCACTCAGATCCACTTGTTGACGATCACACGTTTATCTGATTGGTTACAAGGTAGTGTGTGACACCAGGAAAAACCTGCGATTTCCAACCGTGTTTTTGAGACTGTCTTTGTTTCTCTGCAGTTTTTAAAGAGAAATACTCAGCAATGCTGTCGACGTATGAGTCTGCACACGGTTTGTCTTAAAGCATATTATAAACAGCTCATGTAAACAATACTGAAAGCTTGATTTTCACCACAGGGGGACTTTAAGCGTAATAAAACTGATCAGGGTGTGTGTCCTCCTGCTGCTACAGATGTCAAGACCTTCACTTCTTTCTTTCTTGGCTAATTCCATTCACTGGTTTAAAGGGTCACATGAGCGTTGGGCCGCTGTGTATTTGTGTGTGATTCGGTTTGGTCTCTCTCTCACACACACACACACCACCTTTACAAATCAGGATCGTACTCTCCTGCTGCCATACGCTCCAGCCGGGGTCAAAGACACACACACACACACACACACACACACACACTATGAGCTCTGCGGACTCTCTCTCTCTTCTTCCTTCCTTTCTTAATTTCTTCCCTCCTCCCTTCCTTCATTCCTCCCTTCCTTCCTTTCTTTACTTCTTTCTTTTATTTCCTTCCTCCTTTTGTTTTTCCTCCCTTCTTTCTTTTCCTTCCTCTTTTTGTTCTTTCCTTCCTTCCTTCTTTCATTTCCTCCCTCCCTTCTTTCATTTCCTTCCTCCTTTCATTTACTTCCTCCTTTTGTTCTTCCTCCCTTCTTTCTTTTCCTTCATCCTTTTGTTATTTCCTTCCTTCCTCCTTTCAATTCCTTCCTCCTTTCTTTCATTTACTTCCTCCTTTTGTTTCCCCCCTTCTTTCTTTTCCTTCGTCCTTTTGTTCTTTCCTTCCTTCTTTCATTTCATTCCTCCTTTCTTTCATTTACTTCCGCCTTTTGTTTTTCCTCCCTTTTCCTTCGTCCTTTTGTTCTTTCCTTCCTTCCTCCTTTCAATTCCTTCCTCCTTTCTTTCATTTACTTCCTCCTTTTGTTTCCCCCCTTCTTTCTTTTCCTTCATCCTTTTGTTATTTCCTTCCTTCCTCCTTTCAATTCCTTCCTCCTTTCTTTCATTTACTTCCTCCTTGTGTTTCCCCCTTCTTTCTTTTCCTTCGTCCTTTTGTTCTTTCCTTCCTTCTTTCATTTCATTCCTCCTTTCTTTCATTTACTTCCTCCTTTTGTTTTTCCTCCCTTTTCCTTCGTCCTTTTGTTCTTTCCTTCCTTCCTTCCTTCCTTATTTCTTTCATTCACTTCCTCCTATTGTTCTTTCCTTCATTCATTTCCTTCATCCTTTTGTTCTTTACTTCCTTCTTTCATTTTCTTCCTCCTTTTGCTCTTTCATTTCCTTCCTCCTTTTGTTCTTTCCTTCCTTCTTTCATTTCCTTCCTCCTTTTGTTCTTTCCTTCTTTCATTTCCTTCCTCCTTTTGTTCTTTCCTTCCTTCTTTCATTTCCTTGATCCTTTTGTTCTTTTCTTTCTTCCTTCCTTAATTTCTTTCTTCCTTCCTCTTTTTGTTCTTTCTTTCATTCCCTTCTTTCTTCCTTAATTTATTCCTTCCTTCATTCATTCATTCATTCATTCATTCCTTCCTTTCTTTCTTCATTCTCTCATAAGTTCCTTCCTTTCTTATTTCCTTTATTCCTTCCTTTTTTATTTCCTTCCTTCCTCATCAACTATCATGCAATTTGGTCACTTTTTTAAAGAAGAAGAAATGAACTCTTTACATTTTTAATGTTAAAGGTTTATATTATAAATGTTTACTTTTCATATAAATGCTGCTCTTTTGAACTTTCTATTCATCAAAGATCACAGTTTTCAACACTGATGATATTAAGAGATGTTTCTTGAGCTGCAGCATCAGAGGATCGCGTCGTTGTCCTCCTCGGCTTCCTCTTTCCTCGGAGTTGGTTAGATGAACTTAATAGTCTGAGGAAATCTTTCATGTTCCTATAGATTAGCTTTTATCGACGTCCCTCGCCTCTCTGTCTGCCTTCTGATCTGGAATCAGCTCTGATATGGCAAACAATTGATCCTATCTAAGGGCATTGTGCTCAGATCGGTGTGAGATAGCACTATTCACTCTATACAGTACCTTAGGTTTGACTTGTTTCTCTAGTAGTTAAAATCATATCTGCTCGATAATACCCCGAGGATACAGAGCGTCTGAGGTTTGGCTGGTTGTGTTTAGGATCAGATATCCGAGTGGTTCTGTGGGCCGAAGGTGACTGTGAACAGGAGTGAAAGACAGACTCATGGAGCCAGACTTCATTTGCATCGGTTAAGAACACACACAGTCGAAAGACAGGAGAGGAACAGCAGTTATCAACGAAAACTCGGACATGTGCAAACCTTTCGTCGTCCGCGGCGTCTGAGAAGTGTTGACTGATTTTGACTGAGGTCCTATGATTTGTGTTAATGCCTGTGCTAAAAATACTGTGTGTGTGTGACCTCTAAGTTCTCTCTCTTTATGAAATCCTCCTGACCAAAATAAGTAAAATTAAAATATATGAGGAACAAATACAGGTTTGTGTTATGCAAGACCAAATCTATATAGCATAAATTGTTCCAAATATTACATTTAGACACACCTTGGCTTGACCCAATTCTCACTATTAACTCGTGCCTACACAATAAACTCCTAATTACTGCTCATTGATCGTTTGTAAGGTTGAGTTGGATTAAGGGATGTAGAATACAGTCATGCAGAATAAGGCATTAATATGTGCTTTATGGCCCTGTTTTATAGACAGGGCTTAGATTAAGCCAGGATTAGGCCTTAGTTCAGTTAGGCCATTTAAGTAGCTTTAATAAAGTGCCTTATTGGTGTGCATATTTTGTGACATATTTTAAGATAAGTTGCTTTCAGTTAAACAGCTCAAGCATGCATTTTGGTCTGAGACTTGATTTAAGCTTCGTCTGTGAAACCAGGGGAATAAACACTAATAAACAACCAATATCTTAGTAATATGCATGCTTATAAGCCACTGTGTAAACCCTAATGCGCAAAAATAATTAATTGGTTTGAGTAGGACAAACTTAAGCTAATTAGTTCAAATTAACTTTTATGAGTATTTAGCGCACTCTTTTTCTTTCAATGTCTTTTTCCCAGCATGCTTTGAAAGTGTAATATAATGTTGTTGTTGTTTGTGTAAGATTAATGTTAAGTGAGAGATTTAGTAATGTTTTGTCATGCTAATTTAGAAGAATTTCTGTTAATGTTGGTTTTAGGATGGTTATAATCATGGTAACGTGTGCATGCAGTGGATTTGAGAGCAAATACAACCTTTATATTGCTGCTGTCATACAGGAAGTGACACTATTATTATTAACAAGTTAACAAATTAGTAAGCAAACTAGCTTGTTAAAGCTAACTAGGTTTTTATACTAATAAAAGTGTTCACATTGAAGATCACATTATTTAAATGTATGAATTAGTGCATTCAAACGTTTCAAGTTAAGTACAAAATAAAAATCTGTCAATTCTGCTTACTTAATCTTTGAATTTCTTAACTTAAAAAAAATGATGCAACTGATTGCCTTATTTTTTATTTTTTGGGGTTTTATTTTGGGCTTTTTAAATGTTTTAAATGTTGTAATTTTACTGATTGTATACTGTTTTATTTTGTGGTTGCACTTTGTAAAGCACTTTGTGATTTTTATCTGTGAAAAGTGCTCTAAAAAAAAACTTTACTTACTTACTTACTTATTTATTTTGAGTTTTGCCAACTTATACGGGTTTACAGTGTAGTTAATAGTGAGAATTGGACCCTAAACTAAAGTTTACCATGCATTATATTCAGCAAGAATGCATCAAAATGGCAGGTAAAAAATTGTCAAGCAAATTATGTTCTTTTGAACTTTCTATTCAAGTTTTCCACAAAAATATTAAGCTGTTTCCAACATTGATTAATAATATGATTTCTGATGGATCATGTGGCACTGAAGAGTAATGATGCTGAAAATTCAGCTTTGATCACAGAAATAAATGACGTATTAAAAATAGAAAGTAGTTATTTTGAAGTCTAATAATATTTCACAGTATTGATGTTTTTTATATGATCAAATAAACGCAGCTTTGATGAGCAGAAAATACTTTTTTCAATAACGTAAAAAAAGTACCGACCTCAAACTTTTAAACTATATTAATTTTCTGTATATTTATTTTATAAATCTGCTCTCAAATAATCCTCTCAATCCTCTCAAATAATCAGTTGATTTTTCTGTGGAGTGCTTGAGTGGACAAAATGACCAAAATGCCCTAGCGTGTGAGTGTGTAGGTGTGACAGTTTGTAAGTGTCAGTTGGGGGCCTGGGGTTTGACGTGACCTACTTACAGAGTGTGAGAGATGGTCAACGGATCACGACCCCGAAGGCTCACACACACACACTCGGTGACAGCACTAGGGCTAACGAGAACACACACAACCCTCCCACGACTCCCCACACACTTCAGCTGGAAGAATCCGTCATGTTAGGAAACATAAACCAGTCCCACCAGCCGCGCTGTTTCCTGCCAGTGTCATTGATGGCTTTTTAGATGGACAAAACAAATCACGGAGACTACAATTACTACCGTCAACGGTTGCAATCAGTGCTGAATCAGTTCCCTTCTCCAAACATGAACAATCTGCCATCGCTTAATCACCCTCGTGCGTTTCAAAACACATATGACTTTCTGTCTTCACGGAGAACAAGGAGACGTTCCCAGACGAGGCTTGAGTCTAGTCTCAGACTAAAATGCGCGTTTGAGCTGTTTTAACTGAAAGCATATAGTTTCTTTTATAAATAAAGTTTCTTTTATAAATGCCCTAATTAAACTAAGGCTTAATCTGAGCCCTGTCTGTGAATCCAGGGGTTCTATATATATGACGCATAGGGTTCTTTACTCAACTCCAAAGAACCTTTTATGCTAAAAAAAGGTTCTATAATGACAAGAAAGAACCCTTTCGGCACAAAGGATTCTTTATAGGCTATTATTCATTCATATTTTACATTATTCTACAACATTTTGTAGTTTTAATTAAATTATTGTTTATTAAACTGTTGTAGTAACTTGTCCAACTTTGCTGGAAATCTTCTGCTGTAACTCATTCATTCGCACCAGGTTTTATGTCCATAATGAGAACAAATGACATTTAATGTAACTGTCATCAAATCTGGGGTCATGTATCAAATCAGGTTTGAGGAATAACCTGCTTTCACCGAGTGCAACAAGATCAACATCTTGATCCCGGAACAACATTCCAATCAACCAATCAGATTTGAGGAATAAGTTTACTGTTGATGTCAAGTTTAGGTTAAAAACCAGGTTTATATGAAGAGTTCAGATGCTCTAAGTGCCATTGAAATTTTCTTCTAGAATCACCATTTTTATCAAGCTTGTATATTTAAGTTAAATAATTTCACTTAAATGACAATTAATAGGTAATCTTCATTGCCATTTAAGTGAAATTAATGAACTTTAATAGACAGGCTTGATAAAAAATGATAATTCGAGAAGAAGATTTCAAATGGCACTTATAGGGGCTTTTGCATCTGAACTCTTTATGTGCTTCTACATCAGTGTTATTCACATATCTGGTTTAAAGGGCCAGGGAATGTCGTTCCAGGATCAAGAAAATATGTTAATCAAGGAATATGTCTTTCTTGGCAAAATCAGGACTTGCAAATGTGAGATTTGACATATTTTCAGTGGATTATTGCTTAATTTGTAGCCCACACAAGCGCTTTGAGTCCTTATATGATGGTGCTTTTTCTAAAGTTTGACATTGATATCAACATTTCTCATTCTCCGTTCCAGAAGGAAGAAATTTATATGGGTTTGAAACAATATTAAGACTACAATCATTTCATTTTTGGGTGAACTTCATTTAAAGTTCACCCAAAGACGTATGCATCACTTGACTATAATATCGTATGACAGTGGCATTGTTGTTTGAGTTGCCGAGAAAAGCGTTAAGCGTTTGTGTGAAAAAAGCGAGAAAAGCGTTTCCTCAACAGTGCGAGAAGCGTTAAGCGTTTGTGTGTGTGTGTGTGTGTGTGTGTTTCAGAGAGACTGCAGGCGGGGTGAACCTTGTAGTCATGAGCAGTTTGGCCCCCGGTGCCGATGCCATGTTTTAATATTGCTTCAGTATTTCAGCTGCGTCTCCTATAATTCAGCCCAGCCTTGAGATGCACTTCTGAGTGCAGGCGGCTTTGAGTTTCACCCCTTCTTTTCTTCGCTCTCTCTTTCTGCAGAAAAGCTTTAACGCATACGTCTGTTTCAAAAATGTTATAGCTTAGAGCGCTGGAACAAATCCAACTTCAGGGGTTAAATTTTTCTTTGGATGCCGGACTCTCTCTCTCTCTCTCTCCTTCAGTAGCGTTTCTCGCTGGCTTTTCTTGAGGCTCTCCTCCCCTCAGAACAAAAGAGTTCTCCATTACGCTTCGCTGAAAGACTTAAACACACACACACAAAATTCGTAACACAAATACTCCCGCTTAAACACTGAATCATTCGCCAAAAAATTATGCCTCGCTCAATGAACCCCCCGCTTCCACATCTTTCGCTTTCTATTAATTTTCCTGTCTCTTAATCCACCCTCTCTATCATGTTACACATGTTTGGACAGACTCGTGTGTGTGTGTGTGTGCTGGGTTTAGTCGCTTGTGTTTTAAATAGTTGTCTCTGTGTTTTTCTTTTCCCCCCGAAGCGGGTGGTTTGACGGGTTTGTGCCAGTCCGAACACCCCAAACACACACACACACACACATAGGCTACTCTTGATTTTTTTAAAGGCACATGCCCTTGTCAGAAAGTTCCACGTGCGAATGCTCCTCCTGACGTGTTTCTGTGTTGAATATTTTTGTGAATTTGATTATGCTTTCGGGAGAATAGTCCTTTTAGAGTAGAGAGTAGAGTAGTTCACTTTTGAAAAAACTTTTGCTGATGATTTACTCACCCCCATGTCATCCAAGATGTCCATGTCCGTCTTTCTTCAGTCGAAAATAAATTAAGGTTTTTGATGAAAACAATCCAGGATTTTCTCCATATAATGGACTTCAATGGGAACCAAACGGTTCAAGATCCAAATGAGAGTTTCAGTGCAAACTGTTCAAAGGGCTTTAAATGATTTCAAACGATGAATAAGGGTCTTATCAAGCGAAACGATCGCTCATTTAATAACAAAGGTTATTTTGCACGTACGTGACGCACGTTTGTGATTCTCATGTTCGAACTCGTTCATCAAAATGAACGAATCTTTTTCCGAGTCATTTGGTTTATTCAACGAACAAAACTAACGAACTGACTCGGAAAAAGATTCGTTCATTTTGATGAACGAGTTCGAACAGGAGAGTCACGAACGCTCAACACAGAAGGCGAGCATTTGAGCTTATAAAACATAAACTTTGTTATTTATTTATTAAATGAGCGATCGTTTCACTTGATAAGACCCTTATTCATCGTCTGGTGTCGTTTAAAGCCCTTTGAACAGTTTGCAGTTTGCAATGAAACTCTCATTTGGACCTTGAACCGTTTGGTTCCCATTGAAGTCCATTATATGGAGAAAATGCTGGAATGTTTTCATCAAAAACCTTAATTTCTTTTCGACTGAAGAAAGAAAGACATGGACATCTTGGATGACATGGGGGTGAGTAAATTATCACCAAAAGTTTTTTGAAAAGTGAACTACTGCTTTAAGGAAAGTTGGTTGAGTCAACTCAATATATCTGAACCATATTGAATACCAGCCGATGTCAGATGCTCATTTGAAGTTAATCTTTTAAAACGGTTTAATTCTTAGTACCATACTTTATAATATCATTAATGCCTAAATTGACTCAGCATATAAAACTATTTTATTTATTTACTATTCTAAGTTTATTTGACTTTATTTTGACCCCCCCCCACCCAAATCAATACAGAAAATGCTGAAAAGTTCCTCTTCTCACAGAGCGTTCGAGTAAATCAGCAGCATTTGTGAGTGACCGTGTGACTCACACCTTCTCAGTGCTGTTCAGCTGGACAACACGAAAATCAATCCTCCTTTACCTTTCCTTTACCCCGTCCTTCTGCACGGCTCTCTCTCTCTTTCCCTTTTTCAGCAGTGTTTCCTGCATCTCTCTCTCTCTCTCTCTCTCTCTGCTGGAGCTCGGCTGCAGTATAACTCCAACGCCACGGGAGGGAGAACAGATGGAGAGGTTTTCTTTCTGTCCGTCTACCTAAAGAAAGGAGGGTTAAAAATGCCAGGCGAACGAATGTGGGGGTTTGTAGGACGGCCGAGACAAAGACTCCCCAAGCTTTGACGTGATGGAGCTTTGTGTGTTTGCTGTGTGATTTAGAGTTTTTTTGACAGGATTAAATGTGTTTTCAGTTTGTTTGTAATATCTGACTCCTCAAGAGGTTGTTGGGTATATTCCTCTCCTTCAAGACAACACACAAACTCAAACTACAAACTTATAATCTACCATACTTTACATGTGTGCTTGAGTACTAAGGAGAGACAGCAGTTATCAATCATGAAAACAAGAAAATAAAATGTGGGTGGTGTTTAGGAAAGTATGCATGCGTCTGATTGGTTAGTCAGGACAGCGACTGTAAACAAAGACTGTACTCTGTGACTTAATGCATAAAGACACGTAATCAGTGGGGTTTTTTCACTGTAAATTTGAGAATGGATTGCCCCATCTGCGTACACACTCCCAAACACACTCAGCACTCGTACCGTGTGTCTTGTTTCATGTAGTGCAACACACACTATCAATTACTTCTTTGCCTTGCGTTCCAGAGTTTTCATTTGTGCATGTATGCCTACCCACCTGGTTCATGTTAGTCTCTCGCTCTCTCTTTCCATGAATAAGTGCCCAGATCTGTGCTCGAATGGGGTTTGATAGGCATCGTGAGGCAGCGGCGTTCCCTGTATCTGTCTCTCGCTCTCAGCAGGAGCCGGGATATTGAGTTTCGCTTGGGTTCGGAAGTGAAATGGGGTGCAGATGAAACTGGTCTGTCCTCACCCTCTCCCTCCCTCACATCTCAGGCCGCAGGGTGCTGCCGTCTCTCTTCTGAGGGAAATATCACATCATGAAGGAAAACAGAGCCGAGTCTCCCCCAGTCCCTGCAGTGCGGATCATTTATTTATTCTTCACGTCGGAATTGGAGCGCAGACAGAAAAAGACAAGATCAGATTTATAAAGTCCTTCTGTAAGATGCTGAAATGTGATCGTTTTGGAGTGTAACTATTTCGTGAAGTGTTGAATGTGGTTATTTATTTATTTTTTGTCTCGAATTTTAAAAGTAAATCCGTCAAGATTTGTGGCAATGCATGTCAAAATGAGGCTGCGAGAGATACGATTATGCGTTGTTGTACAGTTTTAAAGGAACAGCTCACCTAAAATTTAAACTTTTTTAAAGAAGTAGTTCACTCACCCCCATGTCATCCAAGATGTCCATGTCATTCTTTCTTCAGTCGAAAAGAAATTAAGGTTTTTGATGAAAACATTCCAGGATTTTTCTCCATATAATGGACTTCAATGGGAACCAAACGGTTCAAGGTCCAAAAGACAGTTTCACTGCAAACTGTTTAAAGGGCTTTAGATGATTTCAAACGATGAATAAGGGTCTTATCAAGCGAAATGATCGCTCATTTAAGCTCAAATGGTCGCCTTGCTCTGTTCTGTGATGCGCGTTCGTGACTCTCCTGTTCGAACTAGTTCATCAAAATGAACGAATCTTTTTTTCGTGTCATTTGGTTCATTCAACGAACGAAATAGGTTCGGAAAAAGATTCGTTCATTTTGATGAACGAGTTCGAACAGGAGAGTTTAGAGTTAGATTAAAAACCCGAAACTAAAAAACAGAGCCGGCCTTTATTTGAGACCGGCTTTTAATCAATCACACCAGGCGTGTAAAAGAGACCGGCGTCTATTTGGGACTCGTCTAGTATTTGAAGTTTTACGGTGAGTCAAGAGCAGTGAGTGGTTTCTATTTTGTCTTTTGTTTGAATGACATTAAAAGCACAGATAGCATCAGGTTTATTAGGCTACTGTCACTTTAAGAGCTAATGCACAGATCCAATATCCTGATACACATGCGTTTTCTTTCTCAACTGTTTAAGTTAACTTAAGACATAACTGCAATGTTCACGAGGATACTTGCCAAGACGGGACATGTTCTTTGAAAATTTCTGTTCAAGCACAAGCATACGTGAAAGAGAATTCAATTCGGTATCCGTAGATTTCTGCGCGCACACATCACGCCAATGTAAAGTTATATAAAGTGTTTTGGTTATCTTGAGTCCCTACATGGTTTTGACAGTCAGTCCAACCGAACGAATGTATCTTTAACCCTTGTGCTGCATTAGATTTTTAACACCGTTGAGTGCATTAAGGACCAAAAATGGCCACATATTAAACATTGCCTAAAATATTATATATTATTATTATTTTCCACTTTTACCAAGTTAAATCTTTTAACCAGCATCAGTCCTCATCATAGCTACCAAAAATGTATTCAATTTCAGGATTTTAACCCTTTAATTACCAGTTTTGTTTGTGAAACCATCGATTTGTATAAGAGGAAAAAAAAAATTCAATTATTTTCAATAAACTAAATGCAAAGAGAAAACTTTAGATTTGGATTATCACAGTCCCACTTTGCAAAAAATCCCACTTAGCGCGTTAGAGACCAAAAATGGCCACCTATTAAACATTGCCTATTGCCTAAAATAAGGTGCATTTCCACCCATAGGGAATAAATATGTAGTGACGTCATCTGGTGGAATACACTATATAATGCAAATATAATGCTTTTGCTTCAAAATGAAAGGATGTTTGTGCAAAAATCATGTTTCATGTATTACTGACAGCCTCAGATTTAAACAACGTTTTAATGGGTTTCAACGGGCCATTTTTGGTCTTTATGGTGCTGAGTGTTACTATTTGATCTACACAGTGTGTGTTATACATATTTTGCAAAATGGGATCACATTTTTTACATGTATCCAAAAAGTCACAATTTTGCCAAATTTCATACCATTTGCATTAAAACAGCCAAAATGGTCAAATAAATTAAACTGCAAAAGACCAAAAATGTCCCTAATGCAGCATAAGGGTTAAAGAGTAACTAAACATAAACCAACTTTTTTTAGTTAATGATCTGTAAGAATGGATCTTTATTAATACCAGTCATTGATTCGAGTAGCTTTTTTGACATTTGTTTATAAAGTGTTTCATTTCTACAATATATGGTGTAAAAACGTCTTAGTGCTGGCCTCTTCAGGTTGAACGGTGGCTACTGCAGTTGAATTTTCCTATTGGCGTATGCAGGTTTCAGCTCACCACGCGAGTTACGCCCTTGGCAGTATAAAAACCATCTTGTCTCGTCAAAACCACTGTAGGGAGTCAGGAATTGGAATTGCGAGTATTGAAAACGATCACGATAGAGTGTTTTAGCATCGATTTCGTCCCCTCTATCTCCGCTGGGGTTAGCCCACTTTTTCAGCATTTTCAAATATTGCCAGTGGGTGGAGTCAGGCTCTGACCAGGGGTTTAGTTACCCTTTAAAAGCAAACGTCATCACGTCCACACGCTGAAAGGACTGGGGTGGGAAGAGAGGGGGTGTTTTGATTTATCCGTCCATATTAAGGCGACATTTGCAAGCCAAAACCATAAACAAGTCTCTCAATGGACGTGTGAAAGTGAGTGGGAAAACAAGAGGCAACGGCCTGTACCACTTGACCCTGTCTTAGGGGTGTATGAGCGATGGGTGTATAATCCCCTCCACTCACACCCCTCGGAGACCCCCTCCAGGGCCATCCCAGCCGAGCTCACTCGCCTGTCAATCACGCCACAAAGCTGTCTGTTCGGGGATTAGGACCCTCTCTTTCTTCCTCTCTTGTGTGTCTCAATCTCATTCACTCATTCCCTTCATTGGCAGCTGTCTTTAAATTCGCTTCATTTTCTGCCTCACAACTCTCTCTCCCTCTTTGGTTTCCTCACCTCGTGTCTGTAATCTTCTCACCGTACCTGCTTTCCCTCTCAAGCCGCTTTCTCTAACGATTCTGCGCGCCTGTCCGCTCTATCTCTCCATCCCATTCGTCCCTCATCCCTCGTTTCTGCGGAGAGATGGAGGGGTGTCTCAGCTGTGCCAGGACACTCACGCGGACTGCAAAAAAGGATGCCAGGCATCAACCCGAACTCAACACCATCCGTGAAAGAGAAATCACGAACGCAATCTCTTTTATAGATATTTTGACTCGAAGGCCCTCTGTTGTCCGGCACAATATCTGAAAACTCCCTGATATTATAAGTAGGGTTGGGTATCGTTTTAATTTGAACGATTCTGATTCCGATTCCTTGTTTCGATTCCGGTTCCTAACGATTCTCGATTCGGATTCTTTTATAAGGGAGGGTCAAAAAAGTTTAGCTAACCTTGCTAACCAAAGGTTTTTCTGAAGGAAATACTCCTCCTGTCACAAATTTAGCATTTTGCCTAGATTTCGTTATTTTTAGAAAAGTGAAGCCACAGTTTGGAACGCCGACGTAAGCTACTCATATTCGACTCGCGCGATTATGCCAACACTTCCGGTAGACGCTTGTTCATTGGTGTTGTTCAGTGGTTTCTTCTTCCGCTCGGCGGACTATGAATATCGAAACTAGGAATCGAAATTTTAACTTTTGAACGATTCCGGGAAAAACGAAAAGTTAGTCCCGGTTCCAATCGATACTCGATTCTCGATACCCAACCCTAATTATAAGTTAGTATTTCTGCTGTAATTATGACAAAGTTGTTTTTTAACAGAAGCATTGTGCAAGTCTCTGAGTTTTTGCAGAACTACGCCCCCTCTGGTGACAAGCGAAACTGCAACCACGTTCATGAACAATATAGCCTAAGTTATTACTTTGTATAGGACCCGTTTGAGCCCTAGAGCAGACCGGAGATCTCCCCGTTTGTTGAAAGCCGTCCCGATTTTGACTCTCGTCTTATTCCGATGCCTGGCACTAGAGAAAAGTTTTATTCTTTGTCTTGCGTGGAGTTTACGTTGGGGGTTGGAATGAACTACAAGCCGGTTTCTTTGAATCCATCTTCTACTTTTGTGGAAAGTTGACTTATGTTTTGTCGCTCGAGTTGTCTTCTCTGATACGGAGAATGGCGGCGAATACACAAACCCGCCAAACATAGCCACGCCTAGTCACGCCCATTTATTTTACCACTGTAAAAAAATATTGATGGTTTAACTTAAAAAAGTAAGTAACCTGGTTGCCTTAAATTTTAAGTTCATTGAACTGAAAAAAGTGAGTTAATACAATGAAGGAGATTAATTTAACCATCAGAAACTCAAAATTATATGGTATCTGAACTAAATAAATTATTTAAGTTGATTTGACAAAAGAAAAAATGTTGTGATTACTACACTGTAAAAAAATATTGTTGGTTTAACTTAAAAAAGTAAGTAACCTGGGTTGCCTTAAAATTTTAACTTGATTGAACTGGAAAAAGCGAGTTAATACAATGAAGTAGATTAATTTAACCATCAGAAACTCAAAATAATAAGTTATCTCAACTACATAAATTATTATAAAGTTGATTTGACAAAAGAAAATATGTTGTGATAACAAATCTTGAAAATATTTTTTACAGTGACTGTACAGGATTATAGAGGCGATCGCAGTGATCAGAGAGGGGCTCATTCAGCCCATCAGGCACTGTAAAATATATTTTCATGAAATGTAATCACAACATTTTTTTTGTCAAATCAACTTAAATAATTTAAGTAGTTCAGATAACATATTTTGAGTTTCTGATGATTAACTCAATCTCCTTCATTGTATTAACTCAATTTTTCCATTTCAATGAACTTAAAATTTTAAGGCAACCAGTTTACTTCATTTTTTTAAAAGTTTTTTTTACAGTGTGGGTTAGAAAAACAGCTATTTTTAACATGAAATGTTGCGCAATGCACCTTTAAAGGAAGAGTTCACTTAAAAACCTGTATGAACCCCTCAAACCTGTATGAGTTTCTTTCCTTTGCTGAACACAAAGAAAGATGTTTTGAAGAATGTCGGAAACCTAATTCTATTTTGTTTCCTACTATGTCCATTAACTGTTGATTACCAACAATCTTCCTCATTAATGCTGTTTACTATTATTGCATGTCTACAAACAACAAAGTAGCAGCAATGAGACGTAATTAAGAAACTAATTTGAGTCATCTGGTGTTTCGGCATAATATATGAGTGTTTGTGGCACCAGAAAGTTGAGCAACACCTAAGCATTAACATTTCCCTGCGTGGGGCCTCACACACGTTATAATGCTGTCGAAGAGATTGATAAAGATCCAATCCTTCACCTTTCTGTTCTTATATCTGTAATGTGAATTTCTGGAGGTTAACATGATAATCAGCTAAAATACCTGGAATAATTGCAGGCTTTAATCTCACTTTAAAGCTCGGAGAGAGGGAGAGACCATTTTCCTGTTATTGCAAAAACAGGTGTGTGTGTGAGAGAGAGAGAGAGAGAGAGAGAGAGAGAGAGAGAGAGAGGAAGTGCAGGGTGATTTAACGTGGTTGTCTGAAACGTTATCTCTGTCTTTAATTCATCTTCTGAATGATCCGTTGTAATTAGATTTGTTTTTTATTCTCTTCCCCTCTGCTAGAGATTGATGGTCTGATTAAACCCACAGTCATAAGTGAGAGTTAGGCTCGCTCGCTCACTCGCTCTCCCTCTCTCGTCTAAATAAGAAAAGCCTTAAGTTCAATAGTGTCAGGAAACACACTGCAACACAAATACCTTACGCTACCTTATTCATTAACCTGACATTACATTGATCCAGGCGTGTGTATGCATATGCTTTCTGAGATGGAATACATGCAAATATATATATATATATATATATATATATATAAATTTTATGTGTGTATGTTTATGCATACACAAAAGTAGTTTAAGAAAAGTGAATAAAAAATGTATTTATATACATTTTCATTAAAATAAAATGTTGACAGTAAATGCAATATTGTATGCATATGCTTTCTGAGATGGAATACATGCAAATATATATATATAAATTTTATGTGTGTGTATGTTTATATATACACATGCATACACAAAAGTAGTTTAAGAAAAGTGAATAAAAAATTATTTATATAAAAATTGATTTATATTATATTTTCATTAAAATAAAATATTGACAGTAAATATATTTTAATATTTAATTAAAATATAAAAAAAAAAAATAGCCAAAGCAAGATTTTTCAACATTTTCATTTAATTTAAGTTTAATAAAAAAAGAAATAAAACCACAATAAAATTACTAGGTAGAATTAAAACAGAAAATATAAAAATGAAATGTAATTTAAAATATTAACAAAAAATGACAGTATATTAATGATATTAAATGGGATGATCTATCGATTCAGATTCAAGACTCTTAGATTATATTTACTCTAGACTGCAAGAAAAGCTTTTATTTTAAAAGGAAATCTATTGTGACAACATAAATACTTTTTCCTGTCATTTACTTTCTCTCTCTCACACACACACACACACATGCACACACAAATAATATACATAAGTTGTGTGTGGTTGTAAGGCTTTCCCCCCCTTGTAAAACACACATTCCATATGTATTCACACACACACACACACACACACACACACACACACACACACACACACACACACACACACACACACACACACACACACACACACACACACACACACACACACACACACAACCACACTCAACATATGATTATTAAATGTATTGTGTATGTGTGTGTGTGTGTGTGTGTGTGTGTGTGTGTGTTGTATGTAAGGCTTTTTCTCTCTGTGTTTAATGCACACATTTCATATGCATTCACACACACACACACAGACACACATGTGCACACACATAATATACATATGTTGTGTGTGGTTGTAAGGCTTTTTCCCCTTGTTTAATGCGCACATTCCATGTTTACACACACACACACACACACATACACACACAATACATATAATATTGTGTGAGGTTGTAAGGCCTTTTCTCTCTCAGTTTAACATACACATTCCATGCATTCACACACAGACACACACAACTCAACATATGTACATTATATGTATTGTGTGTGTGTGTGTGTGTGTGTGTGTGTGTGTAGTATATAAGGCTTTTTCTCTCTCTGTTTAATGCACACATTCCATATGCATTCACAGACACAGACACACACACACACACACAGACAGACAGACAAAAGAGTGAGAAGCCCCACACACAATACACTCACAGTGGAATGTATTAGCAAAAGAAGGAGTGATGGAGGGAAAGCCGGAAGGAGAAAAGGGGACGTATAGGAGTGTTAAGCAGATGGATATGCTTGCGTTATTAATTATGTATCCTCTGGAGAATGGCAGCTTCCTTTAAGCTCAGCTCACTGCTGTTCCACAGTGTAGCACAATCACACAAAAGAACGGGGGGAAGAGGAGGAGAGAGATAATCCATCCCGCCGAAAGCTGCGTCATTAACCGTTTCATAGTGCCGTGTCATGGCGAGCTGCCGGCTGCGTCTTTGTGTCAAATCATCACTCTTTCTCTCTCGTATTCTCGTCCTCGTGAGGCGGCTTTTCTTTGGTGGCGCTGGAAACTTTGCGTGTGACTCTGGGAGTGTCATTGTCATTTCATCAATTCCAGGTCTATGTGTTTCAAACATATTTTCAAAAGTGAAATCCAGTTACTTCAAGACGTTACGTAACACAGTGTTTTTCTCACTGAAGGGGCCCCACATGTGTCACATGACCAGCTGAATGCTATTCACTTTATCTTAGTTGTCAGCATTGTATTCAACACTTTCCTTTTGTGGAATAAATTCATCATTCGTGACAAATATGCCTGTCAAATGCGAGATGCGAGAGACGGTCGTAGCCGCTTACAAGACGTGAATTAAATGAACATTTAGCCCCAAAAGTGTAATTGTCTATGGTTGTTTATGCACTGTAAACAATGCTGGGTTGTTTTAACCCAAATTTGGGTCAAATATGGACAAACCCAAATGTTGGGTTAAACATTTAAATTCAAATTTTCACTTTCAACTGTATATTTTTTTAATCGCATTTTTAACCCAACTAGGGATGGGCAACGAATAATCGCGATTAATCGCATCCAAAATAAAAGTTTTTGTTTACATAATATATGTGTGTGTAGTGTGTATAATTAATTTGTGTATATAAATACCCACACATGCATGTATATATTTAAGAAATATGTGCATGTATATATTTTATATATTTATTCTCAATTAATATTATATATAAATATAAATATTTGGTTTATTAATAACACATTTTTCTTAAATATATACATGCATGTGTGGCTATTTACAAATTAATTATACACACTACACACACACATATATTATGTAAACACAAACTTCTATTTTGTATGCGATTAATCGTTGCCCATCCCTAAACCCAACATTTGGATTTGTCCATATTTGACCCAAATTTGGGTTGAACCCAGACAGCAAACTGACATTGAATCAACGTGGAAACATGACATCGAAACAACGTTGATCTGACATTGTTTTGCTCATCGAATTAACGTTGAACTAACGTCAGACGCGTCATTCTTTCAAAACTAACGGAAAATCAACGTTGTTTCAACGTTATGAAAGCAAACCAATTTTCGATTTTCATTTAGCTTTGAAGAATGCCGCGTCTGACGTTAGTTCAACGTTAATTCGATGAGCAAAACAATGTCAGATCAACGTTGTTTCGATGTCAGTTTGCTCTCTGGGAAACATGAGTGTGGTCAGGTCAACTATTAATAAGACCAAGAATGGCCAATTTAAGAAAGTTCGTTACGTCTAGTGACAACTGGATGGCTCTCTTTATAATCATCTTCGTTCATATGCAGTTGGGTTGATTGTAAAGGGAGTGATCTACTTTTGTCACGCCGCTGGCTTGTGGCGTAGACACGATGCAGGGATATTTCAGGATATTGTGTGTGTGTTGGTGCATGTGTGCTTGGCTCCTGTCATTGGCAGAACGTTGCTGTGTCTGGCACTGAGAGAAGAGGATAAGAGGAGACCATCAAAGATGGGATTAGGAAGAATTACACACACACACACACACACACAAAATGAGCCTGCCGCACACAATCCTCCTCAAATTTACAATCACAGACTCAGTTCTGATTGATTTTCAAACAACCAAATGCTGGATAGAAAAAACAGTTGAATAATAATGCAACGATTACGGTAAAAGAATAAAGACGTCCCTCAACAACTGTAACGATAATGACACAGAGAAATTATATCAATGGATTCACACATTATTAAGCTTATGTACACTCTAAGGGCCTGTTCGCATATCACATCTTTTGCGCGCTCAAGTTCGTTCTTTCAAATGTAGGCGCTCATAATGGAAGCGACGCGGCCGCGCCACATATAGATAAAAACATCTCAACTTTTCAGAATGCCGCAAACGCACCATAAGCGCACAGTAGGTCACGTGACAAGAACCAACCCGAGCAAAACCGCCTCAGCGCTTTGGAAAAAAGAGAATATGGCGCGCCCAGCGTTTTCTACACGTTTTTAGGCGCTATATGTGAATCCGACCGGGGTAAAAACAACCATTTCTTGGTTATTTGGCAACCCAACGCTGGGTAAATATTGTATAGAACACTTGCTGGGTTATTTTTACCCAGCTTGTTGGGTTTTATACATTAACCAATTTGCTGGGTTGTTTTTAGGCTGTGCTGGGTCAGACAATTTGATATTTGAAGGCTTTTCATTTTAAATAATAAAAATGTGCTCTAAAATGCTCTCTGTTTTATATATATAGCAGGAACTGTTCATTTAAAATATTTTTTATTCAATGGCAAGTTTCTCAGTTGGCAATGGCAATAAAATAATAGGTTTTTAGAGCCAGACCGATATATCGGCCGGCCGATATTATCGGCCAATATTAGGCATTTTCCAAAATATCGGACGAAACATGCTTGAATCATCTCTCCTTGGCCTGTTATGTTTAAAATGTATGTTTTACAATTTGCAGTATGATGTTATCTATTGTTAAATTGTGGCTCATCATAGACTAGCTAACCACAAAGCTAGCTAATGCCACTATCATCAGTGGAAGATGCTAACGTTAACATTAATAAGCTTGGAATCCACAATGAACTTTTTCTGGCTAAATAAAGTAATGATTACTGTATTTATAACTAGCATATCTCTAGTTACAGTCCCTGCATTGTAAAATGTAAGTTAGACTTGTGAGGAGTGAACATTTAGACATGGAGAAAAAGTATCAAACGTATCTTGTGCATTAAAGTTAGCTTTTCTTTTACACGTGTGTGAAATCCAACGAAGCCAAGTGTGTGTTGCAGACTGTCGTTCTGTAATGGATTTGGATTAGGATCGCTAAATAGTAGGTTTTAGAAGGCAGGCAGCAACTGATGATTGAAAATGGTTTGATGTAGCTTGATGGAAAGAATTGAAAAAGTGCAGGTAAAGGGATAAGCAAGCTGACATTGTAATTATAAGGTAGCTTATAAGGCAATGTAGGGACTAATTATTATTTTATTTTATCAGAACTTTAATGTATTTTGATGTTCCTCTGAGTTTCTTTTTAAAATGCTTTATCATATTTTTTAGTTAAAACTCATAAATAACTACAAATAACTATGTTAGGGAAATCTGTTAATGTTTCGTTGCACGTTTCTGAAAAAATAAATAAATAAAAAATATCGGCCGATATATCGGATTTTAAAACCCAAAAATATTCAGCAAGAATTAACAAAGCCAAACCAAAAACACTTAAGGCCTGGACTGAATTTGTTACAAAGCTATCTCATATCATAACTCAATAGGTCACCCGTACTGATTACTTCTGAGCGTTTTCAAGGAGGCGCTGTGGTAATCCTGGAGCTGTGCTGGTATTGTTATTCCACCCCCTAACTTATTAATATACATGTTTATGTGTATTTTATTTGTTTTTAGTACAAGCAAACCCTGGTTTTGTACATAGTTATATGTGGTCGCACTTGTGGACCATGTTAAACCTTGAAATAAATAAATAATCATAAAAAAAAATTGGTATCGGCCTTCAAAATCCTTTATCGGTCGGGCTCTAGTTTTAACCGGTTTGACACGGACTACCCGACATTATGATGACCCAGCAGTTGAGTTACAGAAAAATTACCCAGCACTAGGTAAAAATATTAATAATAACCCAATAACTGAACTGAACCCAGCATTTGGGTAAAAAAATAAAAAAATAACCGTGTTTGCATGTTTTTGTTTTACTAAAAAGAGCCGGTAAGAGTAATTTATTCAAGAATCATTCTACAACTGTCGCATTGTGTCTCTTTTCCTTTTTCCCGAGGGAGCTCCGCTGCCAAAAGTGACACGTTCACACGCACACCGGAAAAACGGAAAGGAAGAAACAAAACTGTGTTTGCATTTAAACACTGTGTTCGTTACTTTAGTTCTCTCACACACATGGTCATGTATTTTAGTTTAGAGCTTTATTAATCCCTGTGGGGCAATTAGTTTGAGCTTACATGGTGCCTCACGTAAAACACTTAGCACATACACTCAAATACATAAAAAATAATACGTTTATATAAACTGTTCTCTGCTAGAAACCCCGGTGTGTTGAACTGCTTTCCTGATTTATACCTATTTTTGAATAATACAATGGTAAATTTGAGATTTAAATAAGCTTCACTGTGTATAAATGTGAATGTGACGAGAGCTCGGGGACTGATAGCTGTGTCTCTGTGTGTGACCTGTTGATGTCTTAAACTCTCACAGACATCATGCCTGTCATTCTTACTACACACACACACACACACACTCAGGGCCGCAGATGGAAAACCTAATTCTGTCTTTTCTGTCTTTCCTTTTCAAAAAGCCACCAATTACATCCACTTCTCTCCACCTCCCTCTCACACGCTCACTCTCTCGTTCTCTCATTCCCTGTCCCCTTGCTTTAACGAGCTATCTTGTTAACGTCAGAGCCTCTCTCACTTTTAGCCTTTCTCCTTCTCTCGTTTTCTTACCCTCTGCTCATTCTCTCTCTCTCTCTCTTTCTGTTTTTGTACCACTCTTGTAGATAGAGGTGTACACCGAAAAGCTTTTGGCCTGATGAGAGATAAAAAATAAGGGAAAGAGAGGAAAGTGCTCTTGCTTTCAGAATAGAGGGATGAGGCAAAGGAAATGGAAAGCGAGAGGTTAGGCTGAAGGAAAAAATGGATGGGAAGAGACTTGGAAAAGCAATAATAGGAGGACCAGAGACAGAGATTATAGAGCCTGTTAGACAGGGGGAGTAATTGCGTGGTGCACATGTTACTGTATGGGAGGGTGATATTTTACAGCACACTCGTTTCTGCAAGCGATGCTTGTTGATGTGGGGATTCTGGTCAAATGACATTTACAAATTCTTTCAGCATTATAAACGAATCTCACCCAGAATGCATTTCACATCTCACATGTTTCTTCTAGACAGCAATGTAGGCACATTTGTTCAAGTTTCCTGCTTTTTCCCATGCGTGTCTCTATACGAAATCTCACAAAATCAAAAGTTGGCCTTCAAAAGATACAGATTTCCCAATTTGAGTCAGTTCCCCTTTTACAAACACTTGATTCAATTTCAATTCATTTGGGTATATGTCAAAGTCTTTAGATACACATGTATGTATATGGTGCACTCAACAGGCAAGTGACTGGATTAAGTCCCGCCTTCTAAATAAAAGAGACAATAGCTGATTGGTCACTGCGTAAAGATGCTAAAAACACTGAGACCTGAGGCTCTTAAGGGCCTGTTCACACAGAACGCTGGTTTTCTGTTAGAAACGTGAGACGCAGCTCAGTGGAACGACAAAAAGTGCAAGGTCCAGAGACACGTTTTTAAAAGTTGACCTTCTTTTAACTTGAGCTCCGCATTTTTTTACAACGCTCTGTCATGCATGAGGAGTGCAAGGTCCGTCTAGCGCGTTTACTGTACAAAATATCGTTGGTTTAACTTAAAAAATTAAGTAACCTGGTTGCCTTAAAATTTTAAGTTCATTGAAATTAAAAAAATGTAGTTAATACAATGAAGGAGATTGAGTTAATCATCAGAAACTAAATGAAAATATTATGTTATCTGAACTACGTAAATTATTTAAGTTGATTTGACAAAAGAAAAATGTGATTACAAATCATGAAAATATTTTTTACAGTGTATAAAAACAATGCTAACAAAAGCTAAAACATGTTCTTTGTGCATTTGCATGATTTGAGCATTTACAACATTTAAAACACTTGTCAGATTTCATAAAATTTCTCTTGCATATAAACTAAATTCTCTCTGCTAATGCTGTAAATATAGTGTTTTCGACTGATTCAATTGAATCAGGTCATGAAAGTTTTTTGTTTCAGAGATACTACTAGTGCACTACTTTTTTTTTGATAAAAAATGTGATTGTAATGTCAAATTTTATTGTATATACTTATTATGATTGTGCGTATCATCAGCAAAAATATTTAAAATATAAAGACAAAAATACTTACTGTTGTCTGTAAAAAAAATATTTAAAAAATATTTTTTTGTAAAAAAAATAATAAATTAAGTAACCTGATTGCACTAAAATTTTAAGTTCACTGAAATGGAAAAATTGAGTTAATACAATGAAGGAGATTGATTTAATCATCAGAAACTCAAAATATTATGTTACCTAACCTACATAAATTATTAAAGTTGATTTGACAAAAGAAAAAATGTTGTGATTACAAATCATGAAAATATTTTTTTCCACTGTGTAAAATATTATTTAGGTGGAGTTTGTGTAGTTACTGAAATACTCTTAAACATACAGCACATATACTGTATTTACATAATTAAATCACAGCATTTATGAAGTATTTACAAATATGTTCATGATTTGTAATCACAACATTTTTTCTTTTGTCAAATCAACTTAGATAATTTATGTAGTTCAGATAACGTATTATTTTGAGTTTCCGATGATTAAATCAATCTCCTTCATTGTATTAACTCATTTTTTTCCATTTCATTGAACTTAAAATTTTAAGGCAACCAGGTTACTTATTTTTTTAAGTTAAACGAACAAATGACTCTTATGAGCCGATTCTTTTTAGTGAATCAAAAACGTACAGTGTGACCTAGAACTTCACAATTAATTGAAATTGTAATATGGTTTAATATAATAACTTATCATATTAAACCATATCACAATTTCAATTAATTGTGAAGTTCTAGGTCACACTGTATGTTTTTGATTCACTAAAAAGAATCAGCTCATAAGAGTCATTTGTTCGTGAATCGGTCTTTCCCTTGGCGAATGTCACATCTCATAATCAATATTAATGAACAGAGCGAATTAATTTCATATTGTGCCTCTTCCGACATGATTGCGCTCCTGGCTACTATCCACATTAATTTTTATAGCTCTGAACTCTTTACTTTGTCAACCACTGTCTAATGTGCTTCTATTTTTATTTCTCCCAATGAATCTTAGCAGAAACATTTGAGGCAAAGTCGATGCTAAAATGAAACTTGGCTCTAAGATTCCAGTTCAAAGTCTCTCCTGCATCAGCGAAGATGCTTTAATAGAGAGGGCTGGAGAGAGAAAACATCACTTGACTTTGGAGATTAGTGAAAGATGTAAGTATGGAGGAAGTGCGGAGGAAGAGGGCGGGCAGATCTCCCACAAGCGGCGTTAGCTATGCCTGAATTGATGTAGTAATGAACAACCTCGCGCATAGATAATTAATAAGAACTCTTGATTAATTACACTGCGATGAGCTGCTATAGATGCAGGCGCGGAGGAGAGACAAAGGAGGAGTGATATGAATGTGAAAGATTGTTTAGTTCTGACTGTTTGTGTGTGTTAGCGTGTCCCTGCATGACCTTCACAGAGAAGTTGTGGGTTTAATACATCTCAAGCTCTGCCGATTTGTGGCAATTACTTATAGTAACGGACATTATGCCACAAAAGCTATTTGAGCTTTTCTTGTGTTGAACCTAAAATGGAGTCATGACATGCAGAAATCTAATATGCCTTGATCTTTTGACATAAGAGGTCTTTGTACCAATTAAAAATCCAAAGTTTCTTTGCTTAACCCTTATGCTGCATTAGGGACATTTTTGGTCTTTTGCAGTTTAATTTCTTTGACCATTTTGGCTGTTTTAATGCAAATGGTATGAAATTTGGCAAAATTGTGACTTTTTGGATACATGTAAAAAATGTGATCCCATTTTGCAAAATATGTATAACACACACTGTGTAGATCAAATAGTAACACTCAGCACCATAAAGACCAAAAATGGCCCATTGAAACCCATTAAAACGTTGTTTAAATCTGAGGCTGTCAGTAATACATGAAACATGATTTTTGCACAAACATCCTTTCATTTTGAAGCAAAAGCATTATATTTGCATTATATAGTGTATTCCACCAGATGACGTCACTACATATTTATTCCCTATGGGTGGAAATGCACCTTATTTTAGGCAATAGGCAATGTTTAATAGGTGGCCATTTTTGGTCTCTAACGTGCTAAGTGGGATTTTTTGCAAAGTGGGACTGTGATAATCCAAATCTAAAGTTTTCTCTTTGCATTTAGTTTATTGAAAATAATTGAATTTTTGTGTTTTTTCCTCTTATACAAATCGATGGTTTCGCAAACAAAACTGGTAATTAAAGGGTTAAAATCCTGAAATTGAATAAATTTTTGGTAGTTATGATGAGGACTGATGCTGGTTAAAAGATTTAACTTGGTAAAAGTGGAAAATAATAATAATATATAATATTTTAGGCAATGTTTAATATGTGGCCATTTTTGGTCCTTAATGCACTCAACTGTGTTAAAAATCTAATGCAGCACAAGGGTTAAAATGTCCTTTTCATTAGAAATGCCTTTATTTTATTTCCCCAATAAAGCTCATTTTGATATTGCGGGATCTGTGACGTCACATGGGTAAATACATTTGCATATGACTGCCTCCAGAGCAAGACATCGATGAATAAGTTAAACATCATCTCCTCATAGGCTCCGCCCACTGGCGTTCGGTCGCTTAACGGCTGACTGGATGCGAGTTTAACGTCAAAAACATAAAACCCATTATAATCACTGACGCTGTCTACACTGATACAGTTTACAGATGTGTGTTCAGTTTCTGACGAACTACACACACTTGAGTCTGTCGACAACTTGACTACTTTATCGCTTGGTACTTTAAACAGTTTAAACCGCTTGGTTGTGTCTCTGTAGAGACTTAAAGGGTTAGTTCACCCAAAAATGAAAATTCTGTCAGTATTTACTCACCCTCATGTTGTTCCAACCCCGTAAGACCTTCGTTCATCTTCGGAACACAAATTAAGATATTTAAGATATTAAGATCGCTCCTGCATACAGTCCATAGGCTTCTTGAGGGACTGGCTCTTGCTGTCCCCGAAAAGTCATTAAAGACATCGTTAAAATAGTCCAAGTGACTACAGGGGCTCAATCTTAAGTTTATCAAACGACCAGAACACTTTTGTGCGCAAAAAAACAACAAAAATAACGACTTTATTTCAACTATTCACTTCCTTCTCTATGGGCCTGTAAGTCAGTTAACATAGTGTGATTGCGTAGAGCTACGTCACACGTAGGCTCACTATTGGCCGACGCTGGTCATGTGTGTGTAAAGCGTGTGACGTACAATAACAGAAGCTTACGCTATTAAACTAGTAACCTGACTCGCGCAGAGGGAGAAATAAACGAATAGTTGAAATAAAGTCGTTATTTTTGTTGTTTTTTTGCGCACAAAAGTGTTCTCGTCGTTTGATGAACTTAAGATTGAGCCCCTGTAGTCACTTGGACTATTTTAACGATGTCTTTAATGACTTTTCGAGGACAGCAAGAGCCAGTCCCTCAAGAAGCCTATGGACTGTATGCAGGAGCGATCTTAATATCTTAAATATCTTAATTTGTGTTCCGAAGATGAACGAAGGTCTTACGGGGTTGGAACAACATGAGGGTGAGTAAATACTGACAGAATTTTCATTTTTGGGTGAACTAACCCTTTCCCAGCGTCATAAACAAGTGGGTGATATATTTTAATGGCGTCCCGGATCATGTCAGAGGATTATATGTTTAAACCTGAAGTAAATGATTTTATAATGCTTTATCTGTAAATGATGATGATAATGTTTTCAAAACACTAACTCATGTGCAATAGCAAGTGGGCGTTGATACGGTGCAGTGACGTTAGCCAATCATAACAGTGGCCGTTTACTAACGAGCCTTAAAGGAGCCGCGCCTTAAAAACTGATAATTCCATACAGAGGCTCAAAATTATGTTTTTCACATATGAATTTCTTTTTTTTTGTGTGTGCAGAAAACTTTATTAACGTTATAAGTGAAACTCATATTAAAACAATAAAAAAATCCATGTCCTGATCGCTTTAAATGCGTCTGAATGGGAATGTGCAGTTTTGTATGCCAGCTGTAGTGCCACGGCCCCTTTAATACCAATCTAGAGGCATCAAACCACAACCTCTGCAAAAACACGACACGACCTTTGGCTCCGAACCAAACACACACACATCTGAGGATCAAATGGCAAACTGTTAAATGAAACCCGCAGGGACCTGTAGGTGAAGATGGAGGAGCTTCATGGAGTTACTCTCTCCGGAGTGAACGCCGCTGTTTATTTGGAGGATGGAGAGATTTTATATTGTCAGTCTTCAGTCCTGAATATAACTATTCAGAGGAAATAAAACTTTTAAATCAAAATTGCAGCTGATTCGGATTTAGTCATCTGTGACCTTGAGGAATCTTCCGGCCATGATCTTTAGAAGCAGTAATTTTCACATTACTTTCGTCGCTGTAAAAATGCTTTTGTCTGTCAACCTAAAAATGTGGTTCATGTTAAAGTTTAATTTAGCTGGTTTTATTCAGACAAAGAAAGTATTTAATATAACTAAACAAACCATGTTGGGTTACACCAATGAAGGCATTTTGTAAGGATCAGATGGAAAAAACAAACGTTTTATTAGATGAGATTCGAGTTGATGTCTAATTTCCACATGCCACTCTAAAAATGATGGGTTTTTTTAACCCAACTTTGGGTCAAATATGGACAAACCCAAACGTTGGGTTAAAAATGTAATAAAAAATGTAACCCAATGGCTGAGTTTGTCCATATTTGACCCAAAGTTGGGTTAAAACAACCCAGCAATTTCATTTGTTTTAAGTTAAATGCATTTTGATGTCACCATATTGCAAAAATTATGACTTTTTTTTCCAAACAGTGGAACAAATGTTGTTGTTTGGCTGTTTAGGATTCTCTTACGAACCCTAGAGCCACAGTATAAAAATGCTGGGTTGTTTCAACCCAACTTTGGGTCAAATATGGGCAAACCCAAACGTTGGGTTAAAAATGTAATAAAAAATGTAACCCAATGGCTGAGTTTGTCCATATTTGACCCAAAGTTGGGTTAAAACAACCCAGCAATTTCATTTGTTTTAAGTTAAATGCATTTTGATGTCACCATATTGCAAAAATTATGACTTTTTTTTCCAAACAGTGGAACAAATGTTGTTGTTTGGCTGTTTAGGATTCTCTTACGAACCCTAGAGCCACAGTATAAAAATGCTGGGTTGTTTCAACCCAACTTTGGGTCAAATATGGGCAAACCCAAACGTTGGGTTAAAAATGTAATAAAAAAATGTAACCCAATGGCTGGGTTTGTCCATATTTGACCCAAAGTTGGGTTAAAACAACCCAGCAATTTCATTTGTTTGAAGTTAAATGCATTTTGATGTCACCATATTGCAAAAATTATGACTTTTTTTTTCCAAACAGTGGAACAAATGTTGTTGTTTGGCTGTTTAGGATTCTCTTACGAACCCTAGAGCCACAGTATAAAAATGCTGGGTTGTTTCAACCCAACTTTGGGTCAAATATGGGCAAACCCAGCCATTGGGTTACATTTTTTAAATTAAATTAACCCAACATTTGGTTTTGTCCTTTTTTGACCCAAAATTGGGTTACAACAACCCACCATTTCTAGAGTGTAGGCTATATGTTTTTTTAGTAGATATAAAAGGATTGTTCCCTCAGAAAGGACATTTCTGTCATCATTTACTCACTCTCATTTTGTTTTGCCGTATTATATTCTTTTTTATGCGGAATACAAACTATTTTGATTCTAATTTAGAATGTTGGTAACCAAACAGTTTTGGTAGCCATTGACTTTAGTTGTATGTACAAAAAAACAAACAGACGTTTTAATGCTGCCTTTACGTACCTCCCACTTCTGAAGTCGTGAGTACAAGCTAGTCACATTCAAGTGCTTTGTTGTCGGAAAGAACAGGAATCGTGGAGGACACAGGTTTATTTCTGCTTATTTATTTGCCGAAAAGATATTTAGCGTCCCATTCGTTGACAACCAACATTCACCGCGCTATAAGTCAGCTTGGTGCGATTCTGGAATTTCGGTTCATTAGACTAGTTTCACAGTGTATAAAACATACAATACGCTTCAAATGATTATTCACATTTAACAACTAGACAAGGAGATGTAGTCATTGTGGAAAAAACTGATAAAGAATAGCAGTCATAAACTCGGGAACTTGGGTATCAGAATGATCCCAATGGTAAATATGACTTGAGATGTCCAATTTTTAACTAGGAAACTTGTATTTCTGATTATTCCAATCGCATGTGAAGACAGCATTATTGTTTGGATGAACTTACACCTGTAAACCTCGATGATATAGCCATCTCCTCACATAAAATGTATAAACTTTAAATACGGCTTCTACTGGGATTTAGCACAACGTTTTTACCAATCAATATACTTACGCACTGAGTTCAGACGGGGTTTCTAAAGACAGATGCTGACAGGAAGTGCCATCATGTCACAATGAATCTCTGCGGTGTGTTTAGGTCACCAAAAACACCACTGAGCTGAACTGATGGAAAGACAAATGCTCATTGTTGTCCGAAAGGGGCCGGGGTCATGCATTTTTGTGATTTCTCTCCCTCTCTGTCTCCTTTTGTCATCCGTTCTTTTGTAAAATGATGACAAAGGGCATTTTTCAAGCTCTTTCTCTTACCCCAGCCCCTCCCTCACCTCCTCATTTCTCTTCTTTCATCCTTTCTTCTTTCCAGCACTCTCACTTTCAGACTCTCTGTCCATCTATAGTTGTCTCGCTTTTTAGTCTCTTACCTCAGCATTCTCTCGCTCTCTTTCTTTACCTGTCAGTCTCCTCGGCTGGAGGTCTGACTAATTATTCTCCTCTCTTTCTCTTGCCCTCTTTCCTCTCGTGACACTCTGCTGAAGACACCTGGCTTAACCCAGCAGGACATCTCTGCGTCCATCTTTTCTTTACTCTCTGCCTTTCCATCCCTCGCTCCGCTCTGCCCTGGCTCTTTTGTTGTCTGATTTTACCACTGGTGCAGATATTCTTCTTTTCAACAAAAATGCAACTAAAATAATTAGCTACCCAACCGTTTTCAACATTGATAATATTAAAGCGCCCCTATTATTTCTTCCCGAATATTATCTTTCATGCAGTGTGTAATATCGCTGTTTGTGAATGGAAAAGGTCTGCAAATTTTTAAAGACTAAAGTTATCGTCTCCGACTGTCCTGAGAGAAATAATCGATTCTGAACTGCTAACATGAGTCGTCAGTAATTTCAGTCTCAGTTCCTGTTACAAACCTACGTAACAACCTATGTAATTTGCATAATGCTAGTCTATGGTGTTCATTGGCTGTCTATGAACAACGTCTACTGTGACCCTCACACACTGTAGTTGTAGCTGAGACTGGAAGAATTTGGTTCGTGTTGTTCATGTCGGGAAGGCGCTGGTACAACAGACTGAACCATCTGACCAATCAGAGCAGAGTAGACCAATCACAACAGACTGAGCCATCTGACCAATCAGAGCAGAGTAGACCAATCACAACAGACTGAACTATCTGACCAATCAGAGCAGAGTAGACCAATCACAACAGACTACTGAGCCATCTGACCAATCAGAGCAGAGTAGACCAATCACAACAGACTGAACTATCTGACCAATCAGAGCAGAGTAGACCAATCACAACAGACTGGGCCATCTGACCAATCATAGGAGAGTAGACCAATCACAACAGACTGAGCCATCTGACCAATCAGAGCAGAGTACATCAATCACAACAGACTTGGCCGTCTGACCAATCAGAGGAGAGTAGACCAATCACAACAGACTGAGCCATCTGACCAATCAGAGCAGACCAATCACAACAGACTGAGCCATCTGACCAATCAGAGCAGAGTAGACCAATCACAACAGACTGAACTATCTGACCAATCAGAGCAGAGTAGACCAATCACAACAGACTACTGAGCCATCTGACCAATCAGAGCAGAGTAGACCAATCACAACAGACTGAACTATCTGACCAATCAGAGCAGAGTAGACCAATCACAACAGACTGGGCCATCTGACCAATCATAGGAGAGTAGACCAATCACAACAGACTGAGCCATCTGACCAATCAGAGCAGAGTACACCAATCACAACAGACTTGGCCGTCTGACCAATCAGAGGAGAGTAGACCAATCACAACAGACTGAGCCATCTGACCAATCAGAGCAGAGTAGACCAATCACAACAGACTGAGCCATCTGACCAATCAGAGTAGAGTAGACCAATCACAACAGACTGAGCCATCTGGCCAATCAGAGTAGAGTAGACCAATCACAACAGACTGGGTCATCTGACCAATCAGAGCAGAGCAGACCAATCACAATAGACTGAGCCATCTGACCAATCAGAACAGAGTACACCAATCACAACAGACTGAGCCATCTGGCCAATCAGAGCAGAGTAGACCAATCACAACAGACTGAGCCATCTGGCCAATCAGAGTAGAGTAGATCATGGAAAAGAGAGAGGGAGAATCTTCAAACGAACCATTTTCAGCCTCTTTGAGAAATTAGGTGATGTGCAATGTAAATACTTTTTTTTTTTTTTTTTTTGCATGTAAATCTATTTTAGGAGCCTTAAAAAAAACTAGAAACCTTTAAAATAGCATAATAGTGGCACTTTAAGAACAGTTTTTTGAGCACCAAATTCAGCAGTTTGACATCACATGTATAAATTAGATTTTAAATAAAATATATTAAAATAGTTAACAACAGTTTTAAATTGTCCAAATATTTAGCTATATCACTGTTTTTAATGTATGTTGATCGTATGCAGCCTTGGTGAACATAAGAGACTTTTTCTCAAACACATTAAAAAAATAGCCTACTATTTTCCCCAAAATGTCAGTTCATCCCAGAAGTTTGTATTTGATCCATAAGGGATTCTCATTTGAGCCCATTAGGATCTTTTAGGATTGGATCTACATTATGACAGTAATCCTGTAAAGGATTTTTTCGACAAGTGAATTTTAACATCTAACACATTTTCGTGTTCGTCACACTCTTTCTCCCCCCATCTCTCTCTCTCTAACTCTCTGTCACTCGGCCTGTTAACCTAGTCAGCAAGTTGGTGTGAACTTTCTCTCTCCGAGAGTTTGATAGGAATAATAATCAGCCGTTTTTTCCTCCCTCTCTCTTTCTCCCGAGAGACGGAGGGGCGGGAACGGCTGAGGGAGAGAAAGAAAGTCAGGAAAGAGTGAATAGGGAGTTTCTGTTTTCGTTTTTTTCATGTTCGCTGTATTTGTGAATGGTCTCTTCAGAATTCCCCGATACTAAGAAGGGAATCGTGCTATTTTTAAACCCTTTCATATTTAATTATCACGATCATCAGGGATTTGCCGCATCTTTTCAGAATGAGTGTGCATATGGATCGCATCCTGTTTGTAACAGTGTAGTTGTTGTGGATTTGAGTTGCTGTTTTCCTTCTTTGCGTGTGTGTGTGTGAATAGAGCGTTTGTCGTGATATTCCTCTCACGGGACTCTACACGTCGCCGCACTCTCGAAAACGTGCCTCTACCCCGCTGGGACGTTCGTACTTCACTTCCAAAATTCATTCGCTCTCTTTATTTATCCAGCATCCCTCCTTCATGCAAATGAAAGACCACAGCGCAGCTCCAAACCTCTCTCGCCAGAGGCCTGTCAATCATAGCCTCAGCTGTCAATCTCCCCCGACAGGAAGTGCTCTTGAGAACACCGTTTGAGAGGCTGTTTCTAATGGGCTCTATGCACGGCGGTATTTCCGGTGAAGCATTAGGGATGCTCGATAACTTCCGCCGATCGTAGAGTCCAATGCTATAGCAAGAATTTATATTGAATTTTATACTCCATGGTTATACTAATGAAACGTTAGTCACAAAAACAGATAAAACAGACACCCCTCGTTGTGTTTATGCTTCTTTTTAAAATTATATCAAATAAACATAACTGTATATAAAATTACATCTAAACGTATGTACGTTTCGTTTCAAAGACGGGAGGACAGTAAATATTGAAGACTCTGCCATAATCCCGTTTTCTCCGGTTTTCCTCCGCTTTAATCTACACAACCGGAAATAGACGAGCATCCTTACGTCAAATGCGGAACTTATGCGTGCATATAGCCCATTGGCTGGGGGGAGAGAAGAATGTCATAAAGACCCCGTGACCCACGATGAAAGTTTTTGCGTGCTAAAAAGATGCCCTTCGGCACTGTGGAAGAGATGAGATTCGTATGGTACAGCAGACACAGACACACACACACACACACACACACACACACATACTCGCAGCAGAAACTGGCATGACGCACATCTTGACAGGATTGAAGCAGTAGTCAGTCTCATCTGTCTGCTGACACCTCTCTCTCTCTCTCTCTCTCTCTCTCTCTCTCTTGCCCGCCGTGTTTCTCTCGAGTCTCTAGCTGTTGATTTTTTACCACAGGGCTCCTCAACTTTGGGTCCTTCTGGGACCCCAGCCTGACCGCACTAGACCCACCAGAGAGAGTATACATGGAAGAGATAAAGAGAGTCAGTCAGAGGTAAAAACTGCTAAATGGAAGTGTAGACAGAAGAGTAAGAGAGTGGAATGACTTTCAGATGCCGGGATGGTTGATTTGTGGAGGCGTCGGGATGTTTTGGGTGTTTGAAACTTGGGATAGCAGGCTGTCACTCCACACGGCCCTCTCAGGACACAATTCAGAGTAGGACTGCGCCATATTGGAAAAAAAAAAAAACTGACATTGCGATATTTTGTGTTTCTGCGATATGTATATTGCGATATGAAACAGTTCCAAATTATTTAAATAGCTAGGCTATATTTACTAAGAATTGAATGATTGGGGTGTTTTTGTAGAATCTTCAAAGAAAATAACAAAAAAATTACAGTAAATACAATAGGACAAAGATAAAAAATAAATTGTGCTTTATGTTTTTTAGGTAAGCCTAACAGTATTCAGGTACATAAATTCTACAATTAAATAACACTGCATAGTCTTCGCTGTATAAATTAAATAAAAAAATATATATTTGGAATAGTAATATTAATATTGTATAATATTTGTTAAAGCTACAAAGCGATTTTCTCTTTGTATTTTGTTGTTTAATTCAATTAATGACACAGACAGCATCAGGAATATTAGGCTACTGTCACTTTAAGACCGAATACACTAACACTGATCCGACATAATGATACGAATCCATTTTCTTTCTCAACTGTTTACATTCATGTGAGCGAATGCGTTTACGAGGATACCCTCCAAGATTTTGACAATTTAGCACAAATAGATGTGGAAAATAACAGAATTACGTGTTCGCATTTGCCATATTTCTCTTTGAGGCACTCTAGAAAAACGTTAATAATTTGTACATCTCACAACTTTTTAGAGGCATTAAAGAACCATTTTGGATTACTCAGAGAACCAGTTCTTAAAATAACCACACTGTTAAAAAACAAATCCGTTAAATTTACGGGAAAAAACTGACAGATGTGGTTACCAGAGTTTTCCTGTTAAAAATACGGTAGCAACATTTTAGGTTTTACAGACTTTTAAACGTATATATTATTTTACAGCAATAAACCGTATTTCATTATCTGATATAATGTTATGTATCTGTTTTGTAATACACTGAAAGCCAACAATCAAAGCAGTAATGAGAGAGTCACATGATCAATCAAAGCTCATCATAAACAACTCTTCCAAAAGAAAATTAACACAGAAGCTGCACAGTGTCATTCATTAAACACCATCATGGTAACATCTTGAAATAAAAAAAAAAAATGCAATAAGCATTCATTTAACAACATTAAATGTATCATAAAACCTGAATGTACATAACTGATTAGAAATTTATTGAAGAAATAGTTATAAAATTGCAGGGAATTGTGAGTATGTCAATTTACATTTTTTCACTGTAAATTATACAATGACTTGTTATTTTTATTATAAGTTTAACTGTAAGCCACGTTCAAATAAGTGAAAAATAATCAATCATCAATGTGTTCATTTTCAAAAAAATAAATTAAATGTAACATTTCTTTTGTTATTAAATAAAATCTAAATCGTGTTTAAAAATGGACTTACTTTTTAATTAGCCATTGTCTATTTTCCTGTAAAAACGAAATCTAAAAATGATTAAAACAGGATTAATTAACTTAAGCGGCTCTGCATAAAACACCAAGACTTGTTTTCTTGACGTTTTTTCGCCACTAGTGTTTTAATTAGCTTATACTATAAACAAGTGAAAATATCTGCATGTATTGAGCAAGTCTTACCATCGAATGCGGCATCCATGTCAAGTACATTTCAATATTTTTTCTCAAAATACTCCTAAAGAATATGATTGAATTCGGTGCTTTTAAACACAAAAATCGCAATATCTTTAAAGAATTTACACATTTATTTTCTTTCCACATGGTTTTACATATTAATTTGGATGAAGTTCATACTTAGAGACTTTCCCGCCTCCTGTCAGGAAAGGGCATGCCGGTAACGGTGACAAGGACACACACACACATCTGTTCACCTGCTTAGTGCTTACAGACACACCAGGTATTTGCTTTCCAGTATATAATCTTTAGATGGTCATATTTTAATCAACTGAAATAGTATAAACTAGGGCTGTCAAATGATTAATCGCATCCAAAATAAAATTTTGTGTTTACATAATATATGTGGGTGCACTGTGTTTCATTATTTTATATATATAAATACACACACATACTTGTACATATTTAAGAAATATTTTCATGTATATACTGTATATAGATTTATATTATATATAAATATAAATATTTTATATATAAATAATATTTTTTCTTAAATATACATGCATGTGTGTGTATTTATATATATACATAATAATTATACACAGTGCACCCACATATATTATGTAAACACAGTCTTTTATTTTGGATGCGATTAATCGCGATTAATCGTTTGACAGCCCAAGTATAAACTAAATTGCTTAAGCAATAATTAAGAAGTTGAAAGCCAAAAGCATATAGTTTAATGTGTTCCTTGTCTTTTAGGACTCCAGATCTGTTTCTTGTATCGGTCCGGTCTCTTCCTGTCAGGGATTGTATGCAGTAGCTCTTAATCTCGGCACACACACACACACACACACACAGAGAGAGTCAGGTGAACCTTTGAGTAACAGTTTCCTGGGGCCCCGAAGACATCTGAGCCCCATGTTGGGGTGTTTATAGGCCTCGTGGATGCTCTGGACTCTGTGAGGTGGACAGTGGGGCAGTGGCGTCTGACCCGGGACCCCATGGGCCCCTCAGTACGTGGCTGACCCCTGACCCCTGCTGACTCGCTCTAATCAGACCGTTGCGTTTGAGAGAGTGAGTTTAACCTGGAGCCGTCTCCCACGAGGAAGGAGTCCACACACACATTTAAGAGTAACACACACTAATTTCACACAGAATAACACGGGCATTGACACCGAGACCTGTGGTCACACACCAGCTGGACTGAAAGACTCATTTTACCTTCACTTATCCACACCTATGTGTGTGTGTGTGTGTTTCTCTGATCCGGCTTGAACGCTCACCTCTTTAAACGGCATTATGATTCATTATGCTGTGAATCATATTCATGTGCACATACAGACTCACACATATGTTAATCTCTCTGAACGGGGGGCTTTGAGAACATACGGCTGCATAAATATACAGGCCTGATGTGAGGATATGAGATACAGACAGCGAGAGAAGGAAAGCATATGTTCTCTCTTTTCTCTCTCTCTGTGTCAGTCTTGATGGATTTAGATTTCGTTTTTTTTTTGTTTTTTTTTTCGTCCTGAAGGAAGGGGGTTTGGCCGTTCATTAGCATTTATTTCACGTGTGATTAATGCTAAACTTTCCAGACTGCTTTCAGGGGGTGTGGAAACGATCACACTGTTGAAAACGAGAGATGTTTGAATAAGAAAGACGTGGAAATCCAGCTTCTGCTGTCTGGGGGGAACGCACACACAGCGTGGAGGGATATGAGCGATGTAAAGCGCCTTCTGTCAGGAAAGGGCATGATGGTAACGGTGACAAGGACAGACTCACCTTCACACACACACATTCTCTGTTCACCTGCTTTGTGCTTACAGACACACCGGGTATTGCTATACAGTAAAACTAATACTGTCTTGTTAAAGTGAAAGTTTGTCCAGTCTGCTGTGATTGGTCTACTCTACTCTGATTGGTCAGATGACCGAGTCTGTTGTGATTGGTCTGCTCTGCTCTGATTGGTCAGATGACCGAGTCTGTTGTGATTGGTCTACTCTGCTCTGATTGGTCAGATGGCTCAGTCTGTTGTGATTGGTCTACTCTGCTCTGATTGGTCAGATGGCCCAGTCTGTTATGATTGGTCTACTCTGCTCTGATTGGTCAGATGGCCCAGTCTGTTGTGATTGGTCTACTCTGCTCTGATTGGTCAGATGGCTCAGTCTGTTGTGATTGGTCTACTCTGCTCTGATTGGTCAGATGGCTCAGTCTGTTGTGATTGGTCTACTTTGCTCTGATTGGTCAGTTGGTTCAGTCTGTTGTGATTGGTCTACTCTGCTCTGATTGGTCAGATGGCCAAATCTGTTGTGATTGGTCTACTCTGCTCTGATTGGTCAGATGGCCCAGTCTGTTGTGATTGGTATACTCTGCTCTGATTGGTCAGATGACTCAGTCTGTTGTGATTGGTTTACTCTACTCTGATTGGTCAGATGACCCAGTCTGTTATTATTGGTCTACTCTGCTCTGATTGGTCAGATGGTCCAGTCTGCTATGATTGGTCTACTCCTCTCTGATTGGTCAGATGGCTCAGTTTGTTTTAATTGGTTTACTCTGATTGGTCAGATGGCTCAAGTCTGTTGTGATCGGTCTACTCTGCTCTGATTGGTCAGATGGCTCAAGTTGGTTTTAGTTTTAGTAAACCATCATAACCCTGTTTGTGACAGCATTAAAGTGAACACAAGTTTTAAAAAATATCTTATGCGGTTTTGCGTCTGAGGTAAATTTATTTAGTTTTGAGGATGTTTAGGTGTTTTTAGTGCAAAACGAAAAAAGATCCTGTCTTCCATTTGCATCTTTTTTCAGCTTTCCCCTCTTAAATAATATAATATGCGGTTTTGCGTCTGAGGTATAATTTTTTTTTTTTGCAGTACACTTCCTGTGTTCCATTTTCATCTTTTTCCAGTTTTCCCCTCCATCTCAAGCCTCTTTTTCCTTAATGTTAACTTAATTTTGGATCCTTTTCTTTTGTTTCCCTCTGTAATTCTCCTGGCTTTCTCTCTCCCGCCAGGAGCGTCCATATGGAAGCCATTACTCCCGCTGTTCCTCACCACAAACATTCCAGCAGTGCCTCCAGCTCTCTCTTTCTTCACAGCAGCTTCTCGCTCCTTCTCTCCTTCCTCTCCTCCCTTTTCACCTGTTTTCGTTGTCCTCATTTCCAACATTTTCAGAGTTTGTCTGCGGAGGTCATGTGATAATTGGCCACATGTGATCTGCTCATTGTCAACATCACAGCGTATTTACATACTGGCCTTTAGCTGTCGTTAAATATCTGTAAACAATCACATCTCGTTTTACAGCACGTAATTGTCTGTGGATGTCAGATGATAATCGATGTAATATGACCTCATTTTTAGTCTCTGCGTGGGCTGAAGTAATCTTTTTTAATGTTGTGTGTGGTGTTTGCACAGAGTTCATTTGAATGGAAAGGAGGATGGTTAAATATTTGTGTGTTCTGACGGGACGGTCGCTGCAATGAGACGGTTGATCTAAACAAACATCCTCCTCGCACAAAGGCTCTGTTTTGGTCAGGAATGTTTAGGCAAACGTGGACTCCCGAAAGCCTGTGAGTCTCGGGAGCAGATTCTGTCGCTCACTGTATAATTCATCAGAAAACACACATGAAGACGGGTAAATAAAACAACTGCATTTCATTGCATGTCATTTTAGGCTTGTTCTATCCATCCATCCATATATCCTTCTATCTATCAGTCTATCCATCCATCCATCTATCATTCTATCTATCGTCGTTCTATCCATCCATCCATCCATCTATCGTTCTATTAATCCATCCATCGATCCATCCATTCTTCTATCTATCGTTCTATCTATCCATCCATCCATCTATAATAATTCTATCATTCTATCTATCGTTCTATCCATCCACATATCGTTCTATCATTCAAACATTCTATCTATCCATCCATCTATCATTTGTCTATCCATCCATCAATCCATCTAACGTTCTATCCATCCATCTATCATTCTATCTAACATTCTATCCATCTATCTATCATTCTATCCTTCTATCTATTGTACTATCCTTCTACCTCTCTATCCATCTATAATTCTGTCATTCTATCTATCGTTCTATCATCCATCCATCTATAATTCTACCTTTCTATCATCCATCCATCTATTGTTCCATCCATCCATCCATTTATAATTCTATCATTCTATCTAGTGTTCTATCTATCCATCCATTTATCATTCTATCATTGATCTAGCTATCATTCTATCATCCATCTATCATTCTGTAGTTCTATCAACCATCTATCCATCTATCAATCCATCGTTCTATCTATCCATCCATCTGTCCATCGTTCTACCTATCTATCTATCTATCTATCTATCTATCTATCTATCTATCTATCTATCTATCTATCTATCTATCTATCTATCTATCTATCTATCTATCTATCTATCTATCTATCTATCTATCCATCCATCCATCCATCCATCCATCCATCCATCCATCCATCCATCCATCCATCCATCCATCCATCCATCCATCCATCCATCCATCCATCCATCCATCCATCCATCCATCCATCCATCCATCGTTCTATCTATCTATCTATCTATCTATCTATCTATCTATCTATCTATCTATCTATCTATCTATCTATCTATCTATCTATCTATCTATCTATCTATCCATCCATCCATCCATCCATCCATCCATCCATCCATCCATCCATCCATCCATCCAATCCATCCATCCAATCCATCCATCCATCCATCCATCCATCCATCCATCTGTTCTATCTATCAGTCTTTTTATAATCATATCCATCTGTCTGTATAGCTATCAGTCAAGTTTTAAAGTTCATAATACATTGCTATTTTTAATAGCTAGATTCCGTCTCTCTCTGCGTGTGTTTTGCTGGTCTCCTGGCGGTGTGATTGGAGCTCATATGTCTAGCCGGTAGGTGTTGTTTAGTCTGCTCACTGGAGACCCAGGACAGGCTTTAATCGGGCCCTGGAAGCCATGAAGAGAAAAGAGAGAAAGCGAGATGTGCGATTTCCTGTTCCTCTGAGAGGTCTGATTTCTGCGGCCCACCGCTGGTCTGCCGGACCCCAGCCGTGACTCCCGCTCCACCATGCCAACGCTCCTGATGAGATCAATGCACGCTCGGAGCTGAATCGGCTTAGTGTGGCGCAACACAAGCTGAAAACCAAGTGGAAATTCCAGAAGTCAAAAGTCATTCTCACGGCATATCAAAGTGATTGGAAGTGAAGGATTTCAGCTCGAAAGCTTGTTATCACATGCAATAATCACCAACTTAGATCTAATTCTCAAATCTGGAAAGCTTTTTTTTGGCTGGTGGGAAAAGAAGCTATTGAGCCTTTATGAGAACATTTGTGGTGGCAAATCTTCAACCATAAGCATTAATCCTCAGTGTTGGTGAGGAGAGTGCTATTCATTTAATTTGTTGTAAATTCAAGTTTTAATTTAATAAAATATGCAATGCAAAACATCCCACAGGCTTACGTTGTGCAACAGACAAGAATAAGACCTCAGATTATGCCTGGCTTATTATTTGATTGATTTTTTAAGATTTTCAACAACAAGCAAGAACATTTCATTCTGCGACAAACATGAATGAGACCTAATGCTGCTTTTTTATTATGTATGCATTCATTTTCGTCCGCTTGGGGGACGAGCAAATCCCATAATCCCATAGAATCATAGACTTTTAATGGGATGTATATAGCAACACTTTGGCAACCGCCACTCATTTTCTTTAAAAACTCGAGTTTCTTTTATCACTGATTTTCCTTGCGATATGTGTTATTAATGTAGACACAGTGCATATTTGGGGATGATGTCCTCATCTAGGGTGTGTTGAAACCTCTGCATTTATCATGAAAAAGATTCTCAAACATCTCTGACATTCCATTATCACACACACACACACGCACAAAGGTCCACCTCTCTGCACCTGTGCCCCGAGCTTGTTTTTGGACACAGCTCGAGTTTCTCGAGAGGAATCTTTGTAATGCAAGACTGAGGAACAAGAGGACGGTGGAGGGCTTTATGGACGAGGGAAGGTGGGTTCGGGTGGGGGGGTTTGAGGGTCAGTGGTGTCGGGGGCGGGACGGGGTGAAACTAACACTCGGATCTTTTCAAGAGCTGTCAGGGTCAGGGAAGGGCGTCGGCGAGTTTGACAAAATGATGTTTCTGCCCTCATAAACGAGGCCGGCGCACACACACTCCTGTCACCTCTGCCCCCCTCCATCCCCCCACTCCTTGTTTCAATGTGTGACCATGAATGCCACCTTTGTTCCAGAGCAGTAGAGAGGGAGAGAAACCAAGGGTGGGAGAGAGAAAGAGAGAGAGAGAGAGCAAAACAGGAATGATGAGTGTTTGGGATGAGAAGGAATGGTTGGAGGAGTGTATTATCATGTTTATATTTAGAGTAAACAGAGATGTCGGTATAATTTCACTTTAATCTGCGCTTTGAAGGCCTGCCCGTGTGTGCGGTTAGCTTTTGTCGAACACAAAAGGCTTTCAGTTGTGTACAAGACTGGTGTTTTCATCCCAGCTTCAATTCCACACTCTCAAACTTGACTTTTGTGGCTACATTTTTAAACATGCTCCCTTTTCCTTCAAGTTTTTTTTTCTCCTTTCTTCAAGCTTGACACACGGGTCAGAAATTCTTTGGCGAGGTTCTGCAAACGTTCTCTAATTATCTGCCGAGTGCTTGCTTAACCCTGAGTTTGCTCATTAGACATTGCCGGCTGACAGTTGTTCAATCACGAAGGCTAATGCGGTCCAGTGCTGAAACATATGTAATTACACAGGCTGTGTGACTGGGTCTGGCACACACACACATACACACACTTTTAAAAGGAGCATTGATGGATCATGGTTTTTGCGTTGGACTCTTCATTTAAGTTTATTTATTTTTTCCAAATCTATAATGCCACCATAATAAAAAAAGCTGTCTATATGTAACTATTCTGGGACAATACCGCCCGGCTAGATATGTAAACAAATACATGAATGTTTTGTCAATGTATTTCAAAATGTAGGCTACTTATTATTATTCTGGTAGCTTAAAAATCGAAGACTTTAAAAATGGCATTAAATTGAAATTCACTATTTTTCACTGCTTCTTTTTGATCCAACTGTAAACAATCCGTGCATATGTTTCTTTTTATAACCTTATAATTCTTAATGAGTTAACACAACGGTTTTCATCGACGTCACGTTCTGGGCGGTAACCCGGATGAGCGGCCATTATGGAGTCACTCGGATGTAAACAACAGCATGGATTGCACTGTTTATGTACTACTGAATACATTGTTACACTAAAAAAAAAACACAGAAAAAAACTGTGGTAGGTGCGAAATCATAGAGAAGGACTTAGTAAGCCATCAATGTCGTGTGCTTGTGATTGATTCTGCAAGAGTGATAGCGGGGCCTTGATTTCGCGGCTTTACTTCCTGCTCGACTGCGCATGTCTGGTCCCGAAAAGTGCGCAGACTCAAGTTCCAAGATGTCAGCGCCATATCGGGACACTGGCGGCTTCAGTTCTCGCTGATGGAAAACTGTGAAGGGGCTACTGTTTTACAGTCTATGGTAAAACCTCATAAAAGCTCAGCGTTCACTTTGGTATTTCAACACCGAACCTGACGGAATAGGTACGTTCACAATCTGATTGGTCGGCTTTTATTACGTATATTTCGTGGCCTACCGAACATCCAAAACACAAAGCTGTGTGCTGTTGATAAACGCGCTCGTTGTGTGTGCGTAGCCTATATATGATGGTATTTTGACCAGCTGAGAACTCTTTATATATAAGTTAAAGAAGATTTATATACGTGTGAAGAGTCAAAACAGCGGCAGGAATCCCTCCGTCGTCACACACACACACACACACACACACACACACGAAGACGCGGTTCTGATGTCTGTACCGAACTGTGATGGGCAACATCATGACTGGTTCGCACCTTGTCACATTATGTCCTGTTTTTGGTTTGTTTACTTGTCTTTGGTCTGTGTTGCGTTCTTTGGCGTCTCGGTCCGCTTGTTTGGTGGCACCAGGGTTCAGATATCAGCTTTCACACTTATTCAAATAAACCGCACTAACAGAGAAATCGCATCAGGTTCGTTTTAAACCAACCTAACATGACAAGTGTGAACACACCCTAGGACAATTCGCGTTGAAATGTCTCAATATCACCTTTTTTACAGTGTGTACTTGTGTGTTTGCTACTAGCAGTGAGTGTGAGTTTGACTAAACGCTGTTCTGTCACGCTGACTCTGAGGGCGTAAGAGGGAGGGAAGGAGAGAGAAGGTGTGAATGTGGTGATAAAGGACAGTATTCTTCTACTTGTGTGTCGGGTCTCAGCAGAGAGTTCAGTGGTTAAAGCAGACCAGCTTGACCATGTCAACACACTCATTCTCTCCTTTATCCTCTGCTTGCTTGCTTTCTTCTCTCCGGGTCCACCTGTTTTTTCCCTTCCTCATTGTTCGTCTCTGTTTACTCTGTCTTTTCCTCTCGGTTTCGTAAGATGTTTTATCTTTCATTCAACCCTTTCATTCTCTCCTCTGATCCGCAACACCTCTCTCTCTCTCTCTGTCTGTCTATTCTTCAAATCAAGTCTACTGTGACGGTGTCTACGATAAACTGACAAATATCTACCTATGCAAAAAAATTCTTTTGCATCTGGCGGATGTTTTGGTACTTTTGTTCATTGTTTTTTTCCCAGTGTGTGTATGTATTGTGTACCTAAAAAATAAAAAACCTAGCAACCTTAAACAAACACAAACTTAGTCTGTGTTTTGTTATGGGTTGTAGGACGTAAAATAAATTAACTTAAACTAAATCGACAGCATTTGTGTTACCGGAAAACATTTAAATTGCAGCTGCACTTACAGTGAACATTAAAACACACCGTTTCGAAAGGATAATGTTTATACGTGGACTGACAGGACAACTATCATATTTCTCTGGCAAAACCAGGAAGCTTTTTAGCGCTAATGCAACCTAATGAAGTGCAGAGGCGGCACATTACGTGTGTAACTGATGCTTTATCTGTGTGTTTTAACGTTATAGTTTTGCTGCAGAGAATCATTAGAAATGTAGTTTGATTTGACAAGTGTCTCCTCATAAACCAGCTGAATGGATTTAGCCCATAAAATGTATAGAAATGCATATATTTTTCTGCCAACAATTGATGGTAATTAATGATTGTGATCAATTGTAATTTGCGATTCTTTAAAGCGACACTATTAAAGCCTGAGCTTTAAAGAAAGCCTAAGTTTCCCACTAGTAATTTTTAATTGATGTTTATATCAACTAGAAAATTAAATGTACCGTAAAGGGCCGTTTACAACAAATTGAAAGGAAACGCACACAAATTATATTGCTAATGCATAACCAGGATTTAAATGAGTACATTTAAGTCAATGTTTTACTAAGTAATTATTGTAAGTGAATGCAACCCTCAAATTTTTGTCTTTAAAACTCTCTGAATCGCTGGCCTGGTTTACTCTCAGTACACTACAGTTCAAAAGTTTGGGGTCAGGAAAATTTTTACTTTATTTTTTGAAAGAAATTAATACTTATATTCAGTAAAGCTGCATTGAGTTGATTAGAAATGACTGTAAATACATTTATAATGTTCGTAAATGGTTCTTTGAACTTGGCTCCTCAAGTCAAAATTACGTTTTCCATACAAATATGAAGCGGCACAACTGTTTTACGACATTGAGAATAACAAGAAATGTTTCTTGAGCATCAAATCCTCATATTAGAGTGATTTCTGAACGATGTGACACTGAAGACTGGAGTAATGATGCAAATAAATGTAAATAAATCACATTTTAACATGTATTCAAATAGAGAACAGTTATTTTAAATCGTAATCAAATAAATGAAGCCTGGGTGAGAATTTCCGAAACATTAACAAAATCTTACAAAACTCAAAGTTTTGACCTTTTGTGTAATTAGTTACTAGTGTCGATACAACAACAGACAGACAAAGCCTACTATTTTCTGTGCCACAAATACTAAAGTTGTGTTGAACTCAAGAACATTCCTTTTAAAGTCACGTGTGTGTGTGTGTGTGCTTGTGCGTGTGTGTGTGGCTATCGGTCAGTCTAATTGTAGTATGTGAAGTGTGTGTTGAGTGTCTGCTCTCTCCACTGTAAGAGCTACTGATAACCTTCCTAACCTGTGTGACAAGGACAGGAAACTCTTCTCCCGTAGGAATGCCACACACACACACACAAATCTATTTTCACCATTTAAAAGAAAGAGTGACTAGCTTTAATAAACATGCCCTGGGTTAGCATGCTATGCTAATGTATGGTGATTTGTAAATGGATCCACCCGTCATTACGCAAAAGTATCTTCGCATTTCTTTTCACATGTAAACACGAAGCCTATAAAAAAAAAAGTCCAACTGCCCTAATTTGTTTACATGCAAATAGCCGTTGGTGTGGCTGACTGTTCAGAGATGATGATAAAATGCTAATTAGCGTCTGTGAAGTCGTTTTGTCCTCATAGAAGGAATTCAAAGGAAACTCCCTGAGATTCTGCAACAGCCAAATTCTCCTGGAAATGGGAAGCGTTAGACGAGTCCTTTGATCTGACACGCTCTCCTTTGGAAACAAGCGTCTCGGGGTGGGATTTGGATCAAGAATAGCCAGTTCATTCTCATTAGAGTCACTTGTTGAACATACAATAACCGAATATCACACTTCTGGAAATTGAGAAAGCGCCTTCAGATGGTTTACACAGCGGAAGAAGGCATTAGGGCTTTGAATAAACAGGAAGAGAGACGAGCAGGGATGAATGAAGTGTAAAAGAAGAGGATGGGTTTGTACTTGTAGAGAAGGTGATTTATTGTTGTAGTGTGGTTGCAAACCCTCACACACATCCATGAGGAGTGTGTGCTTCTGTCAGTGCATGTACCGGAGAGAATTTAAAATCTTTATTTCGAACATATAAAAATGTTTGCCTTATTTGACGGTTCTTTCAACATTAACTGAGACTGAAGTTGCATCTGTTCATTTTATTTAATAGACCTGAGCTGACTTGAACTAACAATAAACAGCTGTTTTTTATTACCTAACATTAACAAAGATTTATAAATACTGTAACAGATGTGTTAGTTAATGCATTAACTACACATTATTGTAAAGTGTTACTATTAGGGCTGTGAAACGATTAATCGGATCCAAAATAAAAGTTTGTGTTTACATAATATATGTGTGTGTAGTGTGTATATATTTAAGAAAATATAATAAAATAAAAAAAAAATAAAAAAAATACATGTATATATTTAAGAAAAATGTGTTATTAATATATCAAATATTTATATTTATGTATAATATTAATTTTGTATACCTATATATAAAGTATTTACATGCAAATATTTCTTAAATATAGACCTGCATGCATGTGTATTTATATATACAAAATAATCATACACACTACACGCATATATTATGTAAACGCAAACTTTTATTTTGGATGCGATTAATCGTTTCACAGCCCTAGTTACTATAAAAATGTATACATTTTATATATTCAGTTATTTTGTTTATTTATATGATTTACAGGTGTCTTTTATTAACATTTTGCTAAAAAATAATTAAGTTTCTTAAAAACAACAACATTGTATCATTTTATAATTTACATCACACCATGATCCATCTTTGAATTGTTGTTTAAGACTATTTTCATTGTATTTAATGTTTAATTTTGTATTATTATAATTAAATAGTGTAACACTTTTTTTAAGGTGACGTAGCTACACGTTACTACATGTACTTACAAAAACAGTACATTATGCATAACTACAAGCAACAAACCCTAATCAAACCCCATCTCTAGCAAGTACATGTAGTTAATAAATATAACTTGGTACTTAAAGGAGGAAGCCACTTTTAAATAAAGTATAACCTTAATTATTCATTATTTGTTTGTTGTTAGCCATGCCACATTTTGGTAACACTTTATTTTAATGTGACCTTGCATGCATTTACTATTGCTAGATATTATGCACAATTACAACCAGCCCTAAATCCTACCCTAACCCTATAGTAAGTACATGTAGTTAATTAATATTACTCATTAGGCTACTTAAATGTATAATTACACCGTAACAGGGACATTAGATTAAAGTGTAACCCATATTTTAAGGATATGCATCTAATGAGATCTCTCTCTTTCCCTCTCTGCAGGTTCAGTGATGATAAGGGTTACGTCCTGTACCCTCAGATCGGGGATCGCCTGGACCTCATTTGCCCCGGGTCTGAGCCGCCCGGCCCCCGCGCCCCCGCCGAATACGAGTTCTATAAACTGTACCTGGTGTCGTCCCGGGACCAGGCAGACAGGTGTGAAGTGACCGGAGCCCCAAACCTGCTCCTCACCTGCGACAAGCCCAACAGTGACATGCGTTTCACCATCAAGTTTCAGGAGTACTCCCCCAACCTGTGGGGCCACGAATTCAAAACCAATCATGACTACTTCATCATCGGTGAGTGAGCGCATGCTAGTTAGTTAGAGATTTTTAGGGCTCTATTTTAACGACCTGAAACGCAAGTGATTTGGGTGCTGTTGCTATTATACCGGCGGGATGAATGACGCAAGTTTAAAAGGGGTTGGTCTGACCAGAGATGTATAAAGTACTAAACCCGGACTTGAGTAAAAGTACAAGTGCTCTTTAAGCACCACACTTAAGTAGAAGTACTAAAGTATTCAACATTTTTTGTACTTAAGTATTGCAAGTAGTTTATTTTAAAATTCACTACTTAAGTACTAAAAGTAAAAGTACAAGTATTGTGTCATGTAATTATTAAAGAAAGCAGTCAAAAGTTTGAACTAGCAATCAAATAAGGCGCTTTGGTGGGATACAAATTTGCTTTGGCGGCCGCCAAAAAATGTCATTGCAGGACGACCCCTGCATTAGTTGTCAATGTGTGTGTCAATCAATACCATTACCCTATACAACTGGCGTGTGATTTAGGCAGCACGAAAGCCAACTTGCAACGAATGATTCGTAAATTTTTTATAATTGTAACGAGTAACTAGCAGAAAATTTAAAAAAATATCGAAGTAAAAGTATTAAAGGGTTAGTTCACCCAAAAATGAAAATTAAGTCATTATTTACTCACCCCCATGCTGTACCAACCCCGTAAGACCTTCGTTCATCTTCGGAACACAAATAAAGATATTTTTGATTGAATTTGAGAGCTGGATCAGTCCTAGATAGACTGCCTAAGGGACTGGCTCTTGACGGCCCATAAAGTCATTAAAGAAAAGGTTTAAATATTCCACGTGCCTACAGCGGCTCAATTATAAGTTTATCAAGTGACGAGACTACTTTTTGTGCGAAAAAAAACATAAATAACGACTTTATTCGAGTATTCCATTACTTCCCTATGGGCGCATGCGCGAGAACTAAGACGAGGACGTTCTCCTCGGTTCTCCTCATAAGACATATACACTAGACCTCACCTTGGATACTGCAGTTCATTGGAACAAATGCGTCAATAGAGCCGCCATCTTGAAACAGGGGAGCCCCTCCACTTTAATGCATCAGCGTCAATGTAGTAGACAGGTCTAACGCAAATAAAATCACCATAAATCATCATGAATGCGATTTTTTTTTTTTTTGGTTTGTTCCAACGGTCAGACATGTATTTATCATTGATTCCAGAAAGAAGAATTTTTTTTTTATTTTTTTAAAATTTTTTTAAACATTCTTCCCAGTTCAGATTTCATCCGTGAACTTCATACGCTGCACAAAAGTCCGCCACCATCAATGAATTCGAAGTAAAGGCAGAGATAGCAGCGTTACCAAGCTACTTTTCTATGACAAGACCCCTGTTCCAAGATGGCGGCGGTTTTGACACATGCTTAGAACCCCCAGGTGAGGTCTAGTGTATATGTCTATGGGTTCTCCTTTGACTACTTCTTTTTACCGGCTGCTCACCGCTTAGGAGTATTACTGCCACCTACCGTATAAGATGATGATAAGGCACACTGTCGTTTTTTGAGAAGATTAAAGGCTTTTAAGTGCACCTTATAGTGCGGAAAATACGCAAATTGAAAAGCGTATGTACAGCGCTCATCTTTCTCTGCTTGTAAACAGAAAGTTTTGTGCTTCCAGCTATATCAGCACATCATCTTATACGGTAGGGGGCGGTAAAACTCCTAAGCGGTGAGCAGCCGGTAACAAGAAGTAGACGAATGAGAACGTCCTCGTCTCAGTTCTCGCGCATGCGCCCATAAGGAAGTAATGGAATAGTGGAATAAAGCCGTTTTTTATGTTTTTTTCGCACAAAAAGTAGTCTCGTCACTTGATAAACCTATAATTGAGCCGCTGTAGGCACATGGAATATTTAAACCTTTTCTTTAATGACTTTATGGGCCGTCAAGAGCCAGTCCCTTAGGAGCCAATGTGGTAGTTATACAGCTCTCAAATTTAATCAAAAATATCTTCATTTGTGTTCCGAAGACGAACGAAGGTCTTACGGGGTTGGTACAGCATGGGGGTGAGTAATTAATGACTTAATTTTCATTTTTGGGTGAACTAACCCTTTAAATTCATCGAAAATACACTCTCAGAAAAAAAGGTACGAAAGCTGTCACTGGGGCGGTACCTTTTCAAAAGGTACACTTTTGTACCTAAAGGGTGCATATTGGTCCCTTCATGGTACATATTTGTACAATTATGTTTTTAAAAAGCGAAATGCAGATGGAGGGCAGGAAGTGATTTTCTATATTTGGAAGCACTATAACACACTCAAAATGCCTATGTTTTGCGTCGTTTATGGTTGCTCAAATCAATCAAACCACAAGGAGTTTTTATCGTGTGACAAAAGTTGTTGTTCATAAGGGGGGAAAAAACAAGAAATTGACCGAAAAACACCGGGAAAAATGCCTTGCAAACCTACGTCTGAAGTCGGGAAGAGCCGAATGGGAAAATGCCTGTGTGTGTGTGTGTGCAGTGATCACTTCGTCAAATGTGAGTTAATACATTATTTATGTGGCTTATAATTACATTATTCAGGTGTTTAAATACACTTATGTGGCTTTTTGTGTAACATACCAGTTTCCGAACTTTGTAAAGTCAAAGTATGTCTGTAAGACGAGTTAGCTGCTGATATCTACAGCCTCGATGGCTGGCAAATCTCTTAATTCAGTTGAAAATCGGTCCTCTTCATAACGTAAGGATCACGTCCAACATATGTTTCGATTTTCTGTTGATATATTTCTCTTGTAATAGCGTCTAAAGTAGTACAGTACAGATTTTCCTCCATCTCGTCCATTGCGCTCTTCACTCCTTGCCCTCCATCTGCATTCCGCGCGTCAACACAATCACGTGACTGCAAACCACCTATTGCGCTGGGTGCAAGATAGGGCCCAAAGTGTTTTCAATCAGTGTTAGAATAGATGGCTTGATGGCATTTCATCACAGTGTTTATTTTGGTTTGTTTTTAGTTCAGGCCTAGTGGGTTTTCAATGAAGTCACAATATTCTGCTGGGATTCGGCTGATTGGGAGTTTATCGAATGGAAGGATCTCGCTTCGGGTCGTGTTACTGGGGGTTGTTTTTAAAACAGTGCACAGTAGCGTTGAGGGAACGAGGCCGAGCAAACGGAAGCCCGGCGATATCAACATTTCAGAAAGCAGATTTGACACTGGAAAATGTGTTGCCCCAACACGCTCAGACCCAAAACACGCAATGGCCATGTTTTAAAAATCTATTCTTCCCACAGTCATGGAAAACCTGAAAGGAATTTTAAAACTATTTTCCAGTCTGGCAAAGTCATGTCAAGTCACCCGTATTTATATAGCTAGAGATTCTTTCAAAGCAGCTTTACAGTGATAACAGGACAATTGTGCATTTCAAGTCAGTTCAGTGTTTCCATTGTAAACATCATCAATTATTAAATTAGTTCATTACATCTATAAAGCATGGGAGTCTGATTCAAAAAGTTATTTAAGTTTGTGTTCCCAAATCCCTGATTGTAACACTCAAATCTCAGGAGTTTTTGACACATTTGTACACTGAAACTGCATTTGCAACCAATTTTGATTCTATAACCTCATGTTATATCACTCCAAAATGGATATTCAGCTGGAATGAAATGTAGGACTGGGCTCAATTGTATCGTCCAGGAACTGATTGGATCATGAAATTGGATGTTAGTATGACCCTGGTGTTGTACGAATGAATCACTCACAGTAAAACCATGTGTACTGTGTACTATGTGTAAGTAAACAGTAATTTTTTTGGTAACGCTTCCTTTTACAGTCCAGTTACCCATGTAAATACTTTGTACTTATTTTAGTAGCTACAATTACTGGGTAATAACTAGTACTAACCCTGTTCCTTGTACTTACCTTATATTAGCCAGTACTTTCTAGGTAAGTACACTGTAAGTACTGTTCTGTAAAAGGAAGCGGTACCATTTTTTTTATACACATTACTGGAGTCAGTGATTCTTTTCTGTTCACAATATTGTGAATATATGTATGTTTTCATATATTTTAAAATGTAGTTTATTCCTACAGGTCCTTATTCCTATTAGAAAGATCAAATGACATTTATTTGACATCTTTTATAACATTATAAATGTCAATTTTGATCAATTTAAAGGTAACACTTTACATTCACATCTATTAGTTAAGGTTAGTTAATGCATTAACTAATGAGCAATGCATATGTTACACTTACACACTTATTCATCTTTGTTCACATTAATATATATATATATATAAAAATTAGGGCTGTGAAACGAATAGTCGTGATTAATCGAATCCAAAATAAAAGTTTTTGTTTACATAATATATGTGTGTGTGTATAATTATTTTGTATATACAAGTACTCACATATGCATGTATATATTTAAGAAAAATGTGTTATTAATATATCAAATATTTATATATAATATTAAATTCTGTATAAGTATATATAAAGTATATACATGCAAATATTTCTTAAATATATACATGCATGTGCGTGTTTTTATATCTAAAAAATAATTATACACACTACACACTCATATATTATATATTTTGGATGCGATTAATCGTTTCACAGCCCTAATAAAAATACAACTGTTCATTTTTAGTTCATGTCCATTAAATAGTATTAACAGATACAACTTTTTGATCTTAGTCATGTATTAGTAAATGTTGAGATTAACATTAACTGAGATTAATAAATGCTGTAGAAATTAAATAATGAAGTCAAATGAAACCATAGTGTAACCAATTTAATTGATCCTTACTGAATTAAAGTGATATTTTTCTTTAAAAGAAAAAAAAAATCTTACTGACCCCAAACTTTTGAATGGTAATCTATTTCTATTTAATCTAAATAAATATATTAATTCCAAGTACCCGATGAATAGAAATCTGTCCCTCCAATTTCTATAATATGATTTTTTTTTAATAATCATAAAAAGCAATGGAATTTGATTGGCTAAAAAGATGTGTGAGCACTTTATTCCCATAAAGAAAAATAATGAAAGTGATAGAAGGGCTAAAATAAATAAAAAAATAACTAATGGATAAGACGGAAGAGGGTTGATGGCTTCATAGATGTGTCAGATTTCCTTTCACGATGTCAGCTGTCAGTCAAATTGCATTAACACTTTTAAAACCAGATTATGAGTTGAGCAGCATTTCAAACACGGGAGGTAATAAATAGTTGCTGAGGTCATATTAGTGTGTGTCTTTTTATGACATGTGCAAAGTGTGTGTGAAGGTGTGTTGTCTATTTTTAGAGGCTCTGTGATAAGAATCAAGCTTTTTCCACCGGCTCCTTAATGGGCAAACGAGTGTGAGTTTTCTGGTGTGTGGATGCCAGGCAGAACTCAGGGCTCTTCTGTGTTCTGTTAAGCCTTAACGTAGGTGTCACACACACACACACACACACACGCTGCAGGCTTTATCATTGCTCCAACAGGCCCGACGAATCGATCGACTGACTGTGCCAGTCTATGAGTCCTCAAATGCAAGGTCGGAGGGGCACACACACACACACACACACACACACACACAGAGAGAGGGAGAGAAACCATCAAACCAATGTCCACACGGAAAAAAGGCGAAAAGTGATTTTAAGGGTCATTGAACATTTAATTTAGAGTTAATGGGTGTGCGTACGTGCTAAAAATAGTTGTGTGTGCATCTGTCATGACCGGTTGATGTTCGATTTTACGACCCAGTGCACATTTGATGGCTTCTGACATCTTCATGCGCATATGTGTGTGTGTGTGTGTGTGTGTGTGTGTGTGTGTGTGTGTATGTAAGGGTATGTGTACATTAGAGATTTGGACCTTAGGGAGAATGGTATTAATTAACCTACCTTAACATGCGCTAATTTATTCAGCCTAGCTCAAATGAGCTGGAACAGGAATGATTCATGAGAGAGAGAGAGAGAGTGTGTGTGTGTTTATGTGGAAGAGAGCATTGACAGGTCATTATGGCTGCTCCAGTCTCGTTGTCTAATTATCACATGGGTCACGAAGACACCCTTAGGTCACTAATAACAGTGTTTACACACATACACTTAAAGTGATAGTTCATCCCAAAATGAAAATGATCATCATTTGTAAAGCAATTGTCATCGTTAACTCACCCGTGTCGTTCTGCACAGCACAAGACAGACTGATGTGTCATTCCTGCAGTGATATTATTCATATTTTGTTTTATAGTTTCAGTTTTAGTAATCGTACATTCTTAGAAGAAAAGGTTCTATATAGAACCTTAAAAGGTTCTATTAGCGCTATGTATTTGGAACCCCTAAAAGGTTCTATACACTCTTAAAAAAGGGTTCCTCTGGGTTCTATATAGAACCCTGGGGTTCTATACTTGGCCAATAGAACCTTTTACCAAAACAAAAAAAAAATGGTTCTATATAGAACCATTTTGGAGTTCCATATATGAAGCGGGTGATGGAACCATTTCTGGTTCCAAATAGAACCATTTCTTCTAAGAGTGTATGTACTGTTGTCTTTTGTTTAAAGACAAAAGTTGTCTTTCGTCAGTTAGTTGCCAAATTTTCAATTTTCTAATTTTTTCATTCAATAGTTATATTATAGTTTATTTCTAGATTTATTAAATTATTTTAGCATTTAGTTTATGAAAACCAACACTGCATAGCAGTTATCGCTCGATATTAGCCCAATATGTGTGTTTTTGGTCTGTACTGGGCAGTATTTTAAATAATATGTTTAAAGCACATTTTAATAACACTAATAATTAAAAATGAACTAACAACACTGTTAAATGTAATCTTTAGCACATCTCACAATTAATACCGGTCCTACTTTCCATAATAATATTGTGATGAAATTGAAAAGTTGATTTTTATTTTAGTTTATTTATTTATTTATCAGTAACACTTTACAATAAGGTTTCATTAGTTAACATGAATTAATAATGAACCGCACTTCTTTGTTAATGTTAATTTCTTTTTACTAATACATTATTCAAATCAAAAGTTGTATTTGTTAACATGAGTAAAGTAACATGAACAAACAATGAACATCTGAACATTTTTTTTATTAACAAACATTAACAGTTTAATAAATACAGTAATACACGTAGTGCTCATGGTTAGGTAATACATCAACTAAATGAATCATTGTAAAGTGTATTATTTTATTTTTCCCAGGACATGTCCTGTTTTCATACCAATTTTCTATCCATACAGAGGAGGCATAACCTACTTTAAATGTATTGAAATTAATAAGGTATCTTTGAGTAAACTTTGTTGAGTAGGCCTATCTGTTTGCCGGGCCGAGTGTCCTGGTTTTTGGTAATCAAAATATGGGCGCACTACATAATATTAATATAATTTACTGGTTATTGGACATAACATGAAACATGAATAATGTCATATGCGCTGTATGTAAAATGAGGCGAATTTTGAATTGACAATGAAAGCAGCACACAATTATATAATACTTTTGGGCCCTTTGCCATTTGACAGCACTTATTCTCACCATAAGCTTTTTGTGTAAAACATCCGTTAAAAAAGTCATTCAGGTTTGGAACGACATGAGAGTGAGTAAATGATGACACAATGTTCATTTGGCTTAAAGCATGATTTTCTTTGCTCTGCAGTCATTGCAGTATCTAACAGCAGTTTCTTGTAAACACACACACACACACATACACATGTTGCTGTCAGTCAGCGTGAGGGATTTGGGCTACCTGACTGAGGAGCAGCGCTGGGCTTCTTATCGGCGTGGCATTGCTGTGGCAGCGGACACAGACAGATGGCTAACTGTCACTCAAACCCGGTGAAGACAACTCAAGAGGAAAAGAGGATGAGAGAGGAAGAAAAAAAACAAGATGGATAGACGGGTCTTACCGAGTTTTACCGCGTTTCTCCGCTGAACAGCAGCTCACACACGCAAACACACTCGCGCTCGCGCAGATGCTGTTTTACGGCCCTGTAACGTTACGTGTGACGTGTTTCGTGGTGCCGTTATTGTTTTGATCCGTATGAATTGCTTTCTTTTATGGCGACTGTTTTAAGATTTGAGTGAGCAGAAAAACAACAGAGGGACAGAAATAGAAGGAGGGAAAGAGAAGAAAACAGAAACAGAAGAAGAGGCGGTCGAAGAGCAAAGGGAGCGAGGGATTCGGAGAGATCTATATTTGATGAATATTTGAACGTTTTCAAGCCCCCAGACCGAAGTTTTCACTTCTTACTGAGACAAAAGCTAACCACACACACAAGGGAGAAGAGAAAGGTAAATGAGAGAGAGGGTGTGTGTGTGTGTGTGTGAGAGAGAATTTTTACAGTTAAATTCCCATCAGCCTGTATGTTCTGCCAGCGGTTTTTGCCTGAGTTGTTTTTATCAGTGCACATCTGGCCCTGCGATCCAATTGGATCAGAAGAAACTCATTAAGCAGCTTTAGCCAATCAGAACATTTTGGTGCAGACCGATGAGCACAACCTTTCCCTGAGCGATGGCCATGATCAGAATAACAATGGCTGTAAGGATTCGAGGAATATCTCTCTCTCACACACACACACACACATAGATGCAGATAAACACGTGAGCCATGTTGATCGACTCTGACAGAATGACTGATCAAATCATGCTGAACAGAAGCTTGTGAGTTGACACACACGTGACGTGACGTGACATACACCGAGATGATTGCACTTGAAAATGTATTTGTTGGTGAGGATTTGCCGTGATTGTGACGAACAACATGTCACAAGGCATTTAAAACCCGACACAGATTGCGAACCCACTCCGATTCAGTTTGATTCTGATTCATTTTGGGCATATATTGGGTGTTTTTGTCCATTTTGCTTAATGTAGGTTATTCTGTTCTCAGTTTTCATAATAATGGGTAAAAAAAGTTTAACAGCTATAAACACAAATTATAATTTCATTTATGAACTCAAATTAAACAATATGAGTTTAGAGTACGTTTATGAGTCTTTTAAAAGAGTCATTTGTTCTTAAGTGGAACTATTTTGGTTTTTGATTCAGTTAAAAGAACTGGTTCATATGAGTCAACTGTGAATTCGACTAACCTAGTAGCGTCTTATGCCTTTTGATTCACTAAAAGAATCAACTCTCAAGAGTCAATTGTATCTTAGGGTGTATTCACACCTGCCTTGTTTGGTTCGATTGAATCGAACTCTAGTTCGTTTTGCCCCCTTGGTGCGGACCTTTTGGGCAGGTGTGAATACAGCAATCGAACTCTGGTGCGGACCAAACAACCGAACCGAGACCCAGCTGAAGAGGTGGTCTCGGTACGATTCCAAACGAACTCTGGTACGGTTCGTTTACGGTGTGAACATGAACCGACCCAATTGCAAGAAAGCACTGCGTCGAAAGAGAATATTGCGCGTCTTTCTGCACGTCTTTCTGCGCGTCGTGTGTGAATGTCTAATCGCGCAAAGATGCAAAAAAATATCATTTGCAGTTCATAAAGCATTTGCAGTTCACCACCTTTTGGTGGTGGTTGACGAGTTTCCCCCTTAAAGCGAGTGCCGAGAAAAATTCTATATAAATGTAATGAATTATTATTATTATTATTAATGTAAGGATAGTTACAATACAAGGATGTGATGCAAACTTAACCGCAAGCGTTAACATTGACAGCACTTGTTAGTACACAATAAGAATCTCATTATTTGAATGAGTGAACATAGCCCCTCTCTATGAATGAAAACTTTATACCTTCTCCATCTTCTGCGAAGGGCCACTTGTAACGCAAAGTTGAGATGTTGCCCAGAGATAAAAAAAAACAGAAGGTGGTCGAATGAAAAGATGCACGAGAGACGAGAGTTGTCGTATTTCCCCGCGTTTATAGAGCCACTCAAACGTTACACTCGTCGTCTTCTCAAAATCCGAATTACAACTTCGTATAGATGACATTGTATCATATGATACTCATTAGTTTCTTCATATTGCGTTTGTACAGAATTAACACAAAATTAGTAAAAGAGCAAATATTGCAGTATGATATATGGAAATATATCTCCATGCTGAGCCTTTTTTGCACTTCCTGATTTCCCTTGAGAATCCTTGTCCAATGAATGGACGACCTTAGCACACGTGTGGTTTGGTTTACAAATTTTGGTTCACTTGCAAAAAGAGCAGTGTGAAAGCGAACCGTACCAAAAAAAAAAAAAAAATATTTTTTTGGTCCGGACCAAAGCAAGTGAACTATCGGACTTTCCTGGTGTGAATACACCCTTAAATCCCACTGTCTATGCTTAAATCAGATTACTACGGAAACCTGTGAGGACATCTTAATCGAAAGACGGGTTTCTTACATTATTTGCTGGGTTTTTATCTTATCACTTATAATTTGGCCTGGAACTATGGTAAAATATTACTTGTTTTGCTGTTAAGTGTGTTGATTCTGAATCTGCGTCACCATTGAAAATCTGTACCGAAAACACTGACAGAGTAAAAAAGATGATTAAATCGATGATTTAATGTTAATTTCAACATTTAGTAATATTAACATCAAAAGTTGTAATGCATCTGAGCTTGCATGAACTTACAATAAACACTTGTATTTTATTAACTAACATTAACAAAGATTAATGCAACACATGTATTACTCATTGTAAATTCTGACCATTTATCATTTTTTTTGGTCAATACAATGAAAGTCACTGCTCAACGTTTCTGTTTTTGTGTGTGTGTATTCTGCAGTTCAAAAAGGTATAAAGGTTTAGAAAGTAAAGTTGGAAAATAATTAATTCAAATTTATAATAAATAATTCATTTCACATTTTGCTTCTGTGTTTTTTCAATTTACAGTATTTTGTGTGAGGGTTAGGTTATGGTTTAGAGTCGCGATTGGTTCAATATCATCACCCCTGTGTAAAATCTGTGCGATATAGTGAAACCAATGTGTGTGTGTGTGTGGATGGATGGATTGAACAGATACTCCCCAAAGGTCAGACAGAAAAAACCCACACTAATTGGATTCCAACTAGTTAAAATTGTGTGATTCATTTAACCACACACACACACACACACTTACACACACACACACACACTCTATGCAGTGGTAGACAAAGCCAGCATTGTGCCTAATTCTGCTAAGGAACCACTTGTGGAGGGATGTGTTTCCCGGGAACAGGGGGTCCGCTTATCCAGCGCTCACCATGCCATTGACCCTTGACATCGCCTCACTGGGCCGAATGCAGAAACACGACGACATGGCCGCAATTTAGTGTGCGAGATCACGCAAACATGACCCGTTAATAGCAATAATGAACAGAGAGCACACACACAGCTGTGTGTGTGAAACACAATAATCACACACACATGCACAAATCACACAGAAGCTCGTGTTGTAGTCTAATTCTCCCTAGATCATCTTCATAGATCATCTATTCATCAACCACACACTCGCATGGCAAACACACTTTTTGGGTAAACAGACTTTAGGCAGAGAGGATGTTTACTGTGTGTGGAGGGAGATTAAAGAGTTGGGGTGGGATTGGGGTTGACCAGCTGTCCATGCGAGAGGGAGAGAGAGTGAAGTGAAGAGTGTTTGCTACTGAACAACAACACTTCTGGTTCTCATTTTATTCTGGTTGAAGATTTATTGTAAAATCGAAATGGAAACTATTTACTGTCTTAAAACACATTCCTGGTCTTATTGGGGGCTCATTTGCAGATGTCTTTCCAAAAAAATAAAATAAAATGTATCTTCGTAATCTTTTATTAAGATGTATTGACTTCTGAAATGACTCTCATTTCCGCGCCTGATCATTTTTATTAATACATTACCACTAATCAAAATGATTTAATATTATTTTTAAGGAATCATTAAAGGGATAGTTCACTTTGAAAATAATTTTTGGTATGTTTTAGCTCACCTCAAGGGCATCCAAGATGTAGGTGTCTTTGTTTCCACAGTATTTTCAATTTTTATATTTTTAGGTCAAACCGTTCTTGTCTTTCAGTCATATATTGGAGGTCTATGGTCACCATCTCAAAGAGCATGCACAGAGAAGTCCAAATTAAACATGATTTAATGACTCGTGAATGTAAGTACACATTGATGGCCTAAGACACGAAACAAACAGTATTTATATCGTTTTTACCTCTTGTAACCACAGCCACAAAGCGCCCGCGCCCTCAGATCACTTGGACGTGGCTGTGGTTACAAGAGGTAAAATCTATATAAATACTGTTCGTTTTCTCACACAAACCGCTCGGCCATCAATGTTTACTTACATTTACGAGTCATTAAATCGTGTTTAATTTAGACTTCTCTGTGCATGCTCTTTGAGGTGGTGACCATAGACCTCCATTATATGACTTATACACACGAACGGTTTGACCTAAAAATATCAAAATTGAAAATACTGCGGAAACAAAGACACCTACATCTTGGATGCCCTTGAGGTAAGCTAAAACATATCAAAAATTAATTTCAAAGTGAACTATCCCTTTAAATTGATCAAAAGTTTAAACTTTCTAAATAAAAAAAATCCTGCAAATTTTAAGCAGCACAACTGTGTTCATGATTGATAATAATCTTTTCTGAAGGATCATGTGACACTGAAGACTGGAGTAATAGTTGCCTTGAAAACAATACATTTGATATGGAAAAAACTTCTTGAAGAGACTTCTTTCAAAAATCATTCTGGCCACAAAATCTCTTTTATTCAAATCAATAGATTCGGTTCACACTCTTACAATTGAATTATTCAGTTTTGCATATGGGAATTCGTCACTCTTCTGCAAGTCAGATTAGTTGCAAATGCTATTTCCTCTTAGTGAATACATTAGCAATTCTTTTAGTACTGATTTGTGAGTGACTGATTCGTGAGTCTATTTAACTGATTCATTAGAGAGTCATTAGTTGTGAATCAGGCTAGACTGACTGAGCTATATTTCTGTTATATATAAAGATGTACGTTTATTTTCTTAATTCCCAACCCTAACTCAGACTCAGTTCCCTCTGTGGACGCATTAATCTCACCGTTCATTTGGCTCTCTCTTCTCTGCTTTCATTTTGTTGTTCCATCTCCTTCCAGATCTTCATCCACTCATCTGTCCCTGGGATAAATCTTTTAATCTTAGTTTATTTATTTTCTTTTAAGCTAGTGTATCTTACCAGCACAAAGTAGTTTCTTCCCCTTATCTGACCTCTTCTGTCGTCTTTCTTGCTTCCTACCCCGTTTTGGCCCCCATTTTTCTTTTTGGCACATTTCTCATTCTGCTGTTCTGGATGCCAAAGCCGTAATTCACCAAGCGCTCTGGCTGGCGTGCCAAGATTTTAATAATCGTTAAAAATGCAAAACCGCACAGGCATTTTTGGAGTGAGTGTGTGTATGAACCAGTCGCCTCTAAAGTGCATATGAGCATGTGAATAAGATCACCACCTCAGTCATAGCAGAGTCAGCGTTCCCTGTAGCATTAAACACGTCGACACTGAGAGCGATTGATGCGACACATTTCATTTTGCCGCTGGTGTTAAGATGCGTTTTGGTCGATCGGATCACAAGTGAACGAGGGAGACACACCTGGTGTTTTAATCCGTCTCTTTTGTCCACTTTCAATCACTTCTGTCCTGGGGTGTGTTTCCCGTACAACTATGTAGTTCGCAGCTTCATTACCATAGTACGATGCATCGTTGGAGAAATCAACTAGCTAGTCACGACTTTTCCCGAAGTCGCAAAGTATCGTTCAACCACGTTGGTTTCGCACGTGGTGGAGTAATAACTACTTTTAGGGCCAATCCCAATTCTACCCCTTACCCCTTCACTTTCCCCTTCCCCTCCGTTTTGCGCGTCCACGTGAAGGGGTAGGGCTGTCCCAATTCTCTTTTGGTTGGAGGGGGAGGGCTAGGGGAAAGGGCCAGATAGCCCTTCAAACGAAGATTTTTCGGGAGCACACTTCAAACGAAGGGGTATGAGAAGTGTCACTGCTAACCCAGGCTGGCTGCCCAAGCGACAAAGGAGACCCATAAATTTAAGTATTTGTGGCTTTAATAAGTATTATAACGACAAATAATGATTTGCTTTATGTTACATTCAATATTGTGTTCATATTTACGGTCAGTTTCTTCACAGAAACGTTTGTAAAAAAAAAAAAAAAAATCGCTAAAATTACTGTAGTTTGCTAACGATAGTCCCGCAACATATTTTCGTCGTCTCCGTTGTTTCCTGCGAACTTCACAAGATGCAAGAAAATAGCTGTAACCCACGCGACTGAAATAACTGCAGCTGTCGACGGGATCTTGGAAGTTGTGATAAACATCGGCGCATCTCCTGTGACGTAGGCGCTAGCGACGACTTATAATGACGTTTAACGGAGGCGTAGTGGTGTCCCATTTCTTAGGGGAATATTTTCACCCCTACGCATTGCCACTCTGTTTCAAGGGTCAAGGGGAAGGCGAAGGGGTAGGGCTAGGGGAAAGGGAAGGGGTAAGGGGTAGAATTGGGATTGGCCCTTAATGAAACTGTTTGAGATCCAATTAACGCTAGATTTTTTAAATATAAATTACAGACATGTCATCTGAGGACTATTTCTAATTGTTCTCAGTTGTTTTTCTTTATTACCAGACTCAATATTTGGCTCGTTCTTACATAGTAGAGCACGTTCGCACATGCGCACTCTTCAAACACGGTGCTTTAAATCTGTTGACAAACCAAAAGACGTAAATTACATTTGTATGTATTCTCAATATAAGGCACCGGTTGTACCGAATGTCAGCTTGCTTATTTTGCTCAATATAAGGATTTATTGAGTCCAACCACAGATCTAAGATCTGAGATCTAACCACAGGTCGAGAGCGGTCGTTCAAACCACACAACTTTGCGATGCTGTTTGTGAATGTTCCTGGGAACGATTGTTTCGGTATAACGACGGAACTTTCGGGAAACGCACCCCAGATAGGCTCTATAGGCGGGTACATTTAGGTTACGGTCACACTGCAGGGCTTAATGCTCAATTCCGATTTTTTTGCAAGGCCGTTCACATTTCCAATTAAATGCGACCTTTTGTGATCTCCTGTGTGAACGTGAAATGACCCAGAAGTGACCCGCATGCGCAGAAGAGTAATCAATGGTCAACGACGTCACTTGTTGTTTGCGGAATAGTTCTTTTTTTCCATATGTTGCGAGCTTGTGATTTATTATTATTATTGCCACAGCCCATATACAAACACAGACAACAATTATTTTATCGACGGGCAAAGTTTGCACATAAGATTTTTCCGATCCTCACCGACCTCGTCATAAAACCCGTTTAATTGATAGTACACGTCCTCGGCACTCCTTGCTTTGTCACCGGTGGCCGCGGTGCGACACTGGTGGCTGGTGTTGCCAGATTGGGTGTTTTTTCGCTACATTTTAAGGCATGTTTACATGTGTTTTAGCCAGGTTTTTCGCCTGGAAGGCTTAATAGAAATCTGGCACCCTACTGTACGAAGTTAAACTGACAGATAGCGCACGTTCACAGACACCAGAATGAACGTGTTCACAGTAATGTTCATCAGGAAGTAATACAGTACGTTTATTTTGGGCGAACGTGAACTGTCACGTTCGCCCAAAATATGAACGCGTTCATGCACTATCATTCATTGAACGCGTTCAGGCACAACACTGGGGAAGAGATACATCTGCAGCGGCCCATGACCATGCAGAAACGCGTTGGAGTTAGCGTGTATTGGCTAGCTACAGGTGCGTGCGCAATGACGTGCGGGTCGGATACATGTGACCTGGCCGTTCAGATTGAAGTCGCATTTCAAAAGATCGGATACATATCGGATTTGGACCACATACCCAAGTGGCCTGGGTTGCATTTGAAAAGATTGGATCGGTGTCGTTCAGACTGTCATGAAAAAATCAGATACAGGTCGCATAGGGGCAAAAAAATCGGAATTAGGTCGTTTCAGCCTGCAGTGTGAACATATATTCACACTGCAGGCTGAAACGACCCAATTTCGTTTTTTTTTTTGCCCCTATGCGACCTGTATCTGACCTTTACATGACAGTCTGAACAACACCGATCCAATCTTTTCAAATGCAACCCAGGCCACTTGGGTATGTGATCCAAATCAGATATGTGTCCGATCATTTGAAATGCGACGTCAATCTGAACGGCCAGGTCACATGTATCCGACCCGCACGTCATTGATACGTGACGAACGTCATAATTCTGCATTGAAGTAGGCTAAACGACCTCCGCTGTTGACATCCATGTTTAGCTACTTCCGCAAACAACAAGTGAGGTCGTACTCTTCTGGGCATGCGGGTCACTTCTGGGTCATTTCACGTTCACACAGGAGATCACAAAAGGTCACATTCAATTGGAAATGTGAACGTTCTTGCAAAAAAAAAATCTTTTTTTCTTCTTCAAAAAATCGGAATTGAGCATTTAGCCCCTGCAGTGTGAACGCAGCCTTATTGGCTTATTCTGATCTCTCGATTTAATGGATGAAATAAGCTTGAGTGATTTAAGAACACGACCGGAGACGAACGGAAAAACACACAGAGAGCATCAGCTTTAGTTTCTGCTCCACAGCCGAACACTGTGACTGTGTGTTAGAAATCAGGGATGGTATAGGTATACTTTATTGTCCCGATGGGAAATTTGTTTCGGGCTCACGAATAGCCGCTGTAGCACTAAACCTTCAAAAACAAACATAATACATTAAAAAAAGACACATTTGCAATTCGATCACGAGCGAAAAGCAATCCGGTCGAATGGGTTTTCGACTACCTCTGGAAGTGGTCAAAACGTTTTAGACCCTGTTCACACCTGTATTTAGTCTAGTCCACCCTTTATCCGATACACAGCCTTAGATCAACAGAGCTTTCTGCTTTGCAAGTGCATAAAGTTGCTCAACTTCGTCTGATTTACTTAAACAGTCAAATACATCTCATTTGGCCAAGAACAGACCACTTAATTACTACTGTAACAAATCACACTTCACTTTTTAGATTGTGTTTCGAATTTTTCTTTTTATTTGGTGCAAGCGAGCACAGTATGCCCTCATGGATATATTATTTACTTGCCAAGTAAGTTTCTCAAACAAAATGTATACAAACTTTGGCAAATCCAGCGACTAGTTATTCCTCAGTAGAGCTTATTGTAATCAGTTTACCGGGAAACAAAGCCTGTGTACTGTACGTCGACTCCCGGATATTGCTTCAAGCCAGCCAATCAGATTGTCAATTGCCAATTGGAGAAAAATCGGCCTACTTTTCTTGTACTTTTAAAATTTGTCAAAAATTAAATGTAAGTTCTGTAACCCTCTTGCCAAAACCGTACGTCTTTCTTGAAGATACTGGACCACAAAAGAATATATTTAGAAATATATATATATACATTAGGTCAATGGGGTCCAATGTTGTTTTGAACTTTTATTGTGTGGACAAAAACAGTTAATGAAATATCATCTTATGCGTTGTACAAAAGAAAGTCATATGGGCTTTGAGCGAAATAAGGGTGACGGATCATAATTTACTCACCCTCAGGTTGTTCAAAATATCGTCTTTTGTGTTCATACGACATTTATACAGGTTTGAGAGTGAGTAAATGATGACAACATTTTCATTTTGAAGTAAGTTGTCCATGTTGCATTTTATTCTGGCTAGTAAGAGGCATGTAAGTTTGGGAATTGTGAACATGACGTTCCTGTGAAACATAAAAACCTGTATACTCCGACCACTCGAAATTACCATGAATATGCATCGGTCCGTACCGTCTGAGGCAGAGACTATTCCTGTTATATTCAACCAATTTGTGAAGCTTGAATGCTAGAAATAGACTTCGACAGAACCCTAACCTCACCACAGCCAGGACAGATTCAATCAGCCGTTGTTCGTTTGAAAAACAAGGCATTACCACACGGTACGCTCTCTCCTATGGGTTAATACGCTCTTCTACTGACTAATGAGCTCTTTTGAGTGCTAATATTCCATCCATATATTTACAGCTGTGGGAACGAGTTTATTAATATGGAGTAGAAGATGCATGTCTCCGCTGGGTTTGTGCCACCGCACCTTCTGCTCGATGTGTGAAGCCTGTTCCTCCCCTCTGAAACCAGGATTGTAATGCATGCAATTAAGGAGTCTAATTAGGGTAATTAATTCTGTGGGAGAGAGGAACCCAACACTCCACCATTCACGGTTATAGATCTGACTTAATCCCTGTGCCCTACACTCCAAACACAAAGCTGTCTCAGATAATGGGGGCCAGGGACTCTCTGTGTGTGTGTGTGTGTGTGTGGATCCGCTGTCTTCTCTCAAGCTTTACAGACTGCTCTCAAACTAGAAGGAAATGTGGAAATGTATACTTTTGAACATTGTGAACGAATCTTTTCGATTCATTTGAACCAATTCACAAACCAACTGTGTGTGTGTGTGTATACTTTTGAACATTGTGAACAAATCTTTTCGATTCATTTGAACCAATTCACAGAGCAACTGTGTGTGTTTGTGTACTTTTGAACATTGTGAACGAATCTTTTTGATTCATTTGAACCAATTCACAAAGCAACTCTGTGTGTACACTTTTGAACATTTTGAATGAATCTTTTTGATTCATTTGAACCAATTCACAAAGCAACTGTGTCTGTGTGTGTGTACACTTTTGAATTTTGTTAATGAATCGTTTTGATTCATTTGAACCAATTCACAAAGCAACTGATTCATTTGAACCAATTTACAAAGCAACTGTGTGTGTGTGTGTGTGTGGGTGTGTGGATCTGCTGTCTTCTCTCAAGCTTCACTGTGTGTGTGTGTACACTTTTGAACTTTGTGAACGAATCGTTTTGATTCATTTGAACCAATTCACAAAGCAACTGTGTGTGTGTGTGTGTGTGTGTGTGTGTACACTTTTGAACATTGTGAATGAATCTTTTTGATTCATTTGAACCAATTCACAAAGCAACTGTGTGTGTGTGTGTGTGTACACACTTTTGAACATTGTGAATTAATCTTTTTGATTCATTTGAACCAATTCACAAAGCAACTGTGTGTATGTGTGTGTGTGTGTACACTTTTGATCTTTGTGAATGAATCGTTTTGATTCATTTGAACCAATTCACAAAGCAACTGTGTGTGTGTGTGTGTACACTTTTGAACATTGTGAATGAATCTTTTTGATTCATTTGAACCAATTCACAAAGCAACTGTGTGTGTGTGTGTGTGTACACACTTTTGAACATTGTGAATTAATCTTTTTGATTCATTTGAACCAATTCACAAAGCAACTGTGTGTATGTGTGTGTACACTTTTGATCTTTGTGAATGAATCGTTTTGATTCATTTGAACCAATTCACAAAGCAACTGTGTGTGTGTGTGTGTATACTTTTGAACATTGTGAACAAATCTTTTTGATTCATTTGAACCAATTCACAAAGCAACTGTGAATGAGAAGCTGTGATTACGGACTTTATATGAGTCAGTCTCTCATTTTATCTTGAAAACAACATAAAGTCTGAAAAAGAGTGAACATCAAACATTTGTAGATGAAATAAATCCAATAATAGCCATGTATTATTTAACTTAATCAAAAACCACAGAAGATATTTAACCAAACAGACTTCTTATAGAACTTTCTATTTACTGTAAGATTCATTTTAACGAACAGAAATGAGTCTGACTTTGCAGTGTCAAATTATCCCTATTTATGATTTATGAGATTTTAGATGATATTTCCATTCCCAAATGAAA
>NW_024121876.1:20202425-20207425 GCF_016745375.1 Pimephales promelas | reverse complement strand
AGATCCCAGCGCTGATTTACAGTCCAGCAGATTTTACAGTCTGAACAGGATTAGAGCCGTCTGATCTCATTACACGAGCCACCAAACGCTTTATTTGTTTACATGCTTATTTATAGACTCGAATCAACCTTATCTGGAGAAAAGGGATGAGGGATTTTTCAGACCTCTCTCTCTCTCGGTGACCCCTGCCCCTCGTAAGCTGCTTTCTTCTCGTGGACGCTTGCTCTGCTGGAGTTTGGACTCGTGTTGTGTGTTTACTCATACAGGCTGATGGGCTGGCAGAGGCATGAGCAGTGTTAGAGAAGGAATGGTTAAGAGGTCAGACGGGTTAAACTCTCTCTAGTGGTTCATAAGCCTGTCTGGCAGGCCTCCAGTACACCAGCCTTCTCTCACACTCGACCGCTGGAGCCTTTAACCTCGCTCCGACACACTAACTACAGCATGCATTTACAGCACGGAAAAGCTTGTATGGGACCGAGGAAGTCGTCGCCTGTCTGTGGCGTGGTTTAGCCCGAGTGAAACGTGACCGTAATCTGACTCGATGGGTTGACTCATGAATAACTGGCCACCATTGAAAATGTCATTGAGCATAGGAAAGATCATGCAGGGCTGCAGCTAATGGGGTCAAAGGTGGAAATGATTCAGATCCAGAGGAGCCCACAGCAATGTGTTCAATGCGTTTTATATCAAAATATGAGGAGGAATATTGTGAGTTTGGTATTTGCCTTAACCTGGTGTTAAGATTGGATCACAAGTGGACGAGGGAGACACACATGGGGCCCTAATTTAACGATCTGAAACGCAAGTATACTCTTAGAAAAAAAGGGTTCTGTATTTGTAGCATAGGGTTCTTTACTCAACTCTAAAGGACATTTTATGCTAAAAAAGGTCCAATCATGACAAGAAAGAACACTTTTGGGTTTTGGCACAAAGGTTTTTAACCTTTAGGCTATTATTCATTCATATATTACATTAAAATTTAATTAAATTATTGTTTATTAAACTGTTGTAGTAACTTAATATCACATTTTAATCATGCAGATTTTTGGAGGATAAAAACTGAAATGGCACTCTTCGTCTGATGTTGATTAATTACATTTTTTAAACCCCATATCTTGAATTTTGTTATCATTCATACTCATTGCATTTTAGGGGTTCCAAATATGTAGCGCTTTAGAACCTTTTAAGGTTCTATATAGAACCTTTTCTTCTTTGTGGGGGGCTTGGGCGCTGTTGCTATTTAAAGGGATAGTTCACTTTGAAATTATTTTTTGATATGTTTTATCTTACCTCAAGGGCATCCAAGATGTAGGTGTCTTTGTTTCCACAGTATTTTCAATTTTGATATTTTTCAGTCAAACCGTTCGTGTGTATCAGTCATATAATGGAGGTCTATGGTCACCACCTCAAAGAGCATGCACAAAGAAGTCAAAATTAAACATGATTTAATGACTCGTAAATGTAAGTACACATTGATGGCCTAAGACACGAAACGAGCGGTTTGTGTGAGAAAACGAACAGTATTTATATTGTTTTTACCTCTTGTAATCATAGCCATGAGAAAATGATCTGACGGCACGGGTGCTTCGGTCTGCGCATGCGCCGGAAGTGATCGCTTGCGCGCCTACGTCACTCTTTGTTTATACAGAGATTTCGGAAGTTTTACCTTTCACTAAACATATTTAGATATACGGGAAACCGCAATGGAAGACGATTTCAGTATATCTAAATATGTTTAGTAAAAGGTAAAACTTCCGAAATCTCCGTGTAAATATTGAGTGACGTCACACGCAAGCGATCACTTTCGGCGTCACATTGAACTGATTCAGTTCGGTTCAGTTGGACATTGAACAACTGATTCAGATCACTTGGACGTCACTGTGATACTGTTCGTTTTCTCACACAAACCGCTCGTTTCGTGTCTTAGGCCATCAATGTGTACTTACATTTACGAGTCATTAAATCATGTTTAATTTTGACTTCTTCGTGCATGCTCTTTGAGGTGGTGACCATAGACCTCCATTATATGACTGATAGACAAGAACGGTTTGACTGAAAAATATAAAAATTGAAACTACTGTGGAAACAAAGACACCTACATCTTGGATGCCCTTGAGGTAAGATAAAACATATCAAAAATTAATTTCAAAGTGAACTATCCCTTTGACTCTTGTGCTCGACGCAAATCTAGGGGTTGGTCTGAAGTACCTTCATTTTTTTTTCATATTCGTACCTTCATATGTTTTTGAAATATTTCGTTGTTTTAAGGATTCTTTGATTAAAATAAAGTTACAAAAGTGCATTTATTTTAAATATATTTTTTGTGACAACTTAAAAGTATTTACTGTTACTTTTGACGTGTCCTTGCTGAATACAATTATTAAAAATAAATGTTTTTTTTTCCCTTACACACTACTGACTCTTTTGGACAGTAGTGTAAAATGCTATTAATAACTCAGTCAGTTTATTTATTTATTTCTGTGTGGTAATTATACCACAAATGCTGTCACTCAAGCTGAACTTTAAATGAACCAGCAACACTCCTTTAATATTTCATTCACAAACTGAGCTTTTTTTTAAAAAAATATTTCAATCCGTCATCTCCCAAGAGGAATATTCAGTTTTGTAATACTTTATTATTGATGGGATCAGAAAATGACATGTATTGTCCTTACATTTTGTTGAGGCCCAGCTCAATATACACAGTCAAGGGGCCCAGAATGCCTCTCTGTGTGTGTATGTGTGTTTTGGGAGTAGATTGTAAATACACTCTCGTATGTCATTTATGTTTTAAACATGTTTGCATTTGAAGACTGTATCTTAGTGTAACTGTGAGAGTGTGTGTGTGATCATCTGGGACATTATGAGCTGCAATTATGCACCATTGCCAAGACTGTCAGTGTGATATACTCGTATACGTACCTCAAGAGGCTCCTTAATCTGTCCTGCTCACACACACACACACACACACAATCTCATGTTAGCCTGTAGGCTTTCAAACGCAGCTCTTTATCATACACTCACACAGAGCTATTTATAATGACATCGCGGACTTGTCAGACACGTCAGGGTGAAAGTCGTCTACAGCGAAACCTTGTCTCTTGTGCCTCTTCTGTGAACGTCATAAACTGACCAATCAGAGCGCTTAGACACATTAAGAGAAGTGCCATCATTTCGACATCAGCAGCCATTTTCCCTCTTAAAGTGATGTTGTTTTGGTGGATAACGGCATAAATTGTGCCTCGCAAGAACATTACGGCGTTTCCTGCTTTTAAAGTTAATGGAAAACATTATGATTTCGTGACGGCGCTGAGTCTAATAGCACTTTTCCTTTTTTTTTTCCCGGGTAAATTCTACCGTCCCTCTCTCTTTTAGCTGTCGGCACTCTCTTAATTGCTTATGAGGGCTTCGTTAATGGCTTAAATCAACCATACCAATGTGTTGCTGGTGATTAATTGAGTCTTATTTAGTTTCAGGAAATATGAAGTGTGAGCCAAAGGTGGAAATAGTTGGCGGAGGACAGTAGTGCAAATCTCTCTTGGTTCAGTTCTGTACTAAACAAAAACTCGTACTGTATTTCACAAATTCGCATTTCTAAATTCACGTTTTACAGCTCAATAGTGGATTTTTTGAGATTTGGTTGCTTTTAATTTGGAAGATTAGGGGTTATTTACTGCTCGTTGTCTATGGACAGCATCTGTGACACTTTGCTGATTGCATAGATAGATCATTATTTTGATAACAAGCAGGAAACATGCTTTCAGTGTGTTTATAAGCCTATATTAGAGCCGATTAATCGTTAAAAGATCACAATCTCGATTCAAATACATACGTGATCTCATTCCTACGGCAATCTTTGACAAGTACGATCACATCGAACATTCAAATCTGTGTAAAAAGTATGGTATGAAACCACTTTTTTAAACCGGTAAAATGTAACCAATGTAGCCTACTAAATGTAATTTTTCTAATGTAACTGTAAAAAATAATCCGGTAAAAAAAACGTCAGCATCATATCGTAAAAATACGGTGTGTTACTGTTTTTGAAATTAACAGTTACCGTATTGCCAGCTACAGTACAAAACTTTAATTGAACAGCTATGTGCTCTAACACAAAAAGAGTAACATACCGTATAGTTACGGTATGATGTTGGCAACCACAGCTGCCAGTAGTTTACCGTTTTTTTTTTTACAGGATTATTTTTTAATACAGTAAATCACTTGTTCTCTGATTCATAATAGAACATGTGAAGTCATTGAATCATTCATTCAAACCGACTTTTAAAAAAGTCATTCAGATTAATTAAACATTTTAAATAGACTACGGTAATTAACATTTTATCAGAACCTCAGATGAATTATTGAATTAATTAAATTAATTTTGTTAAGTTGTCTGTTCAGTGTTCAGAATCATGATCTCTATTTGAAACAATTTGGAAAAAAACGTGATTCTCTCTCTCTTTCTCTCTCTCTCTCTCTCTCTCTCTATATATATATATATATATATATATATATATATATATATATAAGATCCTAATTTAAGTATTGATTGAAAAGCCATGGCTCTCAAATCCCATCAGTGTGATTTAAATATTTGCATATTCAAAACTGTTTCGAGACACATAATAATCAATCCCTGATGTCAAAGCTGTTGTGATATGACTTGATGTGCCATATTTCAATACACATGAATATTCATGAGATTCCAAGTGTCTTTTTTGAATTAATTGTTTATAAGCTTTAATATCATATTCATCATATTACACCAGCTTTCATTTGTTTTAGTTTGTGCTTTTGTCATTATTATTATTTTTAAATATTTATAAATATATTATAAATAAATCTAAATATATTTATATTTAGCTTTAATGCATATTTATTACACTTTTAGTTTTATTAATTTAGCACTTCATCTAATATTTTTTCTTTTAGCTTTATTTCAATCAACAATATTTTTATTGGTTTTTCATTGTTACCGTTAACACTGGATTTGCTGCAAA
>NW_024121876.1:20087425-20197425 GCF_016745375.1 Pimephales promelas | reverse complement strand
AACAGCAACATTATGGCGTGATGCGTCTTAAAGGGACAACACTCTGCACTTTTACTATTTATTATCTTCCTTAAAGTTGTAATTTAGATGTACAGGACCTCTCTGTGACCTTTAGAAATAATCAGGTTGTCTTTGCTACTGTACCTTTAACCCTTTCACGCGTACGATCACACCGGTGTGATCAGTCTTGGCTGGTCCCTGGAGCGTACGATCACACCGGTGTGATTAGAACGTTCAGTGCACACGTCAGCAACTGCTAAATTCAAACTTGCTCTCGCGCGTTGGCTGGCGCTCAGCCAGAGACAGACGCACTCAGTGCTGTCATATATCACAACTATTGAGTGTTTTCAACCACATAATGTTTATTTTAGGTTTCAGACATTTAAATACACATATGTACTACTAGCAAAACAATGATTTTGAGTTTGTAAAATGCACACAGATGTCTATGGAAGCGGCAATAATAATCCTTTCAATTATAATAACGACACGTTTTATTCATATCAGATACACATTGTGTAAGTAGCTTAACATTTGATCCTATTCTTCTCCCAGTTCACCAGCCACTTACTATCATGTATTTCGTGAGAAGTTGATGAATTGACGTTATAAATCCAACAGATCCGATTCTCTGAACTGAAAACGAAACTAAAATGGCGCCGCCCGTTGTGCATACAGCTCAACTAACGCGATCGTTATAAAGATGTCTAAACAACAAAACCCATCCACTTGCACATATTTGACAATCGGAATATCAGTGTTTCATGATATAGCTAATACATTTTTGAATATTTTTAATAAAAAAGGAAAAATGACATAAAAGCAGATCGTCATTCATTCCGCGCTCTGTTCTGGTTGTGCTGTGTCACGTGACAAGCAATGACGCGTCACCATGGAAACATTAAAGTGGCAAGTTCTAAATAACGGTCGCCTTGAAAAACTCACGCTGGGGGGTCAGTTAGAATATTTTAAACTTACGTGTGAAAGGGTTAAAGGAGTTGTTCACTTTTAAGAAAACTTTTGCTGTTAATTTACTCACCGCCATGTCGTCCAAGATGTCCATGTCTTTCTTTCTTCAGTCGAAAAGAAATTAAGGTTTTTGATGGAAACATTCCAGGATTTTTCTCAATGTAATGGACTTCAATGGGAACCAAATGGTTCAAGGTCCAAATGAGAGTTTCAGTGCAGCTTCAAAGGGCTTTAAACGACACCAGACGATGAATACAGGTCTTATCAAGGAGTCATGACTCGAAAAAAGATTTGTTCATTTTGATGAACGAGTTTGAACAGGAGAGTCACGAATGCTCATTACAGAACAGAGCATTTGAGCTTATAAAATTTAAACTTTTGTTATTTGTTTTTTTGAAATGAGCGATCGTTTCGCTTGATAAGACCCTTATTCATCGTCTGGTGTCGTTTAAAGCCCTTTGAAGCTGCACTGAAACACTCATTTGGACCTTGAACCGTTTGGTTCCCATTGAAGTCCATTATATGGAGAAAATCCTGGAATGTTTTCATCAAAAACCTTAATTTCTTTTCGACTGAAGAAAGAATGACATGGACATCTTGGTTGACATTGGGGTGAGTAAATTATCAGCAAAAGTTTTTTTTAAATGTGAACTACTCCTTTAAGACCTATGCAAATAGCCTTCTTGGTGATTGGTTAATATCTTTGCATATGAATTAGTGTCAACTAGAGTTGATTTACACATCACTGGTCAAAAGACTAGATTTTTTAGTCTTTTATGCTCACCAAGGCTGCATTTATCTGATCAAAAATACAGTAAAACAGTAACACTACTACCATTTCTAATTACTTCTGAACTCTTTCTCAATGGTTTGTCCATAGGTCAATATGGTCTGCCGGCCAAATCTCCCAAACCCGACCCCGCGGGCCGCATCAACAACCCAAATCCAGGTAAACACAGCTGCCTTCAGTATCCTGAGGATACGGCTCATCCCAAACAGACACAACATTAATAAAAGAACAGAACTAACCAAAGGAACAAGGGAAGGAAGCGACAGATGGATAGAGAGAAACAGGCGTCTTGGCGCTTTGGTTATTTTTGATATATTCCACCCTTCTGTTTGTTCTCTCCTCCTCACGTTCCCCCTGTTTCCCCCTGTCCTGCTCTTCCACGCAGGCCTGAGCTGTAAACCGGAGGCAGAATGCGCTGGAGGTAATGGCCGCTCGGGGAAGGATAAAGGATGAGAGGAGGAGAGCGCCATCGTTTCGGAGACGTATTAATGCCATTAGTTTAGCGGCCTGGGTTTAGTTGGTCCTGAGAGGAAGAAAGACACAGAAAATGAGAGGGAGAGGAGGATGATTAGTGTAGGATGATAGAATGAGAAAATTACTCACACTCTTTGTTTGCACTTGTATGACATTTGGGAGCACACGGATGGGGCCTCGTGTCTTATTCTGTTCTTTCCTTTCCATATAATCAGAGGAAGAGATTGTGTCTCATTATCTATCTATCTATCTGTTTGTCAGTCTGTCTATCTATCTGTGTTTATCTATCTATCTATCTATCTATCTATCTATCTATCTATCTATCTATCTATCTATCTATCTATCTATCTATCTATCTATCTGTTTGTCAGTCTATCTATCTATCTATCCATCTATCCATCTATCTATCCATCTATCTATCTATCTATCTATCTATCTATCTATCTATCTATCTATCTATCTATCTATCTATCTATCTATCTATCTATCTATCTATCTATCTATCTATCTATCTGTCTATCTGTCTATCTGTCTGTCTGTCTGTCTGTCTGTCTGTCTGTCTGTCTGTCTGTCTATCTATCTATGTGTTTATCTACAGGTATCTATCTATCTATCTATCTATCTATCTATCTATCTATCTATCTATCTATCTATCTATCTATCTATCTATCTATCTATCTATCTATCTGTCTATCTGTCTATCTATCTGTCTATCTATCTGTCTATCTGTCTGTCTGTCTGTCTGTCTGTCTGTCTGTCTATCTATCTATCTATCTATCTATCAATCTATCAATTCAAATTGCTTTATTGGCATGACTGTACATATTACAATATTGCCAAAGCTTATCTATCTATCTATCTGTCTGTCTGTCTGTCTATCTATCTATGTGTTTATCTACAGGTATCTATCTATCTATCTATCTATCTATCTATCTATCTATCTATCTATCTATCTATCTATCTATCTATCTATCTATCTATCTATCTATCTATCTATCTATCTATCTATCTATCTATCTATCTATCTATCTATCTGTCTGTCTGTCTGTCTGTCTGTCTGTCTGTCTGTCTGTCTGTCTGTCTGTCTATCTATCTATCTATCTATGTGTTTATCTACAGGTATCTATCTATCTATCTATCTATCTATCTATCTATCTATCTATCTATCTATCTATCTATCTATCTATCTATCTATCTATGTGTTTATCTACAGGTATCTATCTATCTATCTATCTATCTATCTATCTATCTATCTATCTATCTATCTATCTATCTATCTGTCTGTCTGTCTGTCTGTCTGTCTGTCTGTCTGTCTGTCTGTCTGTCTGTCTGTCTGTCTGTCTGTCTGTCTGTCTATCTATCTATCTATCTATGTGTTTATCTACAGGTATCTATCTATCTATCTATCTATCTATCTATCTATCTATCTATCTATCTATCTATCTATCTATCTATCTATCTATCTATCTATCTATCTATCTATCTATCTATCTATCATTCTGTCATTCTGCCTGTCTATCCATCTATCCATCTGTCCATCTGTCCGTTTGTCCGTCTGTCTATCTCTGTCTATCATCATTTGGAGTGGTGGAGTGTATGGGTGGGTTTAGGGGCTCCAGGTCATTACGAGCACAAATAACACGGACAGTCATAAAGACATGGAGCGGAGGTGGAGGAGGAGGAAAGGAGTGAGGGATGGAGAGAGAAAACGAGGGAATTGTGTCAAGAATAATGATGGGCCAATTGAGAGCGCCTGCAGACAGATCCCTATATTTCCGACCATTCCCTCGCTCAGCAGGGGCTCTCATTGTCTCCCGTAGAGATCACAACTGCACACACACATACACACGCACTGAAACATCAGCCATGTCCAGCTAAGCTAACTCAGCACAATGGTCATTTGTTCCATGTCTTGTATTTAAAGTGTGTGTGTGTGTGTGTGTAATCAAACCGGTTGTACCTTTCCAATCTGTTTCCCATTGCCAGTGAGCTATAGTGAGCCTTCAGGAAAGGTTCACCGCCAAAATACCAAGTCTTTGTTATGTGAAACACAAAATAAGACTATTTTTTGATGAATCTTCAAACTGCTAATTAAACATACATACACTAAAAGTATATAATGACAACACTCTGTCAAAAATAACATAAAAATAACTCCTATATCTCTTGTCTTTCGAAGCCATACACACGATTTGTGTGAACACCACAATTTCAGTTTCAAAACTTTTCACAATTTGTACATATTGTTTCAAAGCAGCTTTCCAGAAACTGCATGTTTCAAATGTTGCAATCAGAAGTATTTATTCTGAGAAAAATTTATATCAGTTGCCATTTCAAGCTACCAATTTGCTACCAAACATGATATGGCGATGAAGGGCAAGATTTCCATTCCAAAAACCCCTTAAATTAAAGCTCAAAGCTATCAAATGTCTTCAGAAGACTTTGAATATACCACCCAAGTCATATGTTTACATTCATTGAGCTCTTTTTCCATGTTGACATACAAAAGAAAGAAACTCCTACAGGCCTGGTTTCACAGACAGGGCTTAGACTAAGAAAGTAGTTTTTATAAATGTTCCTTAGACTTAAAATATGCACCTTGAGACAAAACAAAGGCTCTGACATATTTTTAAGATATGTCAGTGCAAATAAGACAGCTCAAACATGCATTTTAGTCTGAGACTAGGCTTTAGTGTTGTCTGTAAAACCAAGCAATAAATGCTTTATATAGTAAGCCAGTTGACCTTTGAGAATGACCATGTGGTGGTTATCTAGCACATCTCTATTGTGAGGTTTTGTACTCGCTCCTTCATCTTAAAGAGCCCAATCAAGCCACAGCGTTTAGATTGGCTTTCATTTCCCCTGCGAAATGCCTCCCACACGCCATAATCCCGTTATGTAAAGATAAATGACTAATATAGCCTCATAGATCCCACATCTATTAAAATGCTCTCTCAGCTGTTGTTCATAGAAGAGGCTAAATGCTCGGTTCCGGTGTGTGCAAAGCGGCAGTCCATAAACCACAGCTCGTGTTTCCATGTGTAGCAAAAAAAAGGATATTTATTATGTTTTTTAAGAGAACATTTAGAGCGGCTGCTCCCTGGTGTGTCCTCTGAGTGTTTAACAGCTTTTAGGGCAAAAAAAAAAAAATTAACGATAAACAACTTTCAGCAGCAAAAAAACTGTTGCTGTATTAAAAATAATTCATTGTGAAGCCTCGTCTGCAAGTACTGTAAAGGCCCATTCACACAGAGGAAATATTCAGCATGGATATTCACGAAACACAACAAGTTTGAATTAAAAAACAGAGCACTTCTATGAAACTATTCATACTGGAGACACAACTTTGCCTGATTATGGGAGTTTTTTCCAGTTTGCTCTCCATGTGAATAGACCTTTTGTCTGGCATTTGTGTCACTTTCGTGCTGTATCCAAATACACATTTTTTCAACTCAACGGTCTGATGATTGTGGTTCACGTCTCCATTGCCAGACCACAGCGGCTGACCACAGGTTTAAACGTGCCAAAACGCGCATGTTTGCGGAAACCCAATCCACCTTGACTCGCTGTGATCTGAGTCACTGGTCAGTGAGTTCAGAGAAAAGTCCAGTACTTTACAACATCCTCCAACTTTATTCTGATTTCTGACAGTTTGAGTGAACACGGAGGGCTCTAATTGGTTCAGTCTGATCTGTTAAGGACACGAACAAGCCAATCAAGGGGTTAGATGACTGGTCCTGTTTCATTTGTTCCATTTGATTGGTTAAAGTCATTAACCAGCCCATCAGATGGCGAAGTGGGGATAGGCGATGCCGGAGGCTGCGCTAATGAACCCGCTACATCAGACTAATACTCATGTAAGTGTCAGAGGGCACTTCTCTGAGTCCACGCTCCAATACGGGAACAAGTTAAAGGTGGTCATCTCACTAATGGGTGTCATCACCAAATGCGATCCAGAAAGTTTCCCTGACAAAAAGCAATGAACTTCAGAAAACTATGCTTAGCCAAGAGCCGTCAATTTATGGGGCTTGTTTGAAGTTTGTTCAAGGAAGCAATATGTGACTTCCATCATTTTAAGTTTTGATCCGTTCTTTTCAAACTGCCATTTTTATCATGATATTCAGAGCATAAATGTGGTTTTGTCACTTAAACTGCACTGCTGAAACTAATTCAGTGTCCATAGCTAATAAATGCAATAAAAATATAATATATAAATATAATATAATAATATATAAAAATCCAATAAATATTAAATACATGCATTTTATTTTTTACCTGTTTTTACCAGTACAGTACTTTTAAATAAAAAGTTCAGAAAATTTTACTTTTGTAACTGCATAAAAGTCTTTACTGTCACTTTTGATCAATTTAATGCGTCCTTGTTGAATTAAAGTATTAATTTGGATGATAGTCTGTTAGAATAAATCTGTAACCTCTATTCAAAAAATACTTAAAAAAAAAGACAATTTTTTTATGACAGCCACCATTTAAATTATTATATCTCTAAATCATTTATAGCGGAGTCATAACGATTAAAAATGTTGGAGCAGGTCGCATATATATGGAGTGTCATGTTGGCTTTATCGTACACCCGATGCAATGCGGCTCCAGGCGCGACGCAAGCGATTTTTGCTAGTTTCAGCCCAACGCAGTTATCATTTTATCATTTTTAACGTCCTGCACCAAATTGTTTAAATAGCAAATGCATTTGTGCCCATTGAAAGTAGCTGGCTTATAAAGGGAATCAAAGATGAGACACTGATTAGTTTATTGCCCAAAACACAATTACTCATTAAGAGAATAGGGACAACCCTTTTAGACCATTTTTCCCGTCGTTAAACTAGCAAAAGTGGATTCGGACTCGCCCTAAGTGCACTTAGACCATGCGCTTGAATCGTTAAAATAGGGCCCTAAATATCTGGAATTGATCAAATTCTTCACTTTGTTTTGCAGGTGCTGGAAACAACACACATCCCAGAATTCCTCCCAGAAGTCCCGGTGGTGAAAACGGCCCCCTCCCTCCCTCCAACATCGCGGTTATCGCAGGTGCGGCCGGCGGTTCGGCGTTCCTCCTGCTCGTGACCGCCGTGATCTGCGTGGTGTGCTACCGGCGCCGACATGCCAAGCATTCAGAATCGCACCACCCTCCCCTCTCCCTGTCCTCCCTGACCTCGCCCAAGCGGGGCTGCGGTGGGGGCGTAGGAGGCGGCAACAACAACGGCTCCGAGCCTAGCGACATCATCATCCCGCTGCGGACTTCTGACTCCGCCTACTGCCCGCACTACGAGAAAGTGAGCGGGGACTACGGCCATCCGGTCTACATCGTGCAGGAGATGCCTCCTCAGAGTCCTGCCAACATCTACTATAAAGTATGAGAACCGGAGACGACCTTACCGACAACATCCGCCAAGACCACACCCACCTTAAACGACTACCTAAGCCACGCCCCACATGCCCCGCCCCCTACAGTCTGCATCCCCATTTACCTTTACACGCATTTCTCCGACACACTAACCATTCCTGGTGGAGTGTGTCTGTGTGTGTGTGTGTTATCATTCCTCGTCACTCCCCCCAACTTCGGCCTTTTGTTGAGAGAGAGAGGATGTCCTGTTGTGAGGGCCTCCCTCTCTCTGACGTCCCACATGGGGAAAAGATCTTAAAGCTCGAGAAAACCTCCTGGAGTGATTCAGCCCAACTGAAAAAACATAGACTCCTTTTATGGGGTGCTTTCTGGAGCACAAGCATCAAAACTTTTTCTGATGTACTTGCAAAAATACAGACTTTAAAAACACAAAAAAAGAAAAAAAAGAAAAGGAAACCTTGTCCAAACCTACAAAGACAACACGTGAACTCTGACTTCGAATGCTACATCTACTCACAAATAGCAGTCTAGTTTGTATTAAACTCCTTCGTGATGGGGGAGGGGCCATTAACTCAGCCAATCGTCACGCAGGGCTGCAGTCACGTGATCTAGGACCCATGTGTTTGATTGGTGGAGTCGTAGTGGCGTGGAGAATCTTGTATATTTTAATAACGTGTGTATTTTGTGAGTGTGTAGGATAAATATTCCAACACTGCAGTCGCGCACGTTGCGACCGGCGGGCTTCAATGCGACTCGCGAGTGTTTTTGTGCGTGGATGAGTGTGTGATTGAGTACAGTGTTAGCGTGAGCAAGGGCGCGTGTGTTTGTTAGACTGTTTCAAAACCAAAACACAAAAATATGAGCGAACATCAAAAAAGTTTTTTTATCGCTTTCAACACATAGATTATAATTATATATGAATACTCCGTAAAATAATTTTTTGATTTTTTTATTGTTTTTCTCCCATGTAAAGTTACGGTTTGCTAGGCCTAATTTTTGTTTTCCTATTTTTTTATGACACGCTGACCTTGTTTCTTTCCCTTTGATGAGTTGTAAATTAATTTAATGCTTTTCATTTTGTTGCAGAAACCAAGTTTGTTTGGTTCCCCCTCGTTTTCCCCTTTCCCAGGAGTCTCCTCCGTTCTACACATATATTTTTATAGCTCCTTGTACTCTGATGTAGTTTTGAAGCTAGACCTCGTTTGTGAATGTGTTGAGGTAGAACAATCCGAGAACGCTTTTTTTATTATTATTTTTAAAGACGTTTGGAAATAAGGGAAAAAACCCAGAGAGGAAGGGGGGGGGGTGAAATAAAAAGAAAAGAATGCGAACACCGCCTGTTGGGAAAGCAAACGCACGAGCGAGGAAACTTCTAGAACGACTGTGAAACTATGGAAGAATCACATTAAAAGAAAAAAATAAGGGAGGGGGAGGTGGAGAAAGAGAAGAAAAGTTGAAAGATGCTTAAAGGAGGAAAGAGGTTTTTATTAAACTCGTCTGAAACGGTGGAAGAGGCAGATCTGGGCTCGGTGGTCTTCTGAGGTACAAAGAGACAGATGAGGGGAAGAAAGGAACTCATTCTCTCAGATGGACAACAGGATAGATGGACACACAGAATTACTCTTTTACAGACACACAGTGCTCTTTTTTGTTCACATGAAGTGAAGTGGAAATATTTCTAGACTCGTTTCAAATTCTTGAGTATCTGCGGGCTCGTCTCAATTTAATGTAGACGTGTTCGGACACACACACACATACTCGGAGATCGATTCAATGGCCATGGCACACAGAAAAGCTCTTGTAAAGAGATTTTCATCACACACACACACACACACACACACACCTCCAAATCTCAATCAAAAGCCATTCTGATTGGGCGTATATGCTGGTTACCTCAACAAACGCCGTGATTAGCATTGTTCGTTCGCATTCTCTTTCTCTCCTCTCTTTGCCTTTCTCTTTCTTTAACACACACACACACACACAATTATTGCAGCTTTGTAACTAGCTGTGTGTTTATCTCAGTTAGTGCCAATGAAAATCTCTCTCGTAGGCCTGCAACATACTCTATGCAAGTATGTGAATGCAAACGCTTCTAGCATGTGTCAGAACTCAATTATTACGTGATTTTAAACGTCTTTCAAATTCAATTGCATTCTCAATGTGCGCGCTATAGCAAGTATTAGCATAAACTAGTCTTCTTCTACAGTTTGGGAAACAATGGCTGCATCCGAAATTGCATAGGCTTCCCTTCTATATAGTAGATGAAAAACAGTATGTGACCAATGTAGCATGTCAGAATTCACAGTACTCGTAAAAGAGTAGGCAAAAAGTTCACGGATGACCTACTTCACTTTATTTATGAATGGCAGTGAAGCGATCACATGATAATGACAACATAGCGAATCCATTACATTCATACTACACACACTCATACTAGAACATACTTTTTTAGCGGCTGTGAAATAATTACTTATTCAAAATAAGCACCTATTCAAGAGATGCAGCCAATCTCACTAAGCTGGTTATATCATATAGTATGTACTATTTGTTCTGAAATTCAAAAATGGCATACTAATAAGCTACTATTATGAGTGCAGAGTTTTTCTAGTTTTAGTTAATTAGAAATGAGCTATAAGCTTGTTTCCGCCACAGAATGAAAAATAAAAAAGGTAATTGCGACCTTTTTATCTCACAATTCGGATTTTTTTTCCTCACAATTGTGAGATGTAATGTCAGGATTGTGGGATAAAAAGTCGCAATTGCATGTTATAAAGTCAGAATTGCGAGATAAAAAGTAAGAATTGCGAGATAAAAAGTAAGAATTGCTTGATATAAAGTCGCATTTGTGTTATAAAGATAGAAATTGCGAGATATAAAGTAAGAATTGCTAGATATAAAGTTGCAATTGCGTGTTACAAAGTCAGAAATGCATGATATAAAGTCAGAATTGTGAGATTTAAACTATTCTGAGGGGGAAAAAAGTTAGTCTTTTTTCGCCCTTAGAATTAGCCTAATAACTCGCAATTGCGAGTTTATATCTCACAATTCTGAGAAAAGATGTCAGAATTGTGAGATGTAAACTCGCAATTGTGAGAAAAAAAGTCAGAATTGTGAGATAAAAAGTCGCACCTCTGTCTTTTTTCGCATCTCTGACTTTATATCACGCAATTCTGACTTTACATATCGCAATTACGACTTTATTTCTCACAATTCTGACTTTATAACACGCAATTCTGACTTTATATCTTGCAATTCTGACTTTATATCTCACAATTCTGACTTTATATCTCGCAATTCTGACTTTATATCTCACAATTCTGACTTTATATCTCGCAATTATGACTTTATATCTCACAATTCTGACTTTATATCTCGCAATTCTGACTTTATATCTCACAATTCTGACTTTATATCTCGCAATTCTGACTTTATGTCTCACAATTCTGACTTTATATCTCACAATTCTGACTTTATATCTCACAATTCTGACTTTACATCTCGCAATTCTGACTTTATATCTCACAATTCTGACTTTATATCTCGCAATTCTGACTTTATATCTCGCAATTCTGACTTTATGTCTCACAATTCTGACTTTATATCTCGCAATTCTGACTTTATATCTCACAATTCTGACTTTATATCTCGCAATTCTGACTTTATGTCTCACAATTCTGACTTTATATCTCACAATTCTGACTTTACATCTCGCAATTCTGACTATCTCACAATTGCGACTTTATATCTCGCAATTCTGACTTTATATCTCACAATTCTGACTTTATATCTCGCAATTCTGACTTTATAACATGCAATTGTGACTTTATATCTCACAATTTTGACTTTATATCTCGCAATTCTGACTTTATAACATGCAATTGCGACTATATCACGCAATTCTGACTTTATATCTCGCAATTGTGGCTTTATATCTCGCAATTCTGACTTTATATCTCGCAATTCTGACTTTATAACACGCAATTCTGACTTTATAACACACAATTCTGACTTTATATCTCGCAATTCTGACTTTATATCTCGCAATTCTGACTTTATAACACGCAATTCTGACTTTATAACACACAATTCTGACTTTATATCTCGCAATTCTGACTTTATAACACGCAATTCTGACTTTATATCTCGCAATTCTGACTTTATATCTCGCAATTCTGACTTTATATCTCGCAATTCTGACTTTATATCTCGCAATTCTGACTTTATAACACGCAATTGCGACTTTATATCTTGCAATTGCGACTTTATTTCTCACAATTCTGACTTCATATCGATCAATTGTGAGATTAAAAAGTCGCAATTATTTATTTATTTATTTTAATTCAGTGGCGGAAACAGGCTTCCATAATATGGAGCGACATGCAGGGGGAAAACAAACTATCTTATTAATATTGTGATCACAATTTAATGAAAAATTATGCAAATGAATAAAACATGGCCTTTTTTAATGGGAAGAAATTCTAAATTCACTGCCACTTGTTGTGCATGTAATGAGCAGGGCTCTATAGTAAGAGTAGTAAGCTAGTATGCTAGTCTGAAAACAGCTAAACTAATGTGTTGCTTGCATACTTGCGTAGAATATGTTTCTGGCCTTATAGGGAGTACAGATTGTGTTCTTTTTCACTGCCATTGTCACTGTGTGTTTTGAATGCGTGTAAAAGAATGTTATCGCTAAGAAATACACCGCATACACACGCACATAATAACAAGCCATTCATACCCGAATATGTTAGGGGTCTTATTTTGCAGATGTGATTTGTGACGTCGGGACTTGAACAATCTGTTACTGTTTTCAATCTGCCTAGAAAGCTTCAATATTTGTCTCTCAAAAAGCATTTAGTTTTGTATCACGCTGGTGCATCGAGACTGTGAGTAAAAAAAAAAAAGACGACATTGTTTTCCTGTCACATTGATGTTTTCTTCTTACACGCAAATTTGGATTTTGTTACTTCAATATCAAGTTGCCTAAAACGTGGAGGTGTTTCATTTGTTCGGCGCTGTTGTATTCGTGAGCTGTTTCATACATATTTAAGCGTTCGGTTTCTGTTCGAATTATGTTGCATTTACTAAAACAATCAGCGTAAGCCATGTCTCTGCCCCTGTGCGCATGGACTTGGATACGTGTGTGTGCGTGCAGGTGTGCGAATATGTCCGAAACACACGTGGACATCGTTCAGAGATGGACCGACGTGGAAGGGGAACGTTCGAGGACACATGAGGAGACACAAACTCTCTCTGCTCACCATCCTCCCTTTTTTAGGTCTCGTTTATCGAACATCTGGCCCCAGAAAGGTCCATCTTCTGTCTTTCACATCGAGCGGTTCTTTGTGCACTTGCTTTCGCCACGAACGCTGGGACCAGTATACGCAGACACAAGCGGGGACGGAGCCACAAAGTGTGTATTTTTTTAGAGAACGCTTCAGTTGTGTGTACGTGTTTCTCTGTGCCAATAGCCAGCGGATGGCGGCCACTTTAAAGACCTCCATTCCTCTCCAGTGATGTGTTCAGACGTTTGTAAAACACCATGTTTGTGTGTGATGTTTTCTTTTCTCTGTCCATCCCTCCATCCCCCCCTCCCCCTCTCACGACCCCTCTCTTGTTTTCCCTCCTGCATACATGCCTTTAAAAGGGTTAAACAACTAATACATTCCTTTGAAGAAATGTTGATTAAAAAACACACAAAAAAAACTTTACTAGGCATTCTTGGATTTTTTATGTGCTCGTGTCGTGTTTGTATGCATTGAGTTTTGGGGACTTGCACTGAACATGCAGCTGAATGAGATGAGAACAATTTAAAGGCATAGTTTACCAAAAAATAAAAATTCGAAAAAGCTCTCACAAATTAAGATCTTTTTGATGAAATCTGAGAGATTTCTGCCCCTCCATTGACCACTTTGACGCTTCAAAAAGTTCATAAAACTAATCCTATGAATTGAGAGGTTTTGTCCAAATTTCTGAAGTGACTCGATCGATTTATATGATGAACAGATTGAATTTAAGCTTTTATTCACATATAAAAATTCATCATCTCACACATCAATCGTGGTAAACGGAAGCTCAAGCATGTTCGCTTGACGTACGAGAACCAATGAGGTTCATTCTCGTGTTACACATCACGTTTGAGCTTCAGCAAGAACCAATGAGATTCATTATCGTGTTACGCATCACGTTTGAGATTCAGCAAGAACCAATGAGGTTCATTCTCGTGTTACGCATCACGTTTGAGTTTCAGCAAGAACCAATGAGGTTCATTCTCGTGTTACGCATCACATTTGAGTTTCAGCAAGAACCAATGAGGTTCATTCTCGTGTTACGCATCACGTTTGAGCTTCAGCAAGAACCAATGAGGTTCATTCTCGTGTTACGCATCACGTTTGAGCTTCAACAAGAACCAATGAGGTTCATTCTCGTGTTACGCATCACGTTTGAGATTCAGCAAGAACCAATGAGATTCATTCTCGTGTTTTGCATCACGTTTGAGTTTCAGCAAGAACCAATGAGATTCATTCTCGTGTTTTGCATCACGTTTGAGTTTCAGCAAGAACCAATGAGATTCATTCTCGTGTTACGCATCACGTTTGAGATTCAGCAAGAACCAATGAGGTTCATTCTCGTGTTACGCATCACGTTTGAGATTCAGCAAGAACCAATGAGGTTCATTCTCGTGTTACGCATCACGTTTTTGAGATTCTGCAAGAACCAATGAGGTTCATTCTCGTGTTACGCATCACGTTTGAGTTTCAGCAAGAACCAATGAGGTTCATTCTCGTGTTACGCATCACGTTTTTGAGATTCTGCAAGAACCAATGAGATTCATTCTCGTGTTTTGCATCACGTTTGAGATTCAGCAAGAACCAATGAGGTTCATTCTCGTGTTACGCATCACGTTTGAGATTCAGCAAGAACCAATGAGATTCATTCTCGTGTTTTGCATCACGTTTGAGTTTCAGCAAGAACCAATGAGATTCATTCTCGTGTTACGCATCACATTTGAGCTTCTGCAAGAACCAATGAGGTTCATTCTCGTGTTACGCGTCACATTTGAGCTTCAGCAAGAACCAATGAGGTTCATTCTCGTGTTACGCATCACGTTTGAGCTTCAGCAAGAAACAATGAGGTTCATTCTCATGTTACGCATCACATTTGAGCTTCAGCAAGAACCAATGAGGTTCATTCTCGTGTTACGCATCACGTTTGAGCTTCAGCAAGAACCAATGAGGTTCATTCTCGTGTTACGCATCACATTTGAGCTTCAGCAAGAACCAATGAGGTTCATTCTCGTGTTACGCATCACATTTGAGCTTCAGCAAGAACCAATGAGGTTCATTCTCGTGTTACGCATCACATTTGAGCTTCAGCAAGAACCAATAAGGTTCATTCTCGTGTTACGCATCACGTTTGAGCTTCAGCAAGAACCAATGAGGTTCATTCTCGTGTTACGCATCACGTTTGAGCTTCAGCAAGAACCAATGAGGTTCATTCTCGTGTTACGCATCACATTTGAGCTTCAGCAAGAACCAATGAGGTTCATTCTCGTGTTACGCATCACATTTGAGCTTCAGCAAGAACCAATGAGGTTCATTCTCGTGTTACGCATCACGTTTGAGCTTCAGCAAGAACCAATAAGGTTCATTCTCGTGTTACGCATCACGTTTGAGTTTCAGCAAGAACCAATGAGGTTCATTCTCGTGTTACGCACCACGTTTGAGCTTCAGCAAGAACCAATAAGGTTCATTCTCGTGTTATGCATCACATTTGAGCTTCAGCAAGAACCAATGAGGTTCATTCTCGTGTTACGCATCACGTTTGAGTTTCAGCAAGAACCAATGAGGTTCATTCTCGTGTTACGCACCACGTTTGAGCTTCAACAAGAACCAATAAGGTTCATTCTCGTGTTACGCATTACGTTTGAGTTTCAGCAAGAACCAATGAGGTTCATTCTCGTGTTACGCACCACGTTTGAGATTCAGCAAGAACCAATGAGGTTCATTCTCATGTTACGCATCACGTTTGAGCTTCAGCAAGAACCAATGAGGTTCATCCTTGTGTTACGCATCACATTTGAGTTTCAGCAAGAACCAATGAGGTTTCTTTTCACACGTCAAGCAGGTTCGGTTGAGCTTCTGTTTATGTTCGCTGATCAATGTTTAGATGTGAATACATGTCTTTTTATGAACTTTTTGAAGCGTCAAAGTGGTAGTTGCGTAGCTGTCAATGGAGGGACAGAAAGCATTTCCATTTCTGTTCTGAAGAAGAACAAAAGTCGTATGGGTTTGGAACAACATGAGGGGGAGTAAATAATGACAGAATTGTCATTTTTGGGTGAACTATCCCTTTAATATCCTTCATTTTTCTTTCCCCAGTCCTGGTATTTCATCTTCTATAAAGTAAAACACTGGCTTTTACAGTCGCCATCCATTGCCAGTAAAGCAATGAAAGTGTTCTTTAAGCACACAGAAATATATTTTCTCATATTATTTATTTTCAGACTGTATCTCTTTCTCTTTTATTGCTATCCTTTAGATCCGTCTGTATGCTTTCCGAAAAACCATTCTGTTGCCAAAGCAACCATTGCCTTCTGGCAACAATTTCATATTTATGAAAACTCAGGAAATCTGGTAGTGATTGTCCCCGCGAGGTTGGCGCAGTTACAGGTGATGCTGAGCTGAGGACCGTATTATTGGCCTGGGAATGCTTATGTCGCGCCCCAATCCTCTCATTGGTGTAACATGATTTAGGTGCGAAAGGGAAGGTTCTAGATCACAAGGGAGAGAAAGAAAAACATTTAAAAATGTCCTTATAGGCTTCTGCGGTTATCTTTTATTGCGTAATAATTTTTCTAAAATGAACTTGTACGCTATTAATGGCCCAGAGGAATATTGTATTGCCCAGTGTTTGCTCAGGGAATTTCTCAACTTAAAATTTCTCAATGTTTTCTATGGTTATAAAACGACAATTGCTGACGCACAGTCAATTGAGTGATAAAATTAATGTGGATTGCACTGCTCAGATGAATAGGTTTTAAAGAAGAATTTAACAAGAAAGGTTTGCGCTCATTTTATCTGATTGCGCTCTTAAGTGGTTACTTTTTTCCAGTTGAACACACAGGATTATTCTAACTTATATTAATTATGCTACTCTAAAACATGCAACATTTAAATCCACAAAAAATTAAAACCTTTTTAAAGTAGCCTGCTTCAAAATTAAAATAATGCTAATTTCATAACCACATTATTTAGAGAGAAATGTTTTTTTTAAATAAAATTCAACTGATTCATTTTCAATTAGATTTTTTTTTTCAATTAGATATTTTATTTAGTTTAACAGTTATTTAATGAATGCATTGACATTTGTTGAAGTGATTCTTAACCTGTGGCCTTACAACAGCAAGAACAACATAGCATCCACTTTAGTTTGAAAGCATTCAGTTTTAAATCACACCAGTAGAATTTGTAGACTACATGATCAGTCTGTTCAGGGGCGGTTCAATTCAAACGCACATGTATTAAAGTTCAATACTTTAATACATTTCAGAAACATTAATCACCTGTGTTGAATTTCCTTTCAATGTCCTATAGCGCGCCAGCGATGATTACTCTGAACAAGGCTGTAATGTGATTGGTTATCAAGGCACACGTGACAAAAGTTAGCCGTTAGTCTTTCTCTAAAATCTGGTCGGTGCAAAATCTGATGTTTGTTCATTCATTGTGCAGCGCTTCGAGTCAAATTACTTGGATATCATGATCTCACAAGAACATCATTGGCCCATTAATGTGAGTAGAGTACTCTGGTGCGTGAGATAAATATTATCTCCTGTGTTTCACAAGGACAATGATGACAGGTGTGATGGCTGGTTATTTTGATGACGTCATTTTATTAGGCGCGCGACCCTGTGTTGACTCTTTTTGATCCTAAATATTGTCAAGGAAGACCAATATCGCAGATAATATCACTTCAATAATACCTCTGTTGAATTGATTTTTTTATTTGCAGTTCCTGACAATCAGCCAGTAAGGCATTAGATTTGAACGTTATCATCATAGGCCCAGCATGTGGTGCTAATTCTCAGACTTTTGATCTGCAATTTCATAACTTCGGTCAATCTTTTAACAGTCAATATTTTACACAAACCATTATAATTAAAGAAAATGTTTACACATATATAATTTATAAATTCTGCCACACACTACACGCATATAGGTCTTTGCTTTGTATAATTAAAGTTATGTAACGTTACATTGGACTTGTCTCTCAAATTTACAAACTTGTAAATTAGTCTTTTTAATACACCTCACATGAATTCAGAGGTGTCAAAAGTTTTCACATTCAAAAAACTTATGTAGAAGTAGTATCAACTGAAGCTTTTTACTCAAGTAAAAGTGTAAAAGTAGGGTTTCAAAACTAGTTCGATAAAAGTAGAAAAGTAAAAATAATGTAATGGAAAAAAAAATGGCATTAAGGAGGACAAAAACTTAGGCCACGCCACAGGTGCCTATTGTGCACTACCTCAGCTAAAAAAAAAAAAATAAAATAAATTCTAAAGGCCATAATGATATTATATTATTATAATGTTATTAAAATGTTAATGTTGAAAAATTTGGGATGAACTAAACTACCTGTTTCAGTTCCATTGAGAATGAACACATTTTAGTACAATGCAAATACGTTAAAGAACCATATATGTGTACAATTTTTTTTATTTATTTTATGGCTGTCAAACGATTAATCGCGATTAATCGCATCCAAACTAAAAATTTGTGTTTACATAATATATGGGGGTGCACTGTGTATAATTATTTTATATATATATATATATATATATATATATATATATATATATATATAAAAATACACACACATGCATGTATATTTAAGAAAAAAATATTATTTATATAATTATATATATAATTATATATAAATCTATATACAGTATATACATGAAAATATTTCTTATATATACAAGCATGTGTGTGTATTTATATATATAAGATAATTATACACAGTGCACCCACATATATTATGTAAAAACAAACTTTTATTTTGGATGCGATTAATCACGATTAATCGTTTGACAGCCGAAATGTATTTATTAAATTAGTAGAAGTAGAAGTAAAAAGTCTGCTGAAAAATAATTAGGCCTACTCCAGTCAAGTATAGATACCCCAAATTTCTGCTTAAGTAAGGTAACAAATTATTTGTACCTTGGTTCTTAACACCTTTGCATGAATTAATACACATAATGCTTTCTTCCTGCCAACAGCTGTGCATTTCTGTGAAGTAGAGCACAGTCTCAGTTGTGTTATTAAAAAAAAAAAAAAAAAAACTTGGCCTGGAGTGAAATCAATTAGGAGATAATCCTCTATAATCAGATTTGAACAGGTTTTGGCGGTACGGCTAAAAATCCAGAAGACCGGCGCGCTTGACTTGAATGTCGCCACGGGAGCCTTAAGACGGCGTTGCTATGGGGACCCTCCTGAAGGTCAGAGAGAGCGAGATATGGTTTCCTAGCCGCCTGCAATTTGGCCATTTGAATAGCCGGTCATCTGCATATCAAATGCGCAAAATGAGCGATAGAGAAACAAGAGGGAAGGGAAGGATGAAGTACAGGCCCACCTCCCCTTCGGTTTTCCTTTCTAAAGGCTGAGGTGAGGAAAGGTGAGGGCTGAAAGTCAAGTGTCTCTGATTGCACCTGTAGGCAGCGACTGATGAAAAGACGGGTCTTTAAGTCGTCACCAGGAACCCCTCTGCTTAATCTCTCCTTCGGTCTCAGCCACCACAGCTCTGATCTCTGACAGCCGCATTCTCTCTCTCATGCCTTTCTTCTCCTCCTTTCGACATGTTCTCCTCCCTCTCTCGTTCTTCTCCTTCTTTCGACGTGTTCTCCTCCCTCTCTCGATAAAGCCTTGCATTCTTTATGTTGTAGGAGAGAGAAAAACAAACTGGTACAGTTAATAATGGGGCCGATGACAAGTGCAGCTGGGCTGGCAAAAATGAAGCTGATAAAGAGAGAGAGAGAGAGAGAGGGTGTTCATTTCAGATGATTAATTTATTAACACGACACAAAATGCTACCAGCCGAGTATCCTATACACAATACAGTTCATACACCCACTCGGTCTCATGTTCTCTCCACCACTTTACTTTCGCAAACCCCTCAGATCTATATGATAGCATCCGGAAACATCGCCGTGAGTTATGGGTAATCGTTTGCCCTTGGATATTCACACAGAAAATTGCATGGTGGTCCCATGATCTCATCCATCATTCATTCACTTTGTATCCAGAGTGTTTCTTTCATCTTTGATACTTTTGGTTTCTTTTGTTATTCGAGTCGAGGAGAAATCAAAATGGTCTTTTTACCTCAAGTTTATGGTCTTTTACAAAATTGTTTTGTTTGTTTTTTTTAACATTTTTGGTAAAAAAAAAAAAAAGCAAAAGTGTGTTTGCTTGTAATCAAACTTGCTCTGTCAGACTTTCCTTTTTGTCTGATGTCACTATGGCTGGTGTTTAGGCTAATAGCTACAAGTTAGACATGGTTCTAGGCTATTATTTAGCATTTTTATAAGCAATCATTTAAAACTGGTTCCAGTTGAAAGCGTTCCTGGAGCTCAGGTACACTTAAAAAAAAACAAACAAAAAAAACGTTGTTTCGATTAGTGTTTGTGCTGCATTAAAAGGAGTAGTTCACTTTAAAAAAAAACTTTTGCTGATAATTTACTCACCCCCATGTCATCCAAGATGTCCACGTCTTTCTTTCTTCAGTCGAAAAGAAATGAAGGTTTTTGATGAAAACATTCCAGGACTTTCTCCATATAATGGACTTCAATGGGAACCAAACGGTTCAAGGTCCAAATGAGAGTTTCAGTGTAGCTTCAAAGGGCTTTAAACGACACCAGACGATGAATAAGGGTCTTATCTTATCTGTTCTGTGTGAACTAATCTTTTTTCGAGTCATTTGGTTCACGAAATGACTCGAAAAAAGGTTCGTTCATTTTGATGAACGAGTTCGAACAGGAGAGTCACAAACGCACATCACAGAACAGAGCAAGGCGACCATTTGAGCTTATAAAACTTAATTTTTTTTATTCATTTTTTAAATGAGCGATCGTTTCGCTAGATAAGACCCTTATTCATCGTCTGGTGTCGTTTAAAGCCCTTTGAACAGTTTGCACTGAAACTCTCATTTGGACCTTGAACCGATTGGTGCCCATTGAAGTCCATTATATGGAAAAAAATCCTGGCATGTTTTCATAAAAAAAATCCAAGATGTCCATGTCTTTCTTTCTTTCTTTAGTCAAAAAGAAATTAAGGTGAGTAAATTATCAGCAATTTTTTTTTTTTAAAGTGAACTACTCCTTTAAGTCAACTTAAAATTTGAAGTTCTACTAAGTGACAACTTGGATATTTCAGTTGACTAAACTTAACATTTTAAGGCAGCATTAACACTTACTTTGGTTGCACTTTATGTGAACTTGCGTGTATGTACTTACCTAAGGACGTACTGGTAATAATCGGTAACTACGTGGTTTAAGATTAGGGTTAGATTCAGGTTTAGTACCTCCCTCGCAAGTTTTAATGGGGAAAAGTGCATGCGCATTAGCTTGATCCACCCTGAATTAATGTCGTTTCTGTCATGATTCGAGCGTTTAGAAACAAAATTTACTGGACAGTTGTTGTCAGATTTAATTGGTGATTTCAAATATGAAATTTAATTGTAAGCTTGGCGAACAGTTTTATATCCCAATTCAGAGATAGGAGCTGCACTTGCACGCCTGAAAGGCATTTCAAAGATGGCCGCTGAGTGAAATGTTTTAAAGGGACTTTGGTTATTACCCAGTTATTGAAATGATAAAATCAAGTGTAGAATACAGTAGTACCCTTATTTTAAGTTGAAACAACTTTTTTTTTTACAGTGTACTGTAGCAATACCCAAGTTTAAGTCTCAGAGAACTCATGCACATGTGTTTTTTTAACTGCACTGTAGATCAATTTATGTAATTGCATAAATGTAAAGGTTACAGAAGAGACTGAATATCAATATGCTCCCAAGGGTGAACTTGACCTTCATTCTGCATATCTTGTGTCCCAGTTGGTAGAGGCTCAAATAAATATGGCCTAAATTCCTTGGATGAAAACCTAGGCCTGTTTTCAACTAAAAACGGAAAGCTTTTTATGCGTTTTAGCCGTTCATTTTCATGACAATAACGTTTTGAAGGACTGGGGGTTTCAAAGCTGGTTATTGTCAACATGTAAATTACAAAAACATGAATTTGTGAAAACCGTGACGTCCGTTTGAACGCGGATCGTTTTGACAGTGTTGTCGTCTGTACGCGAAAAAACATTTTTAGTACATCGTCGTCGTGGAAACGTACCATACCATCCTTTATGACTAATGTTAGAATTATTCTGGTATCAAACACCCACTTTTCAAGGTCCAGTCAATTCTTAATGGATGTAATGCATTTTTCCGTGTTGCACACTGACGTTTGGGGTCAGTTAGATTGTTTTTCTCTAAAATAAATTGATACTTTTATTCATCAAGGACACATTAAATTGATCAAAAGCAGCAGTAACAGTTACAAAAGATTTCTATTTCAAATAAATGCCGTTGAAATTTTTATTCATCAAAGAATGGGTAGTGGAATCCTGACTGGTTTCGTCAAAATTATTAAACAGCACAACTGTTGATAATAATAAATGTTTCTTGAGCATCCAATCATCATATTAGAATGATTTCTGAATGATCATGTGACAATGACGACTGGAGTAATGATGCTGAACAGTTTATATATATATATATATATATATATATAAACTGATTTGTATAGTTTATAGTTATATAGTTTAGTAGTTTATAGATCAGTATATATATATAAAACTGATCACAATATTACTGTTTTTACTGTATTTTACTCTCAGACTTTAGTCACAATGAATGAGTGAAATAGGGTGACCACCCGTCCCGCTTTGCGTTGGCTGCACAGCATTTTCATCCCTTGTCCCAACCGTTGCATATTGACGAAATGTCCCGCATTTTCATTAGTCTTGTTTTTTAATTATCATATTAAGAAAACGTGAATGCGTTCTTTTGCCTTTTTAAGAAAGCATTTTATTTTTTTATTTTGCAGCATAGTTTTTCACCAATATTTAACAGCGCTTCGTCAAAACAAATACAACAGCCGTTTTTTATATCCTATCCAATGGTTAAAAAGAAAGGAGTAAACATGGTCACTGGTTCTGACAGCTGTCAATCAAAATGTGGATCGGTGATTAGTTCCATGTTCCCTGTCAGAAAACAAATGGATAAATTGGTCAATTGAAATTTTCATTTAACAGAATTTATCTGTTGTTGTTGTGTCTGCTGTGGTTGTTTTAATTCACATCCTTTCTAAAAATATGAACGTTTTTGGTTTTAATATATAGCCTAAGACTGTCTATCTAATTTCATGTTGTTTTATATTTTATTTTTTCATTGTTTATTTTGTTGGATTTTAGTTGGACTTGGTCAGAACTGTTTCTAAAATAGTTATCTGCGTGATGCCTTTAAATGACATGTAAAATAAAGATTTTAGATAAACATTATATAACAGTTTCAGGGTATGTTTTAGTGTCAAACTCAAACTTTTAATCGTCCCACATTTGGTTTATTTGACGGTGGTCACCCTAGAGTGAAGGGATTGAGAAGCCAACAGAATTACTTCCACTCCCCCCTTATTATCTGTTATTGTTTGTTTTCTGTCATTTTGTATATTTACATAAAGTCCGTCTGTTTCTAAACCCTATTATCATTTAGTATCTTTTCAGATTGGACAGGAGGACACTGCCTCTAGAGCGTCCGCTTAGCATGCGGTTTCTAAACCAACCGTCCATCTCACGGCCCAGCAACCTGTTTTGATGCCCAGTGACCTGAGGTCAGTCTCACCCTGCTTTAACACTTCAACACCCTGAGATAGCACAACAACAACAAAAATCAATACGGCCTCCGTCTGGAGGGATTTCTTCATTTTTTTTTTCAAGTCTCTCAGGAAAAGTCTTCAATTGTGTGGGTTTTCATGAACACAGAAAAAAGATGTCACGGGAAAACGAGACAAAATCGTTATCCGAGTGGACATCGCGCAGCCTCGCTAACAATAAGACAATAACGGACCCCACAAAGCCTCGAAATTGAGTTTGAAAAGTTTTCTCAAAAATTCCCCAAATGACAAGAGTCCTTCAGCGGCAGAATAGCTGCCCCGTTTCCCTTCTTCTCCCGCCCTCACTCGCTCTTTCAGCCCAGAAAAGAGGAAAAAAGTAAAAATGAATCCGCCACCTCCCTCACTCCCCCACTTACTCTCTTTTTAAGATGCGCGCACACACATGCACACACACTCCCGTTGCTTTATTGAGGCAGCTGCACCCTTTGACCTCTGTGCTTGTGGAATGTGTGTGTAGTATGTGTGGGTGTGTGTGTGAGGCAGAAAGAACGGCGGGGGTCTCTTTTTCTCCATACAACAAAGGCTGTCGGATCGACAATAGAGTGGCAGAATAGAGTGTGTCCAGAGGGCCAATGAGTCGTGCTAGCTTGCTAAACCGGCGAGGGCGACGGAGAGAGAGTGAGAGAAGGGAGAAATGGAGTTTAAATTAGAAAAGAAGAGAAAAAGAGATGAGGGATATTTGTTTTGTCTGGGCACATTCATAAATATATGACTTCCGATGCCAAGGGAAGCAAATAGATGGGCCCATGTTCAGTTCTGGAAGTTTGTGCATGTGTGTGTGTGTGTGTGTGTGTGTGTATGGGGCCCAGTACACACAGCAGGAGTGTGGGCCCAATGACTCATTGCTGCAAATGACATCAGCAGTGTCAGCTTCAAATACTGCCAAATGCTGCATTCAGAGAAGGAATGTGTGTGTGTGTGTGTGTGTCTAGGTTGCTAGGTTGTGCAGCTGGACCAGAGACAGACAAAGGTGTTCCGTCACGCTTTGCCTCGAAATGTGTGTTTTCGGGAGATGGTGATTTTCTTTTCGAGCCTCTCTCACAAACTTGGCTTTATCGATCTCCGTGGTGGAGGCAGATATATATGTCTACCATCCAGGAGTGTGTGTGATGTGATTTACTTTAAGGTCCCGTTTTGGTCAGTACCTAAATCTCTTCAGCCTAGCTGAACTGAACCTAGCATTTCCTTCATATCTTCTGGTGGCAGCCTTAAAGCGATAGTTCACCCACAAATGAACATTCTGTCATCATTTACTCACTCAGACATTGATTTCCATAGTATTTTGTTTCCTACTATGCGACCGTCAACTGTCTGGTTACAAATATTCTTTAAAGGGGCGACGAACTGAGAAATCAAAATTTCCTTGAGCTTTTGATATCCAAGAGGTCATCATATTATAAGAATATCCTGTAAGTTTCAGAACTGAAAACGTCCTTGTTAGTCCAATAAAAGCTTTTATTGACACCAGCCCCAGCAAACGACTCGTTTTACAAAGTGGGGAACTATGACGACAAAGAGGGTAAAACTCCACCCCCGCAGAAGATGATCAACTCCTACTTCAATACGGCCGTTAGCCCCGCCCACTGATTCACGCATTACACACATAGCTGAATAACATAGATGCCAATTGTTGTCATTGTCCTACGATTCGGGATCGGACCTCGAACATGTATGGGCGAATCGTTCCGCCATTTTACAACTTTGGAAGTTTTCAAAACAATTTCCCCCACGTACACTGACGCGTGAGTTGAAACTCATTATAATATGCAAAACTGTTATCCACTCACAGCAGTGGGCGTTTACTTCCAAGCCTTCAATGCGAGACGCCCATAAAAAACCAGCGTTTTTCAGCTAGGCTCAAAACTAGGGTACAAAATAGCCTATTACTTATTCATTTTGATGTTTTTGAATGCAAAAACCAAGCGAATGTCATAAGTTGACCTCAGACAACAATAAATGCCAGTTCATGACCCCTTTAAAATATCATCTTTTTTGCTCAACAGAAAAAAAGAAACTCATATGTCTTATATACAGGTATATGTCGTATACAGGTCTCATATGTGATGAGAAAATGAACATTTTTGGGTGAACTATTCCTTTAAGGATAAAAACGAACAGATAGTGGCCTACATGAATGTAGATTGGTACCGTTTATAAAGTTTGAGGTTGGTATACAGTACGTGTTTTTTCTTTTTTTTTTTTTTTGAACGACAATTATTCAGCAAGGATGCATTGAAATGACCAAACGTGACCGTAAAAACATTTCACTGTCTATTCATCAAAGAATCATGTTCACAAACGTATCATGGTTTCCATAAAATATTAAACAGCACAACCGTTTTCAACATTGATAACAATAATAAATGTTTCATGGGCAGCAAATCATCATCTTAGAATGATTCTGAAGGAGGAGTTATGAATTCACAGAATAAATTAAGTTTCAAGTTATATTAAAATAGCCAAGAGTTATTTTAAATTGTAATAATTCACAATACTAGGCTACTGTTTTTACTACTGAAAAGCCTTTAAAAACTTTTTAAAAAGCTTATGCATTCAATACCTTACCTGCAGTTATCATGATCCAGAAATAATGTTTTTATTTCTGAATACATAATAATGAAAACATATCCCCAAGCCAAGTCCCTATTGCCAAATGCAAAGGTGGCACAGAGGCCCCTCTAAAGTAGCAATTAGGTGTCTTCACCCTGACGGTTTAATGATGCTCAGAGCTGGCGTAAGTGCATTTACGCAGCAATTTTAACTGTATACTTTTACACCAGAAGCTGAGGTGGCTCAGAGCAGGCACAATTAATCTGGCTTTTACACAGAATTGAGCTAAAGATGACTTATGATATACTAGTCTCTAGAAATGATTAACATCCAACCTTCAATGTACTGTACGTCTATATGGGATGTTTTTGCTTGTCTTCCAACAGGTGTAAATCATTAGTCAGATTGCTTAGAAAAGTAATATTACACCTCTCGTCAAATTGACACATCACTCCTGTCTGTAGCATAAATGCTATTGAACGAGTTACACGCCAATTTAAAGGAGTAGTTCACTTTTAAAAAAACTTTTGCTGATAATTTACTCACCCCCATGTCATCCAAGATGTCCATGTCTTTCTTTCTTCAGTCGAAAAGAAATTAAGGTTTTTGATGAAAACATTCCAGCATTTTTCTCCATATAATGGACTTCAATGGGAACCAAACGGTTCAAGGTCCAAAAGACATTTTCAGTACAAACTGCAAACTGTTCAAAGGGCTTTAAACGATTCCAGACGATGAATAAGGGTCTTATCAAGCGAAACGATTGCTCATATAAAAAAAATAATACCAAAGTTTAAGTTTTATAAGCTCAAATGCTCGCCTTGCTCTGTTCTGTGATGCACGTTCTTGACTCTCCTGTTCGAACTCGTTCATCAAAATGAACAAATCTTTTTTTCGTGTCAATTGGTTCAGTCAACGAATGAAATGATGAAATGAGTTGACTCAGGAAAAGATTTGTTCATTTTGATGAACGAGTTCGAACAGGAGAGTCACGAACGCGCATCACAGAACAGAGCAAGCAATTATTATTATTATTTTATTAATTTAGCTGACGCTTTTATCCAAAGCGACTTACAAATGCTGTATATGTCAGAGGTCGCACGCCGCTGGAGCAACTAGGGGTTAAGTGTCTTGCTCAGGGACTAACAACACAGTCTCATACCAAGAAGTCATATAACTGACGTCTTGGGACTAGGGTTGGGTATCGTTTGAATTTGAACGATTCTGATTCCGATTCCTTGTTTCGATTCCGGTTCCTAACGATTCTCGATTTCGATTCTTTTAAGAGGCAGGGTCAAAAAAGTTTAGCTAACCTTGGTAACCAACAGCCTTTCTGAAGGAAATACTCCTTCTGTCACAAATACTTGTCACAAATTTTGCATTTTGCCGAGATTTCGTTAATTTTTAGAAAAGTGAAGCCACACTTTGGACCGCCGACGTAAGCTACTCATGTTCGACTCGCGCGGGTATGCCAACACTTCCGGTAGACGCTTCTTCGTTGGTGTTGTCTAGCGGTTTCTTCTTCTGCTCGGCGGACTGTGAATATCGAAACTAGGAATTAAAATTTTAACTTTTGAACGATTCCGGGAAAAACGAAAAGTTAGTCCCGGTTCCAATCGATACTCGATTCTTGATACCCAACCCTACTTGGGACGTCTTTTGACCATACGTCAACATCCGCCCTTAAACGTCGGTTACATGACGATCCCGGGCCGTCATACAACTGACGCTTTACCTTTAACGTCGGTTAGGTGACGGGGTAGGTTTAGGTCTGGGGTAGGGTTAGAATCCGATAACGTCATCTAACCGACGTTTAAGGGTACCCTAAAAAGGCGAATGTTGACGTATGGTCAAAAGACGTCCCAAGACGTCAGTTATATGACGTCTTGGGATGAGACTGCGCTGCAGGGACACATTGGTGTCTCACAGTGGATTCAAACCTGGGTCTCTCACACCAAAGCCATGTGTCTTATCCACTGCGCCATCACCACCCCACAATCCCCATGCATCACTCGTAATGATTTTAGGGAACAGTTTTGATATGCATGTCTCTTTAACAAAACAGGTGGTCTCTGTGTAACACCCCCTCCTTCCCTTTTCATTTTGATTTCAGTAACTCCATCCCCTCCTCCTCTCTCTCCAAACAATGCTTGAAGGACGGTCTCTCTCGTCCACAAGCACAAACTCTCCCAAACTGTGCTCTGTTTTTTTTCCCATCTCCCCCCCTCCTGCTCACTCACAGCTGCCAGCCTTCTTTGCAGGGAAAATCATGCATGTCCAAAAACAACTGATCACACTTTTTTTTTTCTTTTAACTGTAACCCTGTAAACCTCCATCCACTCCTAATTTGTTCATTTTCAGCATTCCAGTCCGCGAGGGTCCGGGGCAGTGCAGGGTCCCTGAACAGTATAATGTGTCTCTCTGTCTCTTTCACATACAGCTATAATACTAAACTGGGCTTCAGTCCTGTGTGCTGACAGACACGGATATTTCAGGAGGGAGGCTGAGCATTTAAGCATACTATTACTGAATGTCCATTGAATTTAAAAGGGATAATTCATCCAAAAAGTGAAAATTTTGTCATCATTTACACACCTCCATTTCATTCCAAACCTGTATGAATTTCCTTTTTAAAAGATTTTTCTTCTGTTTATACAATGAAAGTCAATGGGGTCCAATTTTTTTTTTTGGGTTGCACAAACATTTGTTGATACTAAATAAATTTGTGTAGAAAAGAATATAATAATAGATTATTATTTTGTATGATTATTTATATACACAATCAATAAAATATATACACACCCAGACATATTTGTATATATTAACCAACTTTTATGTTAGATGCGAAAATTCAATTTGACAGCACTTTAGTTTATGAATTTATTTATATAAAGCTGTAAAATCGCAATACAAATATTTTCAGCTGTCTTAATTCACATTCAAATATTACACAATCAAGCTTATATTTTATTAAAACCGCAGAGAGCCCTTAAAAGCTTCTCTTTTTTGACAACCAATTTATAAGCGTTTCTCATTAAAATTGTGGGAAGATGGTTGGCGCATGTTGCCTTCCCAAATGTACTTTATAAGCGACCCAAACTCAGAGCAGATGCAGAGATTAGTCTGATACGCGGAAAACACCAGATCACGAGCTGCTTGCGTGTAAAAGAACACGGCGCAGTTATCAAATCGCATAGGATGGCGCTGAGCCACATCGGGATTTGGGTTTTATTAAGATTAATTGTTTAGCCCTGCCATTGATTTTCATTGCATGGGCTAAAACAGTAGAGTAAATGACAGACTTCTCTTTTTTTTTGGGCGACGTATCACTTGATTTATATTTCCATTCTAGGTTTTGATACTAGTCTAGTTGGTGTACTAGTATAGCAGTGAATGAGTGACGGCTTGCTAGGTCACTAGCCTATAGGAAAACCTGGTCCTTTCAACAGTGAACAGACGGAGAGAGAGGGAGAGAGAGAGCTTGGATAGCTACTAAACACTCCAAGATGTTTGAACGCACTTCTGGAGACATAATATTCAGGGGTACATACTTTCATAGTGTGTAGCTGCACGCACACCCTCACACACAGACTAAGATTTGCCGCCACACAAGGGAATCTCCTTTGAGACCTCGGCTTCATTATGATCTGGCTTACCTCAGCATAGACTGGAGTGTGAGCTCTTTGTTGGCTCTGTCAGGGAGCAAGAAAAGGAGAGGGAGAGTGATAGAGAAAGCTCACAACCGTGTCAGTGTTGAACACTCAGGCCTGTCTGTGAAACCTATCCCTCCCATTTTTCCGTGCGCCCCCTTTTCGAGCCCCACTTCTGCACTACTGGAGCTAAACTCTTTTTGTTTTTATTAATGAATGCCGTGCTGTCACCCGTCTGCTGACACATGTAATGCTCACATTCATCCATGTACCCGACTGGCAGCCAGGGAACGCACACACACACACACCCCGTGTGGTTGTGACCTCATAACCTTGTTGTCATGCAGTATCCATCTGCCATCAGGACACAACAGGACAGAGGGAAAGTGTAAGACAGAGGAGAATGTCAAATGTCAGACCCTCCCTCCATTCTTACTTGTGAAAAACACTAATGACTTTTCCTTTCTCTTCCCTAGCCAGTACCATTCATTAGGACGGCCATTACTGACTCATACTTGCTCGCCGCTTTCATTTTATTGGCATATTTATGTTTTACGGGAGTTGTGAGAAATTAGTCGGTTGCTATGTGTTGTGGGATAACTAGACCTGCATGATTCTGGATAAATCGAGAGTCACGATTTTTCGTTTCAAACAGAGATCATGATTCTGAACTAAACCAAATAACGTAATTTTCCAGAGGTTTTGATCAAAATGTTACGGAAGCCCTGAACCGCTACGTAAAAAAAAAAAATCTTTAAAAAAATAATAAAAAAATTCTAGCATTTCGAGATTGAAGTCGAAATGTTTCGAGATTGAAGTCGAAATGTTTTGAGATTGAAGTCGAAATGTTTCGAGATTAAAGTCGGATGTTTCGAGATTGAAGTCGAAATGTTTCAAATGTTTCGAGATTAAAGTCGAAATGTTTCGAGATTACAGTCGAAATGTTTCGAGATTAAATTCGAAATGTTTCGAGCTTAAAGTCGAAATGTTTCGAGATTGAAGTCGAAATGTTTCGAGATTGAAGTCGAAATGTTTCGAGATTGAAGTCGAAATGTTTCGAGATTAAAGTCGAAATGTTTCGAGATTAAAGTCGAAATGTTTCGAGATTAAAGTCGAAATATTTTGAGATTGAAGTCTGAATATTTCGAGATTGAAGTCGAAATATTTTGAGATTGAAGTCGAAATGTTTCGAGATTAAAGTCTAACTATTTCGAGATTAAAGTCTAACTATTTCGAGATTAAAGTCTAACTATTTCGAGATTAAAGTCTAAATATTTCGAGATTGCAGTCAAAATGTTTCGAGATTAAAGTCGAAATATTTCGAGATTGAAGTCGATATGTTATGAGATTAATCTCGAAATACTAGATTTTTTTTCTGACTTTTTTTTACTGTTGCGGTTTAGGGCTTCCATGAAATGCTAATTGCTGCAGCCTATTGAAAATGTTTAAGTAATCTGAATGAATTGCTTTTTTATAACAATGAACCATTCAATGACTCACTCATAAATACTTCACTCGTTTCATTACTGGATGAATCAGCGATCAATAACAAGTATTCTTTAAAACATTCTTCTAAACCTCTTTTGTGTTCCAGCAGAAAGTCAGTTGTAGGGTTTGGAACATGTGCAAAGCTGGATTATGGATAGAGCCAGTGGGCCCAACGCCCCAGGACCTCGGACTGCCAGGGGCCTCCAAAGCCTCAGGCTGCGCACCCCAATACTGCCAAAGTAAGCTGAACACCAGGGTCCTCACAGCACAAGGCCAGCAGACATTCCCTCATTTCAGTAGAATACAAAACGAGCCGTGAGTACCTGTGTGCCAAACACGTCTCAGCTCATTGTCACTCATGTCTATAGAATATATATATGTTTCCTTTGTACATGTATGTGCGTATCATAATATAGATATTTTCAAAAGGGTTACTGCTACTTTAATGAGGTACGTGTTAGCTTAATGTAATGCGTACTTTATCCAGTGCCTGATTAGAAAACTCAGAAAATCGATTTATGATGCTATTTCGTCTGAACTGTTATATGTCTATTAGCATCTTTTACATTTTTACATGTACTACTGCTCATAAGTTTGTTATCGGCATGATTATTATTTTTTTTTTTAAAGTTTCTTATGCTTATTAAGGCTGTATTTATTTGATCAATGATACAATAAAACAGTAATATTGTGAAATATTATTACAGTTTAAAATAACTGTTTTCTTTTAAAAAAAGTAATTTATTCCTGTGATGCAAAAGCTAAATTTTCAGCATTATTACTCCATTCTTCAGGGTCACATGATCCTTGATATGCTGATTTTTTTTAACCCTGCTTGATATATTTTTATGGAAAGCGTGCATATTTTAAGAATTCTTTAATGAATATAAAACATTGAAAAGAAAAGCATTTATTTGAAACCGAAATCTTTTGTAACATTATACTTTCACTAATGTACAATTAAATGCATCTTTGGTGACTCCAAACTTTTAAATGGTATCTAGTGTATAGTCTTATATAACTGAAGCTACAGGGTGTGAAATCAGTCATTTTTAAAGGGGTTTTTTGTTAGCTTGTTAGCTTCTGTTTTGCAAGATGGCCACTCAGCACACTAGCAGTTAGCCTTGTAGCTTATCCAATAACCAATGCAAATGATATGTTTTTATACTGCTTTTTTTTTTTGATCAGGCATTACAAATGGCTACCCTATGGGGTCCAAGGCATACTCGATCGATCATGACGCAGGCCCTGAACATGAGTGTAAGTAACACAACAACAGAATTTTGTGTGATCTGTACCTTTAAAAGTGAATTTAAAGCATGTCCTCACCTCTATAAGATTTGGGTTGAGCATCTGAGTTGCAGAGATGGTGAGTGTAAGATCTCATATGTACTCGGCTAACCCATTAGATCATTTAACGGTTCGGCCAGTGATAGTTTGACAGTAGCATTCCTAACTTGCACAGTGTGTACCAGTATTACACTTCATAAATAACTATGCGTCCTTCCCGTGACACATTTATTTGTTGAAATTTGTATGATTCATAATGTGGAAACAGTGTTTGTAATGAACTGCCTTTTGATAAATTTTAATTAAATCCCATTAAACCCGGCGCTTTGTCGCATGTGTAAAAGGCTGCTGACAGTAGTTAATTAGCCTGTTTAAGCGCAGCTCGCTTTTATAATGCATTTTGCTTTGTCATCATCCCATTTCTCCCTGTAATTAGGCGTGACAGCGCGAGAGACGCGACGTGAGGGCCGGGAAGCGTGAGCACTAGATGGAGACAGGTAAGTGTGAGTTTTTTTTATATATATATATGGGCGCCAAGAGATTAGCTTACTGAGTACATACTACCATCCCATGCATTATATTTCCTCCTCCAAGCATAACCCCCACCGCCTACCTAATCCTCCTGCACTCCCCAAAAAAACTCATTTCCTCTCGCGCCCCGAGCAATGTGTGCTGCGCTAATTGCGCTAAGGTGGAGCGGCGCTTTGGTTTGCGTTTGTGTTATATTTCGCATGTCCGCTCAGTTAGGCATCGTTCCAGGGCTTCCTGTGCCACCTGGGCATCTTAAAGTCTGCCAGTCTGTCTGTACGGGAGACCCAGCTGGACCGAGGGCTGTGAGGGTTTGTTGGTAGAATCAGTAATGAAGATTTAGAGCCAAGACCATTAGCCGTCTTGAGCTTCAGACCCACCCAAGAGCCCCTAGGGTGCTCAACCTTGAGCTTGTTGCCCTCCAATTGTTCATGGCGAGATACATTTGTGTGCATGTGTTGTCATTGCAAATGTGTATGTGGGTCCTTGAGTTTCATGTAAGAGCGATTTGACATGCCACGTCGTTTTTAAATTTTGGTATGCAGCTGCAATTATCATCTAACAACACCTCCTCGTTCATTAGATAGGTGTGTGGGTAGTAAAGGTATGCGCTGTGGTTACTGTGAAGGTGGTCTATGAACAAACTAAGCCATTCCAGACTCACCGCCACTGAAATTCTATTGAACTTGATTCTAAACTTGACGTTTAGACTGGAATACTAGCAAAATGCACAGTATATACTGTACTACTGTATAGACCTTAGTCGGGGTAATGCAGATTCTTGACAAAAAATCCATAAAACAGTTTTGGAAGTTGTGAGTTTTTGGACCTTATCATCTTTATACAGTGCATGACATTATAAAGACTTTAAAGTTAGTACAGTAGTTCACCCAATCATCATTTACTAACCCTCATTTTGTTCCAAACCTGAATGAATTTCTTTCCTGTTGAACACAAAAGTTGATATTTTGGAGAATGCTGGGAACCAAACAGTTTATGGACCCCATTGACTTCCATAGTATGTAAAATTCAATATGGCATCTGCCCTGACTAAATTATAAACTCCCTACTATTCAAAAAAGACATGTGAAGCAGTATGAAATATATATATATATATATTCAAAGGCCAGACATCCTAGGTTTTGTAAATGAAATTACAGGATTCCAGAAGTTTTTTTTTTTTTTTCAGTTGTTGATGATTTACTGGAAAATATGTATTTTTTTTACTCACAATTCTTTCTCTATAAAATATTTTATTTTCTAAGGCCGTGTGTGCACCAAAGCGTTTTTCCACGCGCCTGGCATATGTTTTCAATTGTTTTCAATGGGAGCGCCGCGTTTTTTAAACGCCATGAGGCGCTGAGCGTTTTTTTTTTCACGCTGACGCGCCGAGCGCCCTGCGTTTTTTACTGGTCGCTGGGAGTTGAAAAATGTTCAACTTTGGTTAAAACACAGCGCTCATCACTGTCACTTTTTACCCAGCCGTCCAATCACAGTGGAGGAGGGGCGGGACTAATACCACACCGACCAACTGTCACAACATTCAAACTGCTGCGGATATTCTGTATCATAGCAACAAAACGTCTCAACGGAAAAAGTGGTGCGCTGCCAAAACTCTCTCAAGCGCCTAAACGCTAGCGTCTAGCGTTTTCAGCTGGATAACTATAAAGTGGATAACTATATTGTATGGGACACCACAGCAACCACAGCAATTGATTGGGAGCAGTTCGACTCGGCGTAGTAATATCATCACTCGTGAAAAGTCCTGATGATATTGCTGCGCCGAGTCCATAGATATATATGCGCCTAGTCGAAGTGCTCCCAACTTAGTTAACTCGTCTTAGTTAAGGGAATAACATAGTTTAATATATAAAAATGGTGGAGTATCCCTTTAGAGGTAGACTTCAACATAAACAGAACCGAGTTTTTTTAGAAGAACTTCACTCCTAAACTCCTGATCGGGGGCTTTCGTAAATATTAAGTTTATACAAGTTATACTTCAACTAAGTTTAATGGTGCAATGCAAAATATTTAGTTGTGTGTGATTTGTAACTTGGTTCCCATTTCATCAAAACTAGGCTAAGTTGTAACTTACTCACAGCTGGTGCAACCGGCCGCTGGGGAATTTGAATGCTTCGGCTGGTCTGATGCAAGATTCGCCATGTTGTTGATGGTTTGATTTGTTCAGATGCTGTGTGTGTGTGTGTGTGTGTGCGCAGATACTCAGAGATCAGAAGACACAATCTTCCCCTAGAGACTGATTAGTAAACCCACCAAATGCCATTAGGCCGAAAATGAATCTGACCACAATCCCTGTAATGTGTAATAAAGTGAATGGAGTGTAATGTTATTACAGTACAGACCAGACCGTGATATTAGTGGTCTTGGACACGCACTCATACACACGTCTGAATGTAATAGGCTCTCTATTCACATACTCTTTCTTTTATAGAGGACAATATAAAAGCAGTGACTAATGGTAATATTTCTGAGTTATGGTATTGGACACCGTGGACTGAGCGAGATGACGTTATGTCATACATTATATGTGTGTGGTGAAGACTAAACCAAAGCATTAAACCACGAAAAGAGGCCCATGTGACCTTTTGTCTGCCTGTAATAGACCACAATTTTTCCATAATATTAGCAATCAAGACCCGAATAGCTTGGCTTATTCTGCAAAGATATGAAACTTGGTCGTCATAAATATTCGGCGCTTTTGTATGTGAATACAATTGTGAACAATGACAATAATTCAGATTTCTCTTGCTGCGAGGAGCTGACTGTTCGGTGTGATTGCAGGAAACAAAGATTTATTTCCTTAACGTCACATATCAATGTTACGTCCCTGCGACGCACTGTCACCGCACCCCTCACACATGCGTTTAATTACAGACTAAATGAATAATTCATAGTTGAGCCTCAGGGCAGTAGATAATTATAACGATGAGGGTTATTCTGTTTATTTTGCTCTTTGTGTTAAGATGTCAATTCCTCCCGCTGCATTTCGAGCATTTGAGGAGAAAAGTCACGCTCTGTTTTTGAACCAAGGAGATAAGGTGCCAGGTAAAAGAAAACACCATAAGAGGATGATTTGCCTCTCGCACTTTATATTTTCCAAATTAAACTGATGTAAATAGACAGGTGTTAATAGACTGATCACGAAAACGAGTAGAGATGCAATGTACAGGTTCTTAATTAGTTCCAGCGTTCATTTCAGAGATTAGTCTGTCTCACTTTCAGAGATGCAATATTCAGCTACAAATATTCAATAATATTGATTAAATAACAATGATTAAAACAACATTATATAATGAAAATTTTAAAATACTTTAATATGAAAAATAAAATGACTATGTATATTTAAAGATACACAATTTTTCTTTTTTGTAAACATGATATTTTAAATAAACTATACAATTGTATATACACAGTATGTATTAGTACACTGTAAAAAAAGTAAATACTAATGAAAAAAGCAATGTAATTTACATGAAAAAGTTAGTTCAGGCAAGAATAAAAAAAAACTAGTAGAAATGAAAGTGTAAATATCAACTCCAAAAAATTAAGTACAAATTACTCAACTTTTCTGATACTGGGGTTCCCATCATGCACTGGACCTTGAATAATTAATTGAGTAATTTTGTCACTGGTTTCCAGCTGTATTTACACTGTTTTATCATGGATTTTTGTTGTCAGTATTAGTAACTTGCCATTTTGTGACATTTTTTGCTCAAAATGACACATTCAAACACAAAAACGACCCATTAAATGTTACCGCCATTGTGTTGTCTACCAAGTATTGAGGTCTTTGCATTCACATGATGTAATAAAAATTACTTAGATGATCTAATTAAAGCACATACTATAAATGACTAATAAAATTCAAGATTATTGTTTTAGTGAAATGCAATGCAAAGGAAATTTCAACTAAATCGATATTAATCAAGCCAAGTTAAAAATGACTTATTTTCTGTAAAGTTTACTTAACTCCACATTCCAAGTAAATTTAACTTAAATATTTCTAATCAAAGCTACTGATAAATAAGTTTAGGTTTTTACTTGGCAAATCTTTGTAATTTTCTGAGTAAAAAAAGCTTTTTTCAAGTAAACCCTACTCCAATTGTTTCTCAGTGTGGTCTAACGATACATGTATTCATCTTGAACTGTGAATGTAATATAGAATATAAAACACATGCTGATGCATAACTGAGCAGTAATGACTTGATAAATCATTCTGATTGGCTTACATAAAGCACAGACATGTCACTGATTGGCTGATAAATCTGGCTGTCATATATCATGTGTATATGTCCATTAGATCATCCCAGCTGGGATCAGGGCAGAGAAAGACGATGGGTGATGTTGGCTGTGGTGGGCTTTTAACAGCCGTTCAATATGTGATTGATGGCTTAAGTAGTTGTTATGACTCCATGAGTGACCTTAGGGACCTTAGAGGAACTGGTAAAGCTGGGTAAAAAAAAAACCCCTCATCATTCTTTTCACCACGACCAGCTATTGATTAGTGGTTTTTTTATGTCTACTGATCAATGGAGCAAGACTGCTCTATAAATCATTTAAACAAGATGTCAATCAGACTTGATCTATCAGGGGGCGCAGGAGGGGATTTTTCCTGTTCCCGAGGCCTTGTGGCCGGAGTGGGAGCGGGAGAGTGACAGGCATGGATGTTGTGGGTGTTAGGCTTGTCCAATCTAAACAGGAGCAGCATGTCGGACATGGAGCCGTCCACCTACACACACATATACCGCCACTTAATGACAACATCCCACCAATCAGCGTGTCAACGAGCTCTATTGCAGCCCCAGCGGTCTTTAACATGTCTGGGCCTGACCGCAACCTACGCAGCTGTCCGTCAAAAACCCAGGCCCCGCCTCCGTTCACCCACTGTTTGTAGAGTGGCGAAACGCAGTCTGAAGTGTGGCGCTATGCGGGGGGTGTTTGTTTGCATAGAGTTACTCACTGCAACAGGGCCTGATGCATGCTGGGAGGACGTGGGCGTGGGAATAATAGACAGACACGTGTCTGGCAGGATGGACGGTTTGAAGGAAAGACGCAGTAGAACAGGAAAGAAGTGTGGTCCTGAGACGCATGATGTTTATTTAAAGCAAGAATGCAAAAAAAAATGAGAGCTCTGTTTGGAACTGGCGCTTCATGCTTCTCGCAAAGCCAGGTTTTTAACTGTCGATGTAAAGTTTGGTCCAATTTTTAGTTTGTTCCAGCCAAGTTGCACCCACTGTGTGTGTTTGCTCCCCCTTTATCCAACTTTCTATTAGCGACTTACCCAAGTGCTGGGTTTTTGAAAAATGTTGATAATGATTAAGCTTAAAAATAAAGGTTCTTTATGACATCAATAGTTTCATAAAGAACCTCTAAAGAGTTAGTTCACCCCAAAATTAAAACTTACTTTAACTATAAAAACTTCTAGAATGATATAAAAATTATCATTCTAGAAGAAAATTTCAAATGGCACTTAGAGGCTTTTGCATCTGAACTTTTCATATATACATCATATATTTACAAAAAAGATCAGTGGACATAAGTTTACAAGTGGTTAATTAATACAAATAAATTATGAGCCACAAACCTTTATATAAAACTCTTTAATTTAGGTACACTATACACTAAATGTATACAATGAATTGACAGGATTTTGATGCAACATGCAAGATTGATGCTGAAAATTGGACAAGTCAGAACAGTCAAAAAATATACAAAATTGGTGTGCACATCCAAAAACACCCAAATTGGGCTCAGGTGCAGGACAACTGAATGAAGTAAACAAAAATAAAGAAGGGTGAAGTCCGAACAAGTCAGAACAGTCACACACCTTGATCAAACAGGATCAGGTAAAACACGAGTGTGTATCGACGCCTGCAGCGATTGACGCTTGCCTGAATATGAAAAAAAAAACCCGATTCGTGGCCACTGAGAATCGATTTTGAGTCGACCACATTTTAAAAAACGATTAATCGAAAAATATGTGCTTTTTGGCCAGCCCTAGTAAACACTCATGTGATCAAATGCGTTCGAACAGCAACAAACGACCGTCTAAATGCGTAACATTATAGGAAGAGCTGGCCAGACTGGATTTAACTTTGTCGGGTGAAGACCCAACTTTGGTATGAAGATGAAAACGTACCAAACACAATGTTCTCTCATCATTCATGATTTCTAACACACACTCACATCGTTCAGCTGATCTTACGACTGCAGAGTAAAAAGTAAAACTACTGCTCTCCGTGTGCGTTCATGTGTAAATTGCGTGAGCTTATTTTGTCCATTGGAACGAAAGATCTGAAAAAGCCCAAACATTTACCCGCCCGTACATTTATTTCTCCCCTTGAAGAAATCAGGACAGAAGTGTTTGAAGACTAAAACACTAAAACAAGGGATTAAACGGGAATGTGCCCTCCTCGTCCACTTGTGATCAACCAAACCAGGAGTAAACAGGGCCAGTTATACACAATGTATTTTCCTGGTGGACTGATAAACATATGTATACCTTGAGACCACTCTAGTGCAGCTCTTCAGATCCCTCCTCAGAAGAGTTAATAGAGGACGCATCCTGTTGCTGTCCCTTTTGATCCGAGTATGATTGTGCTGGTAAGATGCTGACAGCGTAGGTCAACCAGGAACGAAACTGGCTTCACACACACACACTTTGTCTTTCTCTTGGATTCGTGAGAAAGAGCGACGGGTACTGTAGGCTGTGACGTGCATGATCGATATTTCAATGCCTCACAGATAGACAAACACACACTAACATCACAGTCAAAGATTTACCTCAACACACCTTCCCTATACCAAGTGAAGGGCTCTTCATGTTTAAGGACACTGAACTAAAACTGTGTGGCGGCTGTTACCAGGGTAACAATGCCTTGCGAAATGAAACGAGAGCAGAACGCACTCACAAGCGCACAAGCTCCACTGCTGCTTTCCATGGATCCTTGCATATGTTCACTTGTGTGTGTGTCGGGGGGAGGAAGAAAGATGCGCATTGAGACGGTTGTAATCTGCAGAGACAACGGGTAACGTTTTGGGCACCGCTGCCAGGCAAGATTGCTGAAAAGTGGTAACTGAGCCACTTAATACACACTTAGGCTCTGCCTCAAAAACCTTTTGACATTATAAAACATTCGGTTCAAATACTTTTTTGAACATCATGGGTACATTTGAAGCTTCAGAGCAAACTGCAGTTTTGGACTGTATTTAAAGCAACACCAAGTAAGTTATAATGTTTCCAAAATCGTTTCAAATGGACTGCATTTATATAGCGCTTTCATAGACCTAATGGCCACCAAAGCGCTTTACATTTGCCTCACATTCACCCATTCATACACTCATTCATACACGCCATTCAGCCATAAAAGGCCCTAGCCAGCTTGTCGGGAACAGCTGGGGTTAGGTGTCTTGCTCATGGACACCTCGACACTTGGTCAGGTGGAACCGAGGATTGAACCACCAACCTTTCGGTTTGTAGACAACCCACATGAACCACTGGGCCACTGCCGCCCCCAGTGGTTCATGAAGTCGTAGTAGGATGAAAGGCACTTCTGGATTCGCTTTGCGGTCCTTTATCTGCTGTAACCACGCTATGTAAGATTGCCTGATCGGGTCGCGTTTTTGTAGTTCTAATGAGACATAAGAAAACTACAAATTTGACTTGCTTTATGTCAAGCGTTACAATCGTCAATATTTTGTTTTTCTTCGTTTCTGATGTAGCAATACATCATACTTTCATGAAATCATGCAACATACTCTACCTTGTCTGTGGACATCGTTCATCCCAAAGCCGGCGCTGGATAAACAGTGAGCGTGCGTGCGGCGGTAGGCTGCTGTCGGCTAAATTATTTACGGCAGCGGTAATGGACAATTCCGCTCCCAACCTGTAGGGGGACCGCAGAGGAAAAGTTACTTGGTGTTGCTTTAAAGTGGCTATATTTAGAATTCAGAAACCCTTGTTATTAGCGACACCGGTGGCCGTTAAGTGAACTGCAGCTAAGCAATTCACTGCACTCATGCACGCATAACACAAGATACTGAATGTGATTCAAGACCTCTATGCTCACGGCGAAGTTCATTTTCTTTCTTCGCTTGGGTGTAAAAAGAAGTTAGAAATACCTAATTGCTGTGATATTCGTTAACAGTATATGTGATGCGATCTGGGAAAACCTGTCGGATGTTGCGCTGCTACGTTTTCAGTAAGGTCTAAATATAGATTGAATGCCAGTTTTTTTTGTCAAAATTGGGTTTTTTTTTTAAATTATTGTTCTTGAACATCTTGTTTATCATCTCTGAATATATCTTGGGAAAATTCAGTAGTTTAGTGTAGAAAAATAGGGATTTATAATGCCCAGCTGAAAAGACTGTGTTTCTCTTTAAGAACAACACAGGCGGAGCCGAGGGGCAAAAAACATTATCTCCTGTTTAGCTCTCCTTCTCTTAACACTACAAAGACAGTTCACCTTTCAAAATAAACCACATAACAGAATAAAGTCCAGTCCTGGGTGAACTACAACAGCCCGCAAGTTTTTATTGATTTATTTTTATCCAGCGTTATCGTGTGGTGTGATGCGGAGCACAAGAGAACAACAGAGTTTGAAGCTGCTCGCTTAAAAGATCTTGCTCTAATTTTAAAACGGTTTTCACAGGATGAATTTTGAATTTGTAAGCTTTCGATTGATACCTAATCTATGATGATTACTAAAATATGTGATATGAAAAATGGCAATAAATAAAGAGTGCCAGTTGTCCCGCTAGCAGGACGTGACCGTTAATTAAACCATTTTTTTCTCAAAATTCCCTTTCTGAAAATCACAGTGGACTTCAGATAACCATAACTTTTGTTACAGAAAAACGATAAAAAAAATAAAAACAGATTTGGAAAGGGCTTGAACCAAGCTTTAATATGGTCTCAACCTGTAATATGTCAAATTTTACTATGTGGTGGGTTTTCCCAAATCGCATCACATATGTTCGTGAATTGTATATGTAAATACTCGATAGCATAATAAACGCAACAAAAATGTCAAAACAGCAGTTAAGAAAGCGTCTGATCCAACCCGGTCTCATCCCAAGACGTCATATAACTGACGTTTTGGGACGTCTTTTGACCATACGTCAATATTCACCTTTTTAGGGTACCCTTAAACGTCGGTTAGATGAGGTTATGGGATCCTAACTCTACCCCAGTCCTAAAACTACCCCTAAACCTAACCCGTCACCTAACTGACGTTAAAGGTAAAGCGTCAGTTGTTTGACGGCCCGGGACCGCCATCTACCGACGTTTAAGGGGGCCCTAAAAAGGCGGATATTGACGTATGGTCAAAAAACGTCCCAAGACGTCAGTTATATGACTTTTTGGGATGAGACTGTGTTATCTGATCATAGCGATGTGGATTTGTTTGCAACGTCTCTGCAATTCACCGGCATCATTTTAAAATTAGTGTTATGGTAGTTTGATTATAAAGTATATTTTTAGATACAGATCTGGCTATGTAAGTGAGACTATGTTTGAATTCATCTCTTTTCTGCACGGCACATTGACATTACAGTACAGGAAGGCTCTTTGGCATTATCCTGAACTTTGTGTAAGCATTCGCTTCATGCGTCATCGAAAGGAGAGAGGCTCTCGGGAGCGATTTGTGTGTGTTTGTTGTGTTCAAAATGACCGCTTGATCCTCAGTCGTTCACTGTATGATACCCCGTTTTTCCCCGTAACCATTTGCGACGTCTGCAAGTGATGCCTAGAGTTTTAAAACAGACTATTCCAACTTTAACTTTGACTGCCATTGATAATCGGAGTATCTCCGTGGCGTAGTCCACACGGCTGCGTGGCTTTCATTTTTCTGTGCCAGTGAAACAAACGTTTGATAAACAAGTGAATAAATTAAAAGGGGGGGGGGAGTAGGGGAAAGGATGACAAGTTTTTCATCAGAAAAAATTAATTTCTCACTTGATCACACACGACAGAGAGTGAGTTGTGTGTTTGCGAACGCGTCTTCTCTCATTTTCTCTGTTTGTGTGTGCGAGCACCTGTGAGAGTGTGTGTGTGTGTGTGTGAGGGATTATTATCTGTGTTGTCTTTGAAGCATTCATCCTTGAATATGCATGCATTCACAAATATTTCTCTCTGGCTTTGTCTCTTCTTTTGCTCGTCTTTACGGCATCTCCTTCAAACTTTCTCTTAGCACGTTAACACACACACATTTTTCTGCAGGTTTGAGCTTTCATACTGTGTGTACAGGCCTTATTGATTAACCATTGGAGGAAAAAACTATATGAAGAGGAACTAAAGAAAAGATTTTTGCTCTACCTCAATCTCTCTCTCTCTCTCGTCCTCTGGGAGCGATGCCCCTGGCAGCAGGGTGGATCTCGTTTTAAAGGGCTTTAATTTTTAATTGAGCTCTATTCTCACCCCCCCGTCTTCCCAGACACCCCCCATCATTCCTCTCGTCTTCGCTCCAGGCTGGCTCTGAGGGCTACCAGATTTCACTCAGTCGTAATAAATAATTCTAATATCTACTACACACACTCACACGCACACATCGACAGACAAACACACCCAGTTTCGGAAAAGCCCAGCTGTCGGTGTGGTGTGACCGCAGTAGTTCAGATGGAGCTGCTCTTTCTCCTCTCAATAATAATATATGCCAGTGAAATGTCATTCCCTCCCCTAAGAGCATGGCAGAGGAAACTGATCGATTCACATTAGTTGTTCAATTGACTTTGGCTTTAACCTCCCTGCCCGTTTGCTCTCTTTCTTTCACTCTCATCTAGGTCTCTCTCTTCCTCTCCGTTACATTTTCACTTATTTTAAGGAATGGTTCACCCAAAAAGAAATCCTCGGTCTTAATTTACTCGCCCTCGTCCTAGACCTGTATGACTTTCTTCACTGGAAGCGTTCCCCTCTGACGCACCCATCAAATCACATTTGCACGTCCCATATACGATGTGAGAACCAAAGGGATTTTATGTCATTCTGAGATGACACAGCAGTTATTAATTTTATATATTAAAGAATTATAACTTTCTCCTGATGCAATATGGACTTCATTTCATGCAGTTTTTGTTGTATTGTAGTTTTTGCCTTTTGACGAAAATATCCTACTCAATGTGTTAATGAGTTTTCTTGAATACTTTTAAAGGGGCGGTTTACTGCTTTTTTTTCTGTGCATGATTGTGTTTATGGGGTGCAATATAACATCTATTTGTGTTTTTTCTTTTTTTTAAAGTCTTATTTTTCATAAATTTCACCTTTATTGTAAGCCGCTTCCTCCTCTGTCATTTGAACAATCGGTTGACTTCCTGAGTCTAAACAGAGCGTAAGTCCCACCCCTCCGCTTCTGGCTCATGGGACCTTATTTCGAAAAAAAATATGCATGGGAGTCAATGGCGAGAGACAACTTATCTTTTTATTCCGTCTGAACTGTGCCCTGAATTACACATATGATGTTTGTCTATTTAAAAGATAATTATGAAAGTCAAAAACGTCGCAGTTTGCCATAAAAGAGAAGAGTAACATTTAGTTTTATGTGAAAATCGCTCAATGAACTACATCTCCCGAGAAGCGAAACAACGAGCAAGATCCGCTGCTCGTGTGTGTGCAGTCTGGTACAAAACACTCAGGCATGACGGCGTAATGTTACGATTATAACGTTAGTCTATAAACAATGACAGACATTAGCCTCAGTAAAGTTAACCTCATTCATTGAGAGAAAATGTGCGCCTTTGGGATTTGTAGTCTTTGTAATTACGTTTTTTCACAGTCTTATACCTCAACGGTTTCACATCAAACTGCGACTTTCTTTACTTTAAAATGTATCTTTTAAATTGACAAACATCATATGTCCAATTCAGGGTACAATTCAAAGGAGATCAAAATATTTGTTGTCTCTCGCCATTAACTACCATACAATATTTTTCCGAAGTAAGGACCGGAAGGGGAGGGACTTAGGCTCTCTATGAAACCAATCCCTCAGAAACAGGCAGTGGGCTCAAATTGGTTAGTTTGGGCCGGTGTGTTGTGACTGGCTAGTGCATGTTGTCCGAATACTTAACACCCATTACCTTTACGGGTGAGAGTTGCATATGTGTTCATGTCAAATGTAAATAATGGTGTCGATACTGCAGTATCAGTTTGAGCCAGAATCAGACCCAGAAAGCGGCGATGAAGAGAGTCAAGCAGAACACGGCTCTGAACGGTAATTTGCCTACATTTTTTTAACTTTATACACATTTGTTTTACACAATATCATCAAACTAACTGGCTACTATACACAAACAGCGTTGGCATTGGTTTACGTTCTTGATCAAATCGAAAAATAGCGTCATAAAGTAGATGAAAAATAAATTTACAACATTAGTAAACATACAAAATTCAGGTCTAAAATGTTTGTACGCGTTTGTCGTAGACACGGAATAGCATAACTTAGTGGCTATAAAGCCAGCGCTGTCATTTAATAAAACTAAAACATTACTTACGAAATTATACATGCAGATACATTTAAAATGATGAAGTCTTAGCCTACTTACAGGTTGTGGCCCAACAACTGCTGCCTCTGGTTTTAAAGTTGGAACTGCTTCATGTTTTAGTAAAAGTTTCTTGTTGAATCCGGCGTTGAATTTGTAGAGATTCTGGAAGCTGTCTTTCATAAAATGCGCAGCACAGAAAGCTAGATTACAATCGTCATTTTCAGAAACATAATCAAACATAAATTGTATCCATTGTTAATGAAGTATAGCGTCCAGGGGAAGCCCGAACACAGAACAACACACTCGACGAGCCACAGAAATATGGCCATGCCCTTTTTTGCATTTGATGTGGGTTAGTGACGTGTAAAACCCAGCTGTAGTCCCAATCGAGTCGTTTTTGTAGGCATTAAACTTCTTGATATTTAAAAGACGATACCTCTGCGTACAGTACATTGAACTTTAAGCGCTGCAACTTTGCAGAGACTGACAGGTGTGACACATGCACCAACAGCAACATTACACACTATAAAAAGTGAAATCGCAATCAACCACCCCAAATGAAAAATAAAACAAAATATATATTTATAATGTTCATTTTTAAAGATATTTATTTTTTTATTTATCTACATTTATTATTTTTATTAACACATTTGATTTATTTATGTATAGGTTGTGTATATTGTCATTTATTTAAAATGTATTCATTTTATATATAGCGATAAGGGATCACTCCTTTTTCTGTTCCACATATGACAAGTGAATAATCTGCATTGGTTTAAATAAGACGCATGATTCACTCCCTTCCAAACATTGTTCTTCCATATGAAGTAAATCATTAGCTAATTATCATTTTTTGGGTGAACTCTACTTGTAAAGGTCTCATCTGTTTGTTTCTCATGATTCATTCGCAGTGGTTTCCTTTCCTTTCTTTCCTCTTTGTTCTCTCTGTCTCTTTCTTAAAGACAGTACAGCTCTCTCTCTCTCTCTCTCTCTCTCGTTCCTTCTCTCCTGTGGCGTTTTGATTTGATCTTGCTGCCAGTTCCAATTCGCACCTTCTTTACAGTGATTGCCATCATTAAGTCCCTTTTCTTGCCTTTTTGCACACACACACACACACACATGCACACAAAACTCGCACGCACTTTATCATTGTGCCATTCACCGCTTTTAAAAGCACCCCACTTTTCCAGCCTAGCTTTTTTTTATCTGGTTAAAAACGTTTAGGCCAGCAAGATTCAAGCGTGATGCCTTACATTAAGCAAACGTTTGTCCGGTCTGCAATTGTTAGCTTATCTCCGCGAGCGCTGCCGGCACCTGGCTATCTTCAGCGTTATATCCACGCTGAATCAACGCAACGGCATCATTCAAAGCCCACGCGCTTATCTGAGCGGCCCTGTTTTCTCAGATTGGATCCCAATTTGGGACTGTTGTAGTGCAGAAGAGAGAAACAGACGGGTGAGGATGTGTACGTGTGTGTGTGTGCACAGGTCAGAGGTCATTGTAAGAGAAACTGATGGCATAAGGTCATAGGGGGAGGTTTGTTGAGGTTAGTCGGGGTTTAGGGGTTAAGCCTCTATAGGATTGAGTCTAAAGTTAATATCCAAGCAAAAACCACTCTCGCCCCAGTCCATGAATCAACAACAGGTCCATATGTCAGTGTGTGTGTGTGTGTCTTCAGAATTAAACCCTAGCTGGGAGTTTCCCACTTCATTTTATATCCCTGATTCATAAAAATGTGTTGTTCCATTCCCGTAAGAAGATCCTGTCACCGATGTCAGTGGCGGATGGCGCCGTTTACCAGGCTCTGCTGCGGTCGCACCCTTGATGTCACACCTCCTTGTTAGACGCACACACACCCTCGTATGCGGCACTTTTAAAACAGGAAGCCGGAGCACCGCATTTCACACACTGTGATGTAGAGCACATGGCAACATTTATCTTAAACCTTCATTTCTGTCTAATTAACAAAAACGAGATTTACAACCGGCTTAATTTAAACCACCGTTACACATGCTGCGCACATGTGCATTTATCTGCCGCCGCATGTGTGTGTTTGTGTGCGCTGCAGGACATAAATTCTCACCGGTGTCACTGCAGTGGCATTAATTAAAGCTCACCGTTGAGCGGTGACTTAGTGTGTGTGTTTATGTGAGTGTGAGCTTCACGTCAGTCTTGGTTTTGGTGCTTTTTTGTAATGGGGCACCATTGGTGGTCCTGGCTCACTTGTTGCAGATCAGACATCACCCCAAAGTTTTTAGGGACTTGGTTATTCATTTCATAGCACCGTGTCCCAACCAAACGCAACGGCACAAAAGTTTAAGCAACAATAATTTGTCTGTCTACCCCGAACTTGAAACTTCAGTGTGACGAGATGCAATCAGTCAGAAATCGCAGTCAATCAGGAGAGCCGTGCTTTTTCTGTGCACAACTCTTGTATTTTCATGACTTGTTATGTTTTTTTCTTGAAAACTGAGTGATTTAATATTTATATTATATATATAACCGTATACATATATATGTTTCTCAACTTCCATGGTCTCTCTCTGTCCGTTTTTGTTGTACTTTGGTCTAGTGAGATTTCAGTGTGGGTGGAGCTTTTTTATTTGTAAATCCCAACATTTATTTATTTAATATGATTTTTTTTAAGTAATTTCGAATATTTATGTTCTGTATTGGTTTAGTTGGCATTTACTTTTATTAATGTAGTTATTAGGGCTGTCAAACGATTAATCGTGATTAATCGCATCCAAAATAAAAGTTTGTGTTTACATAATATATGTGGGTGCACTGTGTATAATTATATAATTATATATATATATATATATATATATATATATATAAATACACACACACGCATGCTTGTATATATTTAAGAAATATTTTCATGTATATACTGTATATAGATTTATATATAATTTATATTATATATGAATATAAATATTTTATATATAAATATTTTTTTTTCTTAAATATACATGCATGTGTGTGTATTTATATATATATATATATATATATATATATATATATAATAACTATACACAGTGGACCCACATATATTATGTAAACACAAACTTTTATTTTGGATGTGATTAATAGTTATATAATATAGTTTTTTATGTATAGGTTCAGTATAATGCAATTTTCTTTTTGTTTATTATTATTATTATATTTTTTTTTAGCATTTGTTTTTTAGCATATTTATGCATTTTTTCTGTTTAAAATAAATGATCTGTGGCAAATCAACTAAATTTCAACATGTGCTCGCTGATATTTTTTTTCTGATATTCACCCGAATCATGTGTGTGTGTGTGTGGTCCTGGTAAACACTATGTTATGGAGACAAAATTTGGGGGACATTTTTTGGTCCCCATTTAAAATGGCGCGCGCACTTGCACAACTATCTTTGTGAGGACTGGTTTGTGTTTTAGATCATCACAAACACAGTAAAGTGAGGACATTTTGGCCGGTCTTCACTTTCTGAGAGACCTTTTAAAGGCCTGTTTGAGGGATAAGGTTATAATTAGGGTAGTTTTAGGCTAAGGGTAAGAAGCTAGAGATTTCTGTGTGTCAATGAATGTCCTCATAAAGACAGGTGTGTGTGTGTGTGTGTGTGGTCCATGTAACGTTATGAGACAAAAAAAAATGCAGAAAGCTTTCTGTGATGGGAGGGTTTAGGGTTAGGGGATTAGATTGTAGTTTCTACGTTTGTACATAAATCATTATGGAAAGTCCCCATAAAACATGACAACCCAATGTGTGTGTATGTGTAAATTCTATACGTAATTCTCTTGAAGCTTGTCGGGCCTCATTATGGCAGGAGGAAAAAGCAATAACTGACATGAGCTCTAATCTCCCATAAGACCTTATCGGCCATATACCAGCACACAATCTGTGGCCTTTAAAAATACTCACCTCTATAAAATGAAGAGACGAGGAGTTTGACTGACTGAGAGAGAGATGGAGAGAGAGATTGTGCATTATGGGTTGAAAATCCAGGAAAGGAGGGAAAGAAAGATGGAGTGATAGAGAGAGAGAGGAGAGGTGTGTGTGTGTGTGCTGACAGCTTCCGCAGTCTCTGTGGGTTTGGTGTCTCATCCCTGACATTTGGAACAATATTGCGCTAGTATGAGTCTACAACACACACACACACACCTCTCTGTCCTGCGGGTGTGTGTACAGGGCGGTTGATTTTTTTTTTTTTTTTTTTCTAGAAGCTGTGGTTTGTGTTCTATCATGGAGCAAGAGTGATATAATGCTATTTTTGTGCATTTGAGCAGGTATAATGTTTTTCTCTCCGGGTAAACTCTGTTTGGCTGTGCGGTTTTATTGAGTGTTATGTCCATATGGATACAATATATGAAAATCACATGGCCTGGAAAAAGCATTGACATGCACACTTACAGTGTGTGTGTGTGTATGTGTGTGTTTCTCATACAGTATTAAAGGGATAGTTCACTTTGAAATTAATTTTTTTAGTATGTTTTATCTTACCTCAAGGGCATCCAAGATGTTGCTGTCATTGTTTCCATGCACAGTGTTTTCAATTTTGATATTTTTAGGTCAAACCGTTCTTGTCTGTCAGTCATATAATGGTGGTCTATGGTCACCACCTCAAAAAGCATGCACAGAGAAGTCCAGATTAAACATGATTCAATGACTCGTAAATGTAAGGGATATTTGATTTCTATTGCAGCTAAACGCACTGATGCGTTACTGTAAAAATGGCTGTTAGCAATACAATAATTATCTAAGCATTTATTTTCTGGGGTTTATGCTTAAAGGAGATAGTTATAGTTAAAAGACATTCTCCTAGCTCAGTTTAATATGCAGAGACAACTATATGGAAACTTTCCTTGAATCGGGAGTGTTCGGGAAACTTTTTGGCAAAAAAAGTGAATATTTTGCAACTCGGTTTGGGCCCTGTCCCAAATCACACACAAGGACACCTCACTGATAAGAAAAAGGCCAGGTTGAAGGCAAAATACAAAAATATAGATCATAGTTCACCCCAAAATAAAATTGTCATAATTTACATACTGTTATGTCTTTCCAAACCTGATTTTGTTCCTTTTGTGGAACAAAATGAAGATATTTTGAAGAATGTTCCCTTTGTTCCCTTTGTCTAGTAAAAGTCAATGGGGTCCAATTTTGTTTGTACCCATTGAGCTTCAACATATTGTATGTGTTCTCCATAGAGGAAAGTCAAAATGTTTTGGCACAGCATGATGGTATAAATACATGACAGATTTTTCATTTTTGCATGAAATCCTCATATCATAATATCAAAATTTAGGTTGTTTTAACAATATATATATGAAGAGTTCAGATGCAAAAGCCTCTAAATACCATTTGAAATTTTCTTCTTTAATGATGATTTTTATCAAACTTGTATATTTAAGTTCAGTAATTTAAATTACTGAACTTAAATATACAAGTTTGATAAAAAAATCATCATTAAAGAAGAAAATTTCAAATGGCATTTAAAGGCTTTTGCATCTGAACTCTTCATATATACTCTAAAAAATGCTGGGTTGTTTTAACCCAACTTTGGGTCAAATATGGACAAACCCAGCCAATGGCTTATTTTTTTAACCCAATTTATAAACCCAATTTATTTTTAACCCAATGTTTGGGTTTGTCCATATTTGACCCAAAGTTGGGTTAAAACAACCCAGCATTTAGAGTGTATATACAGGACAGCCTGCAGAATACCAAAATAGTGATTTTGCAGTTATCTGCTCAAATACAGATTGTGATAAGATTGTAAAAGCACACACACAAAGCGTTTGCTGTTGTGGAAATAGAAAACGATTTTCTTCCCTTTGTTCTTAAAGTGCTCTGTCGTCATCTAACACATAACGCAGTGAGTGTAGCATTAACAGACCGCGTGTCTGTGGGTGTGCAACACGTTATTTAAGGGAGAATGAGACATTCTGTACAATAATGAAACAATGTGTTGTTTTTTTACTTGCTGTGTTTATGATTTGGCTCTTTGTGGATGTGCGAATGAGTCTGCGTGTTTGTAACTGAGACGAGTAAACTAAAAAGAAATTCAGAATCTATAAAACCTGCGTTTTGAGGATGTCCAATGTATTTATATAAGCAAAATATTGTATGCTATTCACATTTTTGGATTTGAAATGAGTGTCGTATTTTTATTTTAACCGTAGATGGCTAAATGTATGTGTGTGTTAAAATGTAAAAATGCATAAAGTTCTCTGTGATGGGTAGGTTTAGGGGTAGGGGATAAAAAAATAGACTTTGTACAGAATAAAAATCATTATGTCTGTGGAAAGTCCCCATAAAACATGGAAACCAAATCTGTGGGGACCAAATCTCACAACAATATTAAAATGTGAAATCGACCTATTAAGCAGGTTTCAATAATATGAAATATAGTGACTTTATAGTGTTTTTTTGTTTAGTTATGTTTACATTTAAAGGGATAGTTCATTTTGAAATTAATTTTTGATATGTTTTAGCTTACCTCAAGGGCATCCAAGATGTAGGTGTCTTTGTTTCCGCAGTATTTTCAATTTTGACATTTTTCAGTCAAACCGTTGTTGTCTGTCAGTCATATAATGGAGGTCTATGGTCACCACCTCAAAAAGCATGCACAGAGAAGTCCAAATTAAACATGATTTAATGACTTTTAAATGTAAGTACACATTGATGGCCTAAGACACGAAACGAGCGTTTTTTGTGAGAAAACGACACTATTTATATCGTTTCAATGTGTACTTACATTTACGAGTCATTAAATCACGTGTAATTTGGACTTCTCTGTGCATGCTCTTTGAGGTGGTGACCATAGACCTCTATTATATGACTGATAGACAACAACAACGGTTTGACCGAAAAATGTCAAAATTGAAAATACTGTGGAAATAAAGACATCTACATCTTGGATGCCCTTGAGGTAAGCTAAAACATATCAAAAATTAATTTCAAAGTGAACTATCCCTTTAAGGGATAGAAAATGTCATTGGGTCAGTATAAAAACATTAAAAGTAGATGTAAGCATTATAGAAAACCTCCGTGTTGAAGTTTTAGTGCTGGGTAAAGTACAATTTGCTGCAAATGTCTCTCCAAGAATAGCTTAATCAAGCTTTAAAAAGCGCAATTTTTAAATGTCACTCTTTTGCGTTTTAGGCAGAAATAATTAAGAAGTCCTGCCAAATCTAATTCCAGACCTTAAATTGAATGCATTTGTAACAGGTTTAATTATGCAGATATGTACCTGGAAACGGCGTTTCACCATATTGTGGATGGAGAGAGCGAGCGAGTTTGTTCAGTTAGCTGAGTGTACTCAACTAATTACAGCTGTGAGCGTCACGCCACTAGAGTGCTAATATTATTCCACACGACTCTCTGTGTGTGTGTGTGTAGACATTAATTCAAACAGACCCACTAAATGAGTCTGTTTAATTAACAGAATATGGAAGTACATGTTCACCAGAATGCAAAACCCATCAATCACATACTAATGCACACGGAAAACACACCCGGCAATATGGTTTCCATTAGGTTTGAATCTCAGAGCTTTTGGTTTCAAGACCGAACCCTACTGTGTGTGTGTGTGTATTTGTGCCCTGCATCCTCTCCATGCGCTTTCTTCATAAAAACGCCACTCTTCTCCACTATGAAAAGCAGATGCGAGGACTCACTCGCACACACACACACACATCTATTTCATCTCCGTTTTTCTGACACACAGCCCTCTGCCAGCTGTTGTGTGTACACCCATCAACATCAGTGTGAAGGCTTGCTTTTGTGTCCTGTTTTGATGTGTTTTGGGGCAGTTCTTGTTCTCCCTCTGCTGTCAGACCGCAGCGCTGCACTCTCCACTTGTTGCCTCGCCGGCTGATCCCGGGTCAGCTGTTAGTGATTATTTATATATTTCAGTATCGATCCGTCTCTCAGCTTGATGCCTCTCTAATCCTGCGCTGATGAATGTGGCGATGCCTGCCGGGGGACACCAGATAAATCAGTGTGTGTGGCGATGCACGTACACTACGAAACACACACTGATGTACAGCAGAGAGCTTGTCATAATTATGTTGCATCAATGGCAAAGCCTGTTGGGCGAACATGAGGCTACACACACAGGCAGAAGATGAACACCATCCATCTATGTGTCTTTTCATCTCGTTCTCCCTCTTTCAGTGGTGGCAAATGTATTCAGCCACTGTCCCATTTCCATTCATTGTTTCTGGGTTCGTCTCGGGAGATTGGCCACCACCTTCTGTCGGAGAGCGAGGGAAACAGGGTCACTACAGACGGAGGCAGGCTGTGAATAAAGTCGGAGAGAGATGATGGTTAATGTAAGAGTGTCTGAGACGGAGAACTCATTGTGCACTCGAGTGACTTTTACAAGCGCACCGGTTTTATGAGGCCTATCTGCCGTAATGTGTCCTACTCTGCCAACACTTTGCTCTGCTGACTGTCAAGGTAACTGCCGGAAGACCACAAGAGCAAAGTTAAGCAGACACTCTTTCATATATAGCAAAAGATTATTGGTATTACTGTTTTCACTGCTCCTGTTGACTGTTGTTGCTCAAAAATCTCTGTCATCGGAAAGAATACTAGCTAATGACAAAACTATATTTTAAGACAAACATTTGATTTATGATGGATGCATTTATGGACTGAGTTGTGCTGCAGTTTGATTCGGGACAAACCTCAGTCTTGGATTATTCAGTTTAATATTTTTAGACTGTGTGTGTATATATACATATTTAAATGTATGTATACACACACATTTTGTAATGTATTTTTTTTTTCATTTTATATTTTATTGTTTTTTTACATACATCTACAGAAAACTTACACACACACACGTACACACACACATATATATTCACACACACACATAAACATTATATTATATATATATATATATATATATATATAAGTGCTGTCAAATCATTTAATGGTGATTAATCGCACCATAAAAGTTTGTTTATATAATATGTATATATATATATATATCAAAGATAAATATATTATAAAATATTTACAATCATAATTACAACATTGAATTTAATTTTAATGACAATTTTCTGTAGATATATAAATAAAATTAATAAAATGTTGTAATTATGATTGTAAATATTTTAAAATACTAAATAAATACATTAATTTAAATATATATATATATATATATATATATATATATACACACACACACACCCACCCACACACACAGACATGCACAATTATATGCTGTACATATAATATATATTGTGTGTGTGTGTATACTGTATGTGCTGTCAAATCGATTAATCACATCTAACAAAAGTTTGCGTTTATTATATTTAAATTAATGTATTTATTTAGTATTTTATTACAGATTTATTATATTATTTTATTTTTACATTTTAAATTGTATTTATTTATTTAATATTTTAAAATAGTTTACATTTATTACTTTTATTTATATATATCTACAGAAAATTTAGATTAAAATTAAATTACATTTTTTGTAATTATGATTGTAAATATTTTATATTATATGTATTTTTTGATATATTATATTATAATAAATTCAATTTATATCTTTGACATTATATATAGTGTTTATTTACGAATTATGTTTTCATTTTTTCATTTTCTTTTAATGTTTCTCGTAGACCTGATATGTTTCATGTAAATATTTCCATATTTTAGGAGAAATATATAAAGCTTGTTTTAGGAAAAAATAGATGATGGCCTTTTTGCCATCTGATCTCTCTAGAAAAGAAGTGACATTGCTAGGGTGTTTTTCATAGGAGAAGCAGAACACTCTCCATCTGCTCTCGATTCAGCCTCATAGCGGTCTAGGAGAAACAACTGAGACACTGACGAGATCTCGTTCATGCTTGTTCTTCCCTCTGACCAGAGACCAGTCCGATCCCTCACCGATTCGCTCAACGTAATGAATGTTTCTGTTTCAGGAACTAAAAAGACCTGAATGGACAAGTCACAATATAGCAGGAAATGAAACTATCGTGCACGTAAGTACGCTTTCTAGCCATAATTCTTTCCCTCCTCCTTTTCAGGTTAGTCATTTGAAGAGGCGCAGGTGCTCTGCTGAGGGTCAAGGCGCTGATTCAATCTCAGCCCTCGAGAGAGAGAGGAGATGAGTGTGAGGAAACAGACAGGGAGAGCAAACGCTGCAGATGAAAAAGGTGGGAGGCTCACATCTCGCAGGTGGAGCGCCGAAGACAGACAGACAGACAGATTGACAGGAAGACAGGCACCAGAAGGTGTTTATTTGGTTGCTAGAAGATGGTCGATATTCCCTTGGGACTCAAACTTTGTAAATAGCCCACTCTAGGGAAAGAAAGAGAAGGAGAGGATATGGGATCCATAGGGAAGCCATGTATTTCAGCATATAGCACCCCGTCTCACACTTGCAACACACTTATAATGAAGCTAAGATTGGATTTATGGTAGTCCATACTTCATCTCACACGTACAGTGTATAGGTGAGCAGACATCCATTCACACATACTCCGTTGTGGACATCACTGACCTCGTCTCCACTGATCATCAGCTCTTTCTGATGGTTTCAGGAGGCAGAACCCGCTGCGTGAACAGGCGGTATTACCATACAAATCAGCCAACCATTTTCTCCACGTCTGCGCCACACACACACACACACTCTATCACACGCTGATTTCAGATTCAAACATCAGATGCAAACTCCATTCTGTTCTCCTGTAACTAGTATGAAGGCCAGTTTGTATCATGATTATCACCACACATAGACAGGGCATCACTGACGCGCACATAATACACATCACCCGAGACTGACAGATAGATGGAGAGCGAGCGATCATGTCTGCGGCAACTCAGGGTTCGTTGCCAGGACATTATGAGAACGAATAAAATTACATTTTTGTCCCTGCAAAACTCACTGTCATAATGCTGGAGTGTGTATGTGTGTGTGCCAGTCAAAAGTTTGGACACACTTACTTTTTCAATAGTTTTTCTTTCTTTTTTTTTTCAACATTGTATATTAACTGAAGACATTGAACAAATGTTCAATCATGTAGTCAACAAAGACGTGTTAAATAACCCAGAATATGTTTTATATTTGTGATTCTTCAAAGTTGCCACCTTTTGCTTTGAGGGCAGATTTGCACACTTTTGGGATTCTCTTAGTCATCTTCACCTGGAATGGCTTTCCAACCATCTTGAAGGAGTTCCCAAAGGTGTTGAGGACTCATTGGCTGCTTTTTCTTCACTATCCGGCCCAACTCATCCCAAACAATCTCAATAGGGGATTATCACGCTGATACGTAGGACTTCCGGATTCAGTGATCTTTGTGCACTGCCATTTCCGATGAATCACCGATCCTGCTGGCGAATTGATAAAGGACTGCACTAACAAACGTGCTATCTTGTTTTATTTTAAAGTTTTAATCCACTTCTTCCTTGTACTCAATTCAGTCGGGAATCCATGAAAACTTACGTAGGGTTTCATTCATTTTTCATTTATTTATTTATTTCAACAGGGACAATGTGCAAAAAAAAACATTAGTTAAAGATGCTTTGCACCAGATTTAGCTTAAGCTAGTTTCCATCTGCAGTCCCCGAGCAGGTGAATTACAATACAAAATATACGTACAATATAAAATGTTATAATTAGTCACTCAAATACAACTATCTATCAATTCATTCATTCATCATTCTCTATTTCAACCATCAATAAAACCTCACTAAAAGTCATATTTACATACATAATTATCTATGCTGGCACAACTGGTTGTTCAATAGCACTTTCCTTATATTGCTAGAAAAATCCTTCAGGTTAAAAGTGAGTTTTAGAGCCTTTGGGAGTTTGTTCCATTCTTTAATGCCCTTGAATGAGAAGGCTGTCTGTGCAAAGGCCGAGCTACATTTAGGCAGCCTGCAATCATTGCAACTTGTGGACCTGGTACTCCTAGTCGTCTTTTCAGAGCAAAACTGTACAAATGTTTTTAGGGGAGGAGGCGCAATATTATTCAAAATTTTAAAAACTAATCGCACATTGGCATGCACAATTAAATTGTCAAAGTTTAACATACTGTATTTTCTAAGAACCAGACAGTGATGATATCTCAATGTTTTTTTATCTAAAACTTTTACAGCTTGATTATATAAAGATTGTAAAGGTTTTACTGCCGTTTCACTAGCCTGTGACCAACAAGAAATACAGTAATTAATATGAGGAATTATCATTGTCTCCAGGTAAATTTTTGCAGCATCATGAGTCAATGCATTCCTAATATGTCTAAAACCAGACAGACTGTATTGTAGCGTGCGACCAATTTTCTTTATGTGTTTTTTAAAAGTAAAAGTTGAATCCAAAACAAGACCTAAATATTTAAATTCTTTCACTACTTTTATTTGACTCTGATTTGCATAGATGCATGGCGAAGACGACCTCAGTCGGTTAGTTTTAGTAAAATACATTGCTACTGTTTTATTTACATTCAGTGTGAGCGAGGCAGAAGTAAGCCAACCTAAGATTTTTCCCATAACGTCGGTTAACCTTTTAGCAACAATGGTTGCATCACTTCCATGCATGTAAACTACAATATCGTCCGCGTACATTACCACGTCCACCTCACCACACACTAAAGGAAGATCATTTATATAAAGCGCAAACAGCAATGGCCCAAGAAAAGAGCCTTGTGGGACACCCATGTTACTAGCCTTAGTTGTAGATAGCTTACTATTGACTCTTACGCATTGGACACGGTCACTGAGATATGATTCTACCCACTGCAGCGCACTTAGAAACAAATTATTGTTACTCAGTTACTCAGAGTGGTTGACCGTGTCAAACGCCTTGCTTAGATCCAAAAACACAGCTTGGCGTTGTTGGTTTGATTTACAAATTGGAACAGAGCAGTGACATATATAGCCTTCGTCTCAGGCATTGTTGAACTGCGTCGGAAGTGGACATGCACAAAGTTGACAAATCCCGGAAGTGTGATAATCCCCTATTGGGTTAGATCAGGTCATTGTGGAGGGCTGGTCATCTGATGCAGCACTCCATCACTCTCCTTCTGGGACAAATATCTCTTATGGCACTATTCCACTACACAGTACCTGCTCGACTCGACTCGGCTCGGCTGTACGTACCTGTTGTACCTGTTCCTGCTTTCGGGTGCTTTTTTTTGTACCACCTCCGGCGTGGTTCTGAACGAGCTAAGGCGATACTAAAATGTGTCGTGAAAACAATGCCGACTGCTGATTGGTCAGAGAGAATCGTCACAATTCCCTGCGTCATCGTTACACGCGCCAGATGGAGTATCCAGAATAACCCGCTATGTTTAAATAGTTTGGCCAGGGATAGTTACTAAACTTGCTACTATTATTATGGCAAGTCGGAAGAATACGCCGTGGTCAAACGAGGAGGTGCAGACTTTCCTTGTTTGGTGGCCGAAGAGAGGATCCAGCGAGAGCTTGATAGGGCAACGAGGAACGAAAGGCGTCGGGTGACGACCGGGTACTATTTGTGGCGGTACTGTCTGCAATGTAAAACGGAGAGAAAAGCGAGCTGAGTTGAGCCGAGTCGAGTCGAGCTGGTACTGGTAATGGAAAAGCACCATTACATAACCTAGAGGTGTGTTTGTCCTGTTGGACAACAATGGCCCCACTAAATGCAAACCAGATGGGAAGACATGTTGCTGCATAATTCTGTGGTACCATCATAATCCATGCTGGTTAAAGGGATAGTTCATCCCAAAATAAAAACTCTGACCGTAATTACTCACCATTATGTTGTCCCAACCCCTTAAGACTTTCATTCATCTTCAGGACACAAATTAATATGTTTTTGATCATATCTGAGAGCTGGATCACTCCTCCATAGGCTTCTTAAGGGATCATAACTGGCTGGTGTGGTGAAGAGATGAGTCCCCCTGAAGAGATGGGTCCCACCTTAGGACCCAAGCGATCCGATTGGTTCAAAGCTAGTTTTATGGGTAATCGCTTTAGTGCCTAGTTACAAATTAGAGAAAATCGCTTTATTATAAGAGACGTTTGAAGTACGTTATAACGAGTCATTAATGTATTTTAACTTATATGTTTCACATACTAGTATATAACCGAAGCTGTAGATTGTAGATTATTGTTTTTTAGTTAGCTTACATAGCAGATAAAAGATAGATAGTACTTAGATAGTAAATAAACCACATATTTGAGCTTTAAACAATTACATTCTCGACTAAAAAACTCTTAAAATTGCATTTCATGACACAATAACAGTAATATTTTTAAATTTCGCGGACTTTCTCCTATGCTGTTGACGCAACCTACTATGAAAAGTGCTAAACAAAATAAACGTATTACTTGATGGCAACAAACTGCTTTTGTCAAGTTATAGCGAGAACATATTTAGATCAGGCATACTACTGGCATACTATTGGGTCCTAAAGTGGGACCCATCTCTTCACCACACCGGCCCAAAAGTTATGAAAGACATCGTTAAAATCGTCCGAGTGACTACAGTGGCTCAATCTTAAGTTTATCAAGCGACGGGAATACTTTTTGTGTGAGTGTTCATGCCGCTTGATAAACTTAAGATTGAGCCACTGTAGTCAATCGAACAATTTAACGATGTCTTTCATAACTTTTGGGCCGGCCAGTTTCAATCCCTTAAGAAGCCTATGGAGGAGTGATCCAGCTCTCAGATATAATCAAAAACATCTTAATTTGTGTTCTGAAGATGAACGAAAGTCTTACGGTGTTGGAACAACATGAGGGGCAGTGTTGTGCAAGTTACTTCCAAACTGTAATACATTAGGTATTACTTGTTACTGTTATTTAAAAGTAATTCATTACCTTACAATATTACTGTCCCAGAATTGTAATGGTTACATTACTCACGTATTACTTTTGAGTTACTTTCACCAAAATAACTAAGTAGAACTTAACTTTTGGGCTGTAACGATATGCAATATGAAACCGAAATCGCGATTCGCCACACGACTCAGATCCACGAACCTACAGAATCGCGACACACCTCTTCCAACTCCAGCGTTATTCTCCTTACCGTCCAGATCCAATGCTGCCTTATCTTTAAATTAGGCTATTAGTATTATTTGAAGTTAACATTTGAAGTTAACCACAAAACTAGTTGAGGATAAATTATTGAAAATTGGGGAAGTCCAGCATTATGGACATGACATTTGCAGTCAAAACTTGAAATAAAAATTCTCAGAAAATACATGTATTGAAACGTATATAGGCTACTTCCTTAAAGGACTCCAGACATTAGACAAATATCAGTCTATGTTTTATTTTTAATATTAGGGAAAAGACACACATTCATGCGTGACAAAAAAATAGGAGGCAAAATCGATTTTTTGTAATTCTGTTAATTACACTGCGCAAATCGGATGAGGAAGGGTTGGCTCTCCAGTCTCCATAGAACTTAAAATATTCATTTTATTTTAGCTTTCGTGTTCGCATTTATGAGGAAAAAACAATGTTACAGACGCGACCGCTCTGAACTGGCACTAAAAGACTGCTTTAAAACTTTCACATAGTCTGTTGCCTTTAAGAAGTAAAAGCAGACAATACACTGTAATACAACTGTAATACAAGCCTCACTGAACATGTAACGAGTAAAATATTACTGAAAATTGATTAGTAATGCCTTACACTACTGCGTTACAGCAAAAAGTAATATGTTACTGTAATGTATTACTTTTGTAATGCGTTACTCCCAACACTGATGAGGGGTGAGTCATTACTGACAGAGATTTCATTTTGGGGTGAACTATCCCTATAAGTTTAGCCTCAATTTGATGCTTCCATGCTTCACATTGGGAACCACACATTCACACTCTCTACGTCGAACAAAGACACAGCGGTTAAACCAAACATCTCAAATCAGTTTTCCACTGATTTAATGTCCATTCCTTGTGTTTCTTGGCCCAAGCAAGGTTCTTCTGCTTGTTGCTCTTCCCAAGTAATAGCTTATTTGCCGCAGTTCGACCATGAAGGCCTGACTCCCGCCGTTTCCTCTGAACAGTGGCTGTTGAAATACTGTATGTCTGCCACTCCGAGAAGCATTTATGTACAGTATCTGTAGCCGTAATCTGAGGTGCTGTAAATCTGCAGCTGGTAATACTAATAAACGTATCATCTGTGTAGCAGAGGTAGCTATTCGTCTTCCGTTCCTGGGACGGGCCACAGAAGAGCCAGTTTCATCATAGTGTCCGATGGTTTTGGCGACTGCACTTGGGGATTCATTTAAAGAGATTCTTGAGATTTTTCGGATTGATGGACTATCTTTTCTCATTACTTAACTGAGTGTTTCTCGCCATTATATGGATTTGTACAGTAGTTGTAGTAGCACTAATAGGGCTATTGACCCTGTACACACCCTTCATCTACAGGAATGATGACTGATAGTCTAAAAGCACATTAAAAGGCAAGAAATGTCACAAATTAACTCTTGGTAACATGGTATACTTGTGAATTGAAAACCATTCGAGGTTACTTTAGACAATTTAAAATATAAAACATGTTCTGGGTTGTTCTTGTTCATTTCTTTCGGTCTTCAGTCGAAAATAAATGAAGGTTTTTGAGGAAAACTTTGCAGGATTTTTCTCCTTAAAGTGGACTTCGATGGGGTCCAACGGATTGACGGTCCAAATTGCAGTTTCTGTACACGATCTCAGTCGAGGAATAAGGGTCTTATCTAGACAAACCATTGGTAATTTTCTAAAATAAATAAAAAAATGTATATACTTTTTAACCACTAATGCTCTTGCAATGGCTCTGCGATGCGCCACGGATTACATAGTAATCAGTTCATTTTAACCTTCAATAGTATATAGTAGTGCCAACTACATTACTATAATATGATCTCCTGTTTAGTTTACAGCCTTATTGAGAGATTTTATTTCTTTGAGAAAATTTGCCATGTTCTGTACCTGATATATATCCATAATAATCTATTTCAGAACTTCAAGCTTGTGAATTGAAATCGAATCGTGAAATTTGTGTCAATAACCCGCTTAAAACAAAACCCCTCATCTCTCCTCAACAAGCTGCACAATTTAGGATGAGTTATTTAATAAAAGTTTGCTTTCATGATGGTCATTGCGATCTCTTCTAAAACTCTAGGGTCTTTTTCTTTCCAAAACCACTAACAGAAAGAACCGAGTGACCTGTAGCTGAGACACAAAAATTAATAATCGAGACATTCATTAAAGGCCGGGGAAGATGGAGGGAATGGGGGAAAGAAAACAAACAAGACATCTGTCCGTCGCTCTCATTGTTTGCTGTGTCCAGTTTCTCACAGGTCGCGATGCCCCTTTTCACAGCAGATGGGAGACACAGGGAGCGAGAGCGAGGAAGAAAAACAAGAAATGAAAACAGGGAAGATTTATATCAGAACCCCACTGTTAGGATTCTCCATCATCGCCACAGCGACTGGCTGCCTGGCAACGGGATACACAATGGCGCGGTAACCCTGGCGACAGCGTGTTGGACTGTCTGGCGGACAGGAGAGCTTCAGACGACACGGTAAAGGTGTGTGTGTGTGTGTGTGTGAGAGAGAGTGAATCAGTCTATTGACTTTATTAAACTCTCAATATATCCATTCATGAGACTGATATTATTATTGACACACACACACACACACACACACACACAGAGTCTCATTCTCTCTCTCACACACACTCTCTGACACAATGTAGTTTCAGTTCAATAGCGCTTTATTGGCATAACTGTCAAAATGCAAAATGCCACAGAAAGGCAGAGTGTAATTAATGAACATGCACACAAACACACGGTGTGTTTAATGTTGGCTGACAGGTGGATCTATTGTTGTTGTCAGTGAAGTTTCTTCATAGACATACAGGCTTGATTAAAGGGCTTGCTATATACACATGGACATCTGTGTTTTATATATGTAATATGAGCCAAATGTGTGTGTATGTGTCAGTCAATGCTCACATAATGGTTTTTTATGCAGAACTAAAAGGCTTTTGAGTATATTAATACATTCACACACACACACACACACACACAATCTCCCCCAGCACATGCTTCATATGCTCTATAGAAGATATGCATATTATTCTGCTTGTATTTTTTATTTTATTTAATTTTTTGTTATTTTGTTGATGTAATCTTTGTATTTTTGTTATTTGTCTAGAGACTACGGATGTAAATTAGCCCTGTGGCTATAATCTGGCATGTTTACGTCTGTTTTGTTGTCTCAATTCAGATGTTCATTAATGTGCATTGTCCCTATCAAATAAATAAATAATAAAATATGATGTCACTGTAGGCTGAGTCACAAAACACATGTGAAATGGGAAAGAGCTGTGCGACTGACTGTGTAGATTCAACAAGAAAACAGAGAGATTTCTGAAGTTTTACCTTTCACTAAACATATTTAGATATGATATTATATTATGAAATATGATGTATATTAGATGTGATATTTCACTAAACATATTTAGATATTAGATAACAAGAGGTAAAAACAATATAAATACTGTTTGTTTTCTCACACAAACCGCTCATTTCGTGTCTTAGGCCATCAGTGTGTACTTATATTTATGAGTCATTAAATCATGTTTAATTTTAACTTCTCTGTGCATGCTCTTTTAGGTGGACCCCCTAAACCTGCATTATATGACTGACAGACACGAACGGTTTGACCGAAAAATGTCAAAATTGAAAATACTGCGGAAACAAAGACACCTACATATTGGATGCCCTTGAGGTAAGATAAAACATATCAAAAATTTATTTCAAAGTGAACTATCCCTTTAAGTCCAGTCCTGTTGCGGGACGTGTTGCCACTCAGGGAGTGTGTTCTGGTGGGGTGTTTTTTTATTCTCTTTGATGTCATAGTTCCCCACTTTGAAAAACGAGTCGTTTGCTGAGCCTGGTGTCAATAAAAGCTTTTATTTGGACATTTTCAGTTCTGAAACTTACAGGATATTCTCATAATAGACGAATCCGACGAGCGTTCTGTGTAGGCTGCCATCTCGTGGCGACGCCATTACTGAGCTGTTAAACCGGCATAGACATGTGCACCGGTATGTAAACAAACCTCGGTGATATTTTTTACTGTCTATGGTGATAACGCGAAAGCACCCTCGATGACAGCTACAGCCAGGCAGAATGACTTGTTGGGTTGATGATGTTAGACAGTGGCCTCCAGTCACAGATGAAGGTACAAACGATCTTACAGATTATTTATGAAAATAGCTTGGCAAGTTGGCAAGCTAGCTAGGCTAACATTTGCTAACGAGGAAACTATAAAAAAAGATCTGTCCATTTGGCAACAATAAATAAATGAATGAAATCAAAAAAACAAATTCATGTTTTTCCTTTGTGTCCATTATTTATCTCATTTTCACATTGCAACGGGCAAGGGTAAGGTAACGTTACAGCTAGAAAATATACATAATATCGACCAATTGGTGTTTTTAAACCATGGAAAGAGGTCAATATAACAGCAGGAAAACAATTATGTCACATAACGTTACATTTAGCTCAGGAAAGCCATTTAATGACCATAGCATGTTAATTGAATAGAAAAAATAGCAAGAGAGGAGATTTTGCCGATCACTATATCACATATTTATTATATTTTTTTACTTATGTCATTAAATAATTGTTATTATACGCAAATGTCCGCGTCTTGTACTCGCCCAGGAAATCTGTAAACCGTACGGCACCAGACAGGGGCAGTCGACCCGGGGTATTCACAATGTTTTCTCTTCAAAATTGAAATTTTACTGCCACCATTGAAACAATTTATAACGGAAACTGTTTACCCACTCGACATTATACAAGGGCTAACGTTGTAACGTTAGTGACAGTCGTAAATCGCGGGCTGTTTATTCCAGTGGACGCAAGTTGCAACTAAAACAATAGGAGGCAATGGCGCAACGCTACCCAGCAACAGCTCAGTAATGGCGCCCCGCTTACTTCCGGTAGTTTCGCCGGATTCGTCTATATGATGACCTCTTAGATATATTGCTTATATTATATATACAATTCAACCCTAAGGCCGTGTGTCCACCAAAGCGTTTTTAGCCAGCTGAAAACGCTAGACGCTCTGCTGAAGACGCCGTGCTTTGGGCGCTTGAGAGCGTTTTTTCTGTTGAGACGTTTCGTTGCTATGATACAGAATATATGCAACAGTTTGAATGTTGTGACAGTTGGTCGGTGTGGTTTAGTCCCGCCCCTCCTCCACTGTGATTGGACGGCTGGGTAAAATCTGACAGTGATGAGCGCTGCGTTTTATCCAAAGTTGAATATTTTTCAACTCCCAGCGACCAGTAAAAACGCAGGGCGCTCGGTGCTTCAGCGTGAAAAAAAACGCTCAGCGACTCGTCACGCTCATGCCGTTTAAAAAACGCGGCGCTCCCATTGAAAACAATTGAAAACATACGCCAGGCGCGTGGAAAAACGCTTTGGTGGACACACGGCCTAAGTGCGTTACACACCACTGCTGAAATACACCCGCGTTTGGTGTTAATGTCAAGCCCCTTAACATTGTCAAACCCATTTAAAAGTAAGTAAGACTAAGAAAAACTAAGAATAAAAAATATAAACATAAAATTATATTTAATAAATATAAACATATATATATATATATATTTATTTATATGAAATATATATTTATATAACATATATAAATATATATATATATATATATATATAATATATATATATAAATTAAAAAATATAAATTAAAAATTAAAAACACATGACTATAGTTGGCTAACAATGCTTTCGGGTACTCGGCCAAGGTGGTCGATCTTCAGAAACAGGATTGGGCATCTCTGGTCTAGTGTAACAGGTTATAGTGGGTTTGTAAATATTAAATATGGTATACTTGGCTCATATGTCTTTGAGTGTGCGAGACTTTCACCTTATTATCAAAGTGTGAGATAGCAAAGCGGGTCATGACCGGAGACAAAGAGGAAATTAAAACACTGAGGTACATATGAAGAGAGATGAAAGGGAGAACATGGAGATAGATGATTAATTTCCATTTCTCTCTCTCTCTCTCTCATGTTCTTTTTCTCCAACTCGCTTTATTCTGTTTCAAAAGGCGGAAAGCAAAAGAGAGAAATCGAACGAAGCCTCTCCTCCACTTATAAACATGCAGGGCTGAAACCGTTTCCACGACAACATGTCTCACACATGTGGAGTGATGGAGGGAGAGATGAAGAAGGGGAAATGGAGGGGGTGAAGGAAACAGCGAGTTGTCTTCTCCGCTTTCCGTCGGGGGGTTTTGCCGCTTGTTTGCGTGCGTCTGTGAGATGTGTGTTTGTATAGTGTCTTCCCTCTGTTTGTTTCAGTGTCAAACCACACATGACATTTAGTTTCCCAAATTTCCATCAGTGCTCTCTCCGTCTGTAAACATCCTGGGCTAGTCGCATTTCTTTCCAACCACAACAGTTTCCACGCACTGTTTCTTCATAAACACCTGTGTGATTGTGTTGTGTGTTCATATTCCTTGCGAAGACGGCCCAGCCCTTTTTCTAAAAATTGGCTTTAGTGATAATATTGCGTTAATGAATCGGAATCGCCATAGATTGTCATTAATATCGATTGTTGGTGGAACATTATGCTGTATTTCAGTGTTGGGAGTAACGCATTACAAAAGTAATACATTACAGTGACATATTACTTTTTGCTGTAACGCAGTAGTGTAAGGCATTACTAATCAATTTTCAGTAATATTTTACTCGTTACATGTTCAGTGAGGCTTGTATTACAGTTGTATTACAGTGTATTGTCTGCTTTTACTTCTTAAAGGCAACAGACTATGTGAAAGTTTTAAAGCAGTCTTTTAGTGCCAGTTCAGAGCGGTCGCGTCTGTAACATTGTTTTTTCCTCATAAATGCGAACACGAAAGCTAAAATAAAATGAATATTTTAAGTTCTATGGAGACTGGAGAGCCAACCCTTCCTTATCCGATTTGCGCAGTGTAATTAACATAATTACAAAAAATATATTTTATTTGTCACGCATGTGTCTTTTCCCTAATATTAAAAATAAAACATAGACTGATATTTGTCTAATGTCTGGAGTATATACGTTTCAATACATGTATTTTCTGAGAATTTTTATTTCAAGTTTTGACTGCAAATGTCATCATGTCTATAATGCTGGACTTCCCCAATTTTAAATAATTTATCCTCAACTAGTTTTGTGGTGTAGGTCTACGTATTTTATAATGTTAACTTCAAATAATACTAATAGCCTAATTTAAAGATAAGGCAGCATTGGATCTGGACGGTAAGGAGAATAACGCTGGAGTTGGAAGAGGTGTGTCGCGATTCTGTAGGTTCGTGGATCTGAGTCGTGTGGCGAATCGCGATTTCGGTTTCATATTGCATATCGTTACAGCCCCAAAGTTAAGTTCTACTTAGTTATTTTGGTGAAAGTAACTCAAAAGTAATACATGAGTAATGTAACGCATTACAATTCTGAGACAGTAATATTGTAAGGTAATGAATTACTTTTAAATAACAGTAACAAGTAATACCTAATGTATTACAGTTTGGAAGTAACTTGCACAACACTGCTGTATTTCAATCTCCATCGACTAGCTATGAGTTTAATGTGGTTATACACTCTCAGAAAAAAGGTACAAAAGCTGTCACTGGGGCTGTACCTTTTCAAAAGGTAAACTTTTGTCCATTTCAGGAGCTAATATGTACATTTTAGGTGCTAATATGTACATTTTAAGTGTTAATAAGGTCATTTTAGGTACTAATATGTCCATTTTAAGTGTTAATATGTCCATTTTAGGTGCTAATATGTCCATTTTAGGTGGTAATATGTACATTTTAGGTGATAATATGTACATTTTAGGTGGTAATATATACATTTCATGAGCTAATATGTCCATTTTAGGTGCTAATGTGTCCATTTTAGGTGCTAATATTATGTACATTTTTAGTGTTAACAAGTGCATTTTAGGTACTAATATGTACATTTTAGGTGCTAATGTGTACATTTTAGGTGCTAATATGTCCTTTTTAGGTGGTAATATGTACATTTTAGGTGGTAATATGCACATTTCATGAGCTAATATGTCCATTTTAGGTGCTAATATGTCCATTTTAGCTGCTAATATGTAAATTTTTAGGGTTAATAAATACATTTTAGGTAATAATATGTACATTTTAAGTGTTAATATGTACATTTTAGGTGCTAATATGTCCTTTTTAGGTGGTAATATGTACATTTTAGGTGGTAATATGTACATTTCATGAGGCTAATATGTCCATTTTAGGTGCTAATATGTACATTTTTGGTATTAATATGTCAATTTCATGAGCTAATATGTCCATTTTAGGTACTAATATGTACATTCTAGGTGCTGATATGTACATTTTAGGTGCTAATATGTACCACTAAGGTACCAATATGCAGCCTTTGTGTACAAAAGTGTACCTTTTGAAAAGGTACAGCCCCAGTGACAGCTTCTGTGTTTTTTTTTCTGAGTGATAATGCTAATTTTTACAGCTTTTAAAGTCCCCGTGAACCGGAAGTTGCAAACGATTTTTCTCCAGTGCTGTGACGTATTTCCAAGTGAAACGGAATATTGAACAGAGGGCAGGGTTTTACTCTAGCGCTCCTCCTCTCCATCTCTCGCTCATAGCAAACTAACGGTTTGAGGGGAGTGGTTAAGCGTTTCCCCACCCAAACTGTGAAACCTACGTCATCAGAAAAAGAAACCGTTCCAGACCGGAAGTAACTTTTCAGATTTTGATTAAAGATTACTAAGGTAAAACATTTTTTTAATATATATTCACTTGCACGGATTAATTGTTCACCACAAGACTAGTAATATGGGCTAACAAAGTAAATAGGTTCAATTTTGATTTCACGGGGACTTTAATAGAAACATTTATTTGAAATAGTATTCTTTTTGTAACAATGTAAAAGTCGCTCATGTCTCTTTTAAACAGTTTTAAGCATGCTTGCTGAATAAATGGAATAATTTCTTTAAAAATAAAATTGCTGACCGGTTAATGAATTATTTATGTTATGTTTTTTAAACAAGTTCTTCATGCTTAGGGACTGTTAGGATACTATATTGCAATTCTCCTGTTTCACTGTCTGTGCAAATGTAATCTTATATGTTCTTGTTGTGGATATACAGTAGCTGATTAATCTGTAGATAGAAAGATTTAGTCAAAAAGCACTTTGTCAACACATATTTACTTTCGTTGTACTTTCGTTGAAGAGATTAACACTGCGTTGAATATATGACCCTGGACCACAAAACCAGTCATATAGGTCTTTTTTATTTGAAATTGAGATTTATACATCACATGAAAGATGAATAAATAAACTTCACCTTGTATGGTTTAATGGGATAGTACAATATTTGGCCAAGATACAACTATTTGAAAATCTGGAATCTGAGGGTGCAAAAAAATCGAGAAAATTGCTTTTCAAGTTGTGCAATTATGTTCGCATTTCTGCTGCATTCACTCACAAAAATAAATGTTTTATATATTTACGTTAGGAAATTTATTTCAAAATATCTTTGAAACATGATCTAATATCCTAATGATTGAAAAATCGATAATTTTGACCCATACAATGTTTTGTTGGCTATTGCCACAAAAATACCCGTGCGACTTGTGATCCAGGGTCACAAATAGTCTATAAGTTATATATATTTTAAGTATATAGATTATTAAAGGGTTAGTTTGCCCTAAAATAAAAATCAAGTCATCATGAGGGGGGGTTAACCTGCTAGTGTTGCGGAGCGGGCTTGTAATTTTTTAGCAAATAAAATAGCATGTCTAATTAATTGAAATCATTTATTATGAACTTTAAAATATGTGTGTGTGAAAAAATTCACAACGATTCTGTGTTTTTGCAGGTAATAAATTGAAGCAACAAATTTGATCATTTACCATTATTTTTTTGTCAAATAACGTGCTGCACAATGAGCTTTACTGTTAAACTTAAAACATGGATTGTTCTTTATATTCAGTTTTGTTTAAAAAATTCATCATTTAATTGGATTAGTGTTAGTGTATTATTACACTGAGACACATCTAAATTCTACTGTACAACAGTAATATATTTATGACAAGTTGAACTTTTATTTTGACGGGTTGCCATGAAGACCCTTCGAGTTTCTGTGTGTTTATGTCATGATGATAGTTTCTCAAATGAAGCGGTTAAATGCAGATAATAAGGTGCCCCCCTAAAGCAATGGTAGGGGAAACACTGATTTACACCCAGGTGTTCTTCTAATGCAGTCATTCAGTCTTTTTCGGACCACAAAATGCTTCTTTTTTTTTTTTTTGGCCCTTTTGAGCTTGCTCGTTCACATTATGGCAGTGAATAGAGACCAGCATCAAGCTTTTTTAAAAAAAATAAATAAATAAAAAAAGATGCAAAAGTTTCAAAGAATGAACTCATACTACATGTGGCGTATATTCTACGTGTTCTGGCAGTGTTATGACAGGGTTTGCTGAAAAACAAACTGAAATTTAATGGATTATTTAACGAAAACCCTGATCTTGGCTGTTGATCTTCTGTGTTCATGAGACTCATTAGAGCTTCAGTTCACTCCGACTCGACTAGGAAAAGCACACAAGATGTGAAAAATCAAGACCAAGAAAAACTCGATATGAACCCTCTTCTCTGAGGTGAATACATCCGTTGTGTTCATCGCAACAAGAATAATCTGTCATCTGACATCTGGAGTTCCAGTCCGGAGATATTAAACTCCGTGAAGAAAGCACACGGATCCTTTTGGGTATTTCTAGACGTTGTATTTCATGTTGCCTTTCCATTAATCAGGATTTCTCACAACTCGTGTGCTTTTCCTGGTCGAGTCGGAGTGAACTGAAGCTCTAATGAGTCTCATGAACACAGAAGATCAACAGCCAAGGTCAGGATTTACGTTAAATAATAAATACAATTTCATTTTGTTTTGTTTTGTTGTACAACACGTGCAGCATATGATCATTCTGTGATACTTTTTTCATCTTTTTGAAAAGGTTGAGACTGATCTCTATTCCATTATATGGATGAGCGCGAGCAGGACATTATTTTTTTTTTTTATTATCCTTTTATGATCCATAAAGAAAAAGAAGGGCATGTGGCATTAGAACAGCGGGGTGAGTAAATGATGACTTGATTTTCATTGTAGGGTGAACTGTCCCTTATTTGTGTTATGCCGAGTTCAGACACGATTTTGGCTCGCCGACAGGTTTCGTGAAAATCACCGACAAATGCTAGCCTGGCTAACACCGGACCACATATCATTGAGAATGAAGCGTGGTCTGGAAACCACACGTTCATTTTCTCGTATTTGAGGCGTGGTTTATGAATGCCCAGAGCCGTATTATTGGGTGCTGCGAACGTCTATCAAATGCGCCTGTGCTCCCTTCCCGTTCTGTGATTGGTTCCCTATTTCAGGGGGAAATTTGGTTCATGGTATCCAGACTGCCTAGCAGCGCGAGTAAAATCATAGATATCTATATAAAGGCTAGATATCTCGTCCACGCTGCTGGCCAATGGAGGTCGACGTCTGCACCTGGCGGCCATCTTGTCACAGGCAGCTCGCTCACTCGAAACATTGTGTTAATGGTACATGTACTATTTAAATAACCATAACTTGCTCAATTTTCTACCGATTTTCAAACGGTTTGGTTTGTTATAAACATCAGAGATGTAGTTATGACACAGCATACTTATGAATAATAAGTGTATAAATAAATATATCCAGATAATTATAGCCACGTTAATAACGTTTGTAAGAAACCAAACCGTTTGTAAATCCGTCAAGATTTCAACGAGATAAGAGTATTTGTGTAATATCTAGATATCTATCTTACATCAGCCTGCCTGTGACAAGATGGCCGCCGGTGATGACGATAGAAACTCCGCCTTAAGACATCTAGCCTTTATATAGATATCTATGAGACACATGCCCGAAATCACAGGCAAATCGGCGCTCGTTCATGCGAGTGACAATCACGCGGTGTGAATGAGCAAAGACGCGATCTGAGAGAATCGCCAACGGCCGTGAGATATTTAGCATGCTAAATATCTGGACCTGTCGGCGATTCAAGATCCTGCTGTGTGAAAAGTGTTTTGACTGAAAACTACATCGGCGATTACCGACAGCCAATGAGAGGGCAAGATACAGAGCAGCAGGGAGGAGTTATAGATCACATATCAACAAGCATGGCATTGTTTCAGAAAGAGGCTTCTCGGTCTATTTGGACCCAAGAAATGGAAGAAAAATTAGTAGAAATTTGGCAGGAGCACCCGTGTCTGTTTGACGTTTCATCTGAGCTGTATCAAAACCGGGTCGGAAAAGAAAAACTCTCACGTGATAACTCCGGGCTTGCACGTGGAATGTCGCGTTGTTTCCTTGTCACATCTCGCGTGTGTTTGTTGTGAAACGTAGTTTGACAGAGTTGTCGGCGATTATTCCTTTTGTTCTGAATGAAACCTTCTGTCGCCGATCCGTCGTGCAGTGTGAACACAGCAGCGACTGAATGCTGGCCAAGATAGTCATGCAGTGTGAAAAGAACAGCGATTTGACTACTTTGAAAATCTGAACTCGGCATTAAAGTCCCCCTGTAGTCAATCATTTTATCCCTCAACACTCATCTTTGATCGCCAAAATGACATATTTCAACTTTTTTCCCTTGATAAATAAAACTGCGGTTCTATGAATATTAGAGCCCGACCGATAAAGTATTTTGAAGGCCGATACTGATACAAATATTTTTGGGTTTTAAAATCCGATATTCCGATATATCGGCCGATATTTTATTTATTTATTTATTTTAAACTGGACATGATAGTCACAAATTTTGTCATGCTTACTTGAGTTGAGAGAACTGATGGGGATGTTCTTTTAATTGTTATTCAAGCAATGTATGTATCGTGACCAACTCAACGTGTGTTGCCAACAGGGACGGTGTAGAGTGCCCTCTGGTGGACAAACTATACAATTCCAACACTCATGACATGGTTCAAGCGTGTTTCGTCCGTTTTTTTATTTTATTTTGGAAATATTAATTTATCGGCCATTATAACTGCCGACACCGATAGTTTGGAAAATGCCTAATATCGGCCGGTGATATCGGTCTGCCGATATATCGGTCTGGCTCTAATGAATATTCAAATGAGCCCCGCCTCCACTCACTCACGCCAGCTCAGAAATCCACTTGTTGACGATCACATGTTGATCTGATTGTTTACAAGGTAGTTTGTGATGTCCGATGTCTTTGGTTCACTGCAGTTTTAAGGAGAAAATACTCTGCAATGGTGTCGACTTATGAACTTACACATGGTCTTAAAGCATATTAAAAACACCACGTAGACATATAAACAACATTAAAAGCTTGATTTTCACCACAGGGGGAATTTAATGAATCGGTAGCGCCACAAATGATCAGGAATATCAATTCAGCATCATTGACGAAACAATGTCATATTTCAACCATGTTTTCTCCTGATAAATAACATCTCAAGAGACTAGTTTACATGTTACTGAACTGAACCTCAGCTGAACAATGACACTTTTTTAACCGCGTTTGCATCAGCGAATCATTATTTTCCGGTTCATCCCTGAAACAATCTGTATTGTATAAAGCGCTATATAGATAAATGTGACTAGTCTTTGCTATATAACTGTATTGTGCTAATATTTACAGCTTTCCCCCTGTTATAACACATTAAACATCAAAAAGGAAATATACAGTATAATTTGGTTGTACAAAGCCAAGGAAAACAGTAAATTTAGACATACACCTTTCGCCTCCATCTTGTTGCTTTCCTGATCATTTTACAGACACAAGAATCCTCTCTCGTAATTTGACAGAATGATGGGCGTCTTGATTGATGTCATTTATCTTTCATTTCCTGCGGTATTGATTTTGCCGTGGCGTGTCACTCTGTGTCATTTCCTTTTTATGAATCATGATTCATAAAGCTACAGGTAGCCATTATTGGTAATCATTACACACTTAGGTTGTCAAGGGAACTGAGTCCATTTGAATGGATACCTAGGGGAGGAGTAGTGGGGGAGAGAGAGAATAGTGGAGATGTAGAAATCATGACGGTGGAGAGAAGCGTGAAGGGGTTGGAGGAGACGGATGTGTGCTCTCCCGGTATATTAAGCTTTTGTGTCACAGGCAGGTAAATCCACACCTAACGCTTCCACGAACTCCCTGTAATTCTGAAAACACGTGCACGTGCCATGATTCACATTCATCAACGCCGACTAACAGGGAGTGTGCTTGAAGGGTAAGTTCCCCCAAAAATGAAAATGATGTCATTGATGACTCACCCTCGTGTCGTCCCGAGCTCGTAAGACCTCCGTTCATCTTCGGGACACAGTTTAAGATATTTTAGATTTAGTCCGAGAGCTTTCTGTCCCTCCATTGGAAATGTATGTACGGTGTACTGTCCTTGTCCAGAAAGGAAATAAAGACATCATCAAAGTAGTCCATGTGACATCAGTGGGTTAGTTAGAGTGTTTTGAAGCATCGAAAATACATTTTGATCCAAAAATAACAAAAACTCCGACTTTATTCAGCATTTTGTTGTCTTCCGGTTCTGTTGTGGATCCGCGTTCAGTGACGCCTTTCATGATATCTGTATATACATTCATGTTGATTCTGTTCTGATTTCCCTAATACACCTTTTCCACCAACAAGAACCAGGTGCTGGTTCAGAGCTAGAGCCTACACACTTAGAAGAAAAGGTTCTATATAGAACCTTAAAAGGTTCTATCAGCGCTCATATTTGGAACCCCTAAAAGGTTCTATACACTCTTAAAAAAAATGGTTCCTTTGGGTTCTATATAGAACCCTGGGGTTCCATACTTGGCCAATAGAACCTTTTACCAAAAAAATGGTTCTATATAGAACCCTGGGGTTCCATACTTGGCCAATAGAACCTTTTACCAAAAAAATGGTTCTATATAGAACCATTTTGGAGTTCCATATATGAAGCGGGAGATGGAACCATTTCTGGTTCAATAAATGTTGTGAGAATGTTGTGAGTGCCACATTTAGTGTTTACCCAGTAACATTTTTTGATTTGAAGAATCGTTTCAGTAATATTATGCTAAACTTTACATAATGCTTTGAAAATGTTTGCATGTAAAACCAAGATGCCTCGCTGTGCCTCCTGTGAACAGATTCGGACCTCCGCTTCTCTCGCTGCGATGGCGAGATTGTGCCGCAGTGCCGTCTGTCTGAGGGAAAGGCCTGTCTCTGATGGGCCCACGGAGAAATGAGCCGCTTTTAATGAAGTGGCATTATTAGCAAAGAGGGACAGATAGCTCTCCTCTGGGAGACACACGGCTAATGCTGCAACATACATGGAGCGAGAGAGACGGGAGAAGGGAGGATGAGGGAATGATGGAAACACCAGAGCCCCTTTTTGATAGAGAGACTTTGGGAGAAAATGAACGAGGGAGAAATTTTGAGGGCAGCACTTTCAAGGGAGATGCGATTTGTTTGAGAGACACTGAGCGTGTGTGTGTGTGTGTGTGTCATTTAGAATGGAGTGCTAAAAGCTGTGGTCTGAATTAGGCCAGTGTCCATTAATAATGAATATCCAAAATAGCACCATCACAAATCAAACTCCCCGGACACACACTGCAATTTAGGAGCACTGCCCACAGCTACATGCACTCTCACACACACACGTGCACAAACATCAGTGTGCTGAGATGTTCTTGTTCTAATGCAATATATGAATGCATGAACACACAACTTATCCCAGCTCACTACACACACACTCATACAACAGTACAATAGCCTCTAAACTACCAGTCTACCACAATGCCACTGATTGCTAATCAGTTCTTTGGCACACACACACACACACACGCGTTGTGTTTTCATGTTTTATGGGGAATTTCCATAGACGTAATGATTTTTATACTGTAAACGGCATATTCAATCCTTAAACCTACCCATCACACACACCAAAAAAAAAACGTTCTGCATTTTCACATTCTCAAAAAACATCCCTGATAATTCGTGATTTATGAGCTGTTGTCCTCACGAGACCGAAACATGTCCCCACAAGGACAAGGATTCCAGACATTTCCATCTTTGTGGAGATATTTTGTCCCATAACGTAGGCTTTACCTGGCCACACACACACACACATTGACTTTTATTGTTTTGATTCTGAGCGTATTATATTTTTAATCTCCTAGTTCTAATTCTAACCTTCACAATTGTTTATATACATGTATAATCACATATCATTATAATATTTCATTTTATATAATTATATTTATGTATTGTATATATTAGTTTTTTTTAAATATTAAAATATATCATTAACTTTGGCATGTTTATTTAAGCCATTTTCTTGGCTGCAACCTGTGATTTGCAAAATCTGGACCCACACACTCGCAAAACTCTCCAAGCGAGTGTGTCAGATCGCATCAGCTTATATTGTGGAAGATTCTTTATTGGGCCCAGAGATAATTACTGCCTTAATGATGATAATAATAAAGATGCATGCCTAGCAGAAGCTCTTGCAGTCTGAGTGTTTACACAACACCTCCCGGGTCAAAGTTTGGGGTTCAGACTCAGAGCTGCCGGAGCTGTAATGGAGACAGTGAGTCGAGGTCTGATGTGTGTGATCTGAACAGTGTCAAGAGGTCAGTTGGGTTAATCCAGACCCACTCACTCACTTCCAGCGCACTTTTTCTCTTTCTACTGTCTCCATCTGTTTTCTTTCATGTTTGCTCATGTTCTTCTAGTCTTGTAAAGTTGACCACATTTGCACACACCAACTACAGGTATAGTTATCGCATGATTTGATCTGATTTGATTCATACACACGACAGTACTGGTCAGTAAGGATTGTTTAAATGTTTTTGAAAGAAGTCTCATGCTCATTTATTTGATCAAAAATACAGTAAAACAGTATTTTGAAGTACTATTACAGTAAAAAATCTCACATTCGAATCTTTCAGCATCATTACTCCAGTCTTCAGTCACATGATCCTTCAGAAATCATTCTAATATGCTGATCTGCTGAAACATTTATTATTACCATCATCGTTTAGCATTAGATTTTTTTATGTAATTTTTTTTTTTAAACCACTTTCACTTTCGATGTTCAAACAGTTTAAAGCGTCCGTTCAGAATAAAAGCATTAGTTGTATGTACACTGTAAAAAAATATTGATGGTTTAACTTAAAAAAGTAAGTAACCTGGTTGCCTTAAAATTTTAAGTTCATTGAACTGGAAAAGGTGAGTTAATGCAATGAAGGAGATTAATTTAACCATCAGAAACTCAAAATTATATGTTATCTTAACTAAATAAATTATTTAAGTTGATTTGACAAAAGAAAAAATGTTGTGATTACTACACTGTAAAAAATATTGTTGGTTTAACTTAAAAAATTAAGTAACCTGGGTTGCCTTAAAATTTTAAAGGAACACTCCGACTTTTTGGGACTTTAGCCTATTCACCTTACCCCCCAGAGTTAGATAAGTCCATACATACCTTTTTCATCTCCGTACGTGCTATAAGTCTGTTTGACGCACCCACCGCTAGCGTAGCTTAGCACAAAGACTGGATGTGAATGGTTGCAGCTTTCATACTAATCCAAATGAGTGGCAAAATAACGCAAACGTTTTCCTATTTACATGTTGTGGTTTGTATAGTCACAGAATGTACAAATAACAAAGTCAAATGAGACACAGACATCTTTTAACCGTATAAAACCTGGGAACTATTATCTGAAGGCGAAGCACTGCTACTTTGGCAGAGTGATAACCGCATCACCTGAGACACGCCGTGGTGAGGAGCGGAGAGTTCGCTCAGTGTTTGGGTAAAAGAGTCAGCAATTTATAAATAGTAAAAGCGTAGTTTACAGTCATGGGTTTTCGCTCTATTGTAAATAGCTGCGACAGTAAACTGGGGAGGTAATTCCATGTTTCACAGAATTCCAACTAAAAACGCTGACTGGATGAAGAAATGGCTAACTTACTCTGGATATTGATCCAAACACAACTAAATAGATTATCAAGGGACATTATGTTTGCTCGGTACATTTCAATGAGGACGACTATTTTGAAAAAATGGAATTTGCCACACAGACCATAATGTGCTGAAGGATACGGCTATCCCATCTATAGCACAGACAGGACAAGTGTATCACCTGCAGCTGAGGTAAGTGTTTTTAGATGACCTACTGTAACAGTGCCATAAGCCAGATCTAATGTAACGTTAGTGACACTATTATATAATTAGGGTATGAATATGTTTTTATCTTGATGCGGTGCGGACGCGCTTGGAAAAAAACGAGCACGTTCAACGCGTTGAACTTGCACCCTGGGCGTGGCGCGCCTAGTAGCTGCTAGCCTAAATTTGAAATAACCATGGAAATAACGAACTTGAGCGTGCAAAAGGGTACGATAGGCTGTGAGTTCATTGTGCAAAAACAATTTGTGCTATTACTTTCCCCTTATTCTATCCTATAGTAATGCAATTATACTGTATATTATACTGTTGAATACATTTGGTTCAGCTAATAAATTGCATTTAAAATATATTGATTCCTGTAATAATAATTATTTATTCATGTTCTGTGATATTTATAAATCTGGGTGCGTTTTTGGTTGGAAATCAATGAAACATGGTACTGTATTACCTGGTCTCCCCTGTTTATTGTCACAGCTCATACAATAAAGCAAACACCCATGATAAACTATGCTTTTCTATCTAACGTTAGTAATTGCTGACTCTTTATTCCAACACTGAGCGAACTCTCTGCTCCTCGTCACGGTGCGTCTCAGGTGATGGTTATCACTCTGCCCAAGTAGCAGTGCTTCGCCTTCAGAAAATATAGTATTTATACGGTTAAAAGATGTCTGTCTCACATGGCCTTGATATTTGCACACTCTGTGACTATACAAACCACAACATGTAAATAGGAAAACGTTTGCGTTATTTTGCCACTCATTTGGATTAGTATGAAAGCTGCAACCATTCACATCCAGTCTTTGTGCTAAGCTAGGCTAGCGGTGGGTGCGTCAAACAGACTTATAGCACGCACGGAGATGAAAAAGGTATGCATGGACTTATCTAACTCTGGGGAATAAGGTGAATAGGCTAAAGTCCCAAAAAGTCGGAGTGTTCCTTTAAGTTGATTGAGTTAATACAATGAAGTAGATTAATTTAACCATCAGAAACTCAAAATAATAAGTTATCTCAACTAAATAAATTATTATAAAGTTGATTTGACAAAATAAAATATGTTGTGATAACAAATCTTGAAAATATTTTTTACAGTGTAGCCTATGTATTGTGATTCTGTGTAAATTGTGTCCTCCATTATAACTCAAAATAAAAGTTTTTATTGTATTTTCCATATTCAGGATCAGTGACCGCGGCTACATTGCTGATGTCAAACCCTTTAATACGAATGAGACAGCGATGGAGGTAAGATTTTTACAACAGTTTAAATGTCTATATGCCTACTTTTACACATTTAGCAAACGTTTTTTTCCCCCAAAGCGAGCTGTTCTTACTAAGAATGATAACTATAGAGGATGACGGACGATATAGCAGACGATATTGTCCTTTTTATTATAAATGCGCGTGGCAGTTTTGGTATATACCACTTTAAATGCTCGAGCTCTGAAAGCAGGATGGATTCTGATTGGCTGTCTGTTTTTATTGTTTATCAGCTGGGGGAAAAGTCATTCTGAAAAGGTTTTCAACAACACTTTGTGTAATTATCGTTATAGTTGTGGTGTGAAGTAATCCATTCTTTTATTTTTAGATCTATATCCTTATTATTATCGTTTTAGTTCTTGTCCTTGGTGTGAATGAGACTTAGCCTGTCATTCAAGGTATACACCATAGGGACTATGAGATTGCTATTGCTGGTCTTGAGCAAGGCTTTTCCTCATGTAAAGCTATACTGTATGACTTCGGAAGTCTTCGTTATAAGTTAAGTGGACTACTTTTAAATGGTGATTTTTGTCAATGTCCTATTCACTTCCATTAAACGGTAAAGAGCACATTTGGTGAACAGCATGTGTCCTTCATAAGAAAGCCATACAGGTTTAGAACAATATCAGGGTGAGTAAATGACAACAGATTTTAATTTTCAAATTATTCTTTTAATACCTAATGTGAACAAAGATGTTTAAAATGAGGAAGGAACTAGGAAAGCACAAGTCCCTTGGCCAAACAAAATCTAGCCACGCAACATTTATAATAATGTTTTCTTTTTCAATTAAAAACTGAACTGTTGTCCGCCGAGTTAATGAGAGGAAACATCCTTCATTGTTTGGCAGACATCAGATGAGGGTCCAAGCTGGATGTCCATTTCTTAAATTTCTTTCCCATAAATCCCTCTTTTGGTTGTCTTTTTTTATGCTAATAGCTGCTATATATAGTTGGTGGGCTAAACTCTCATTGTGACCAGCGAGCTGTGAAGTGTAACAGTATAACGGAGCAGATCTTGTATTGAGCCTCAGGCTACCTGTGTGCTTATGACAGGATTAAACTGGGCCAGAGCCAGCTGGAGCCAAAACACCGAACATGAACACACAAGCACACATTTCACTGATTAGTAATTGAGCTGAATGAGCCTATACTGTAGATTTAATAAACATGTAGGCTGTTTGTTCATTTATTTTGACCATTTTACTGCGTGTATGGGTATAGAAAGAGACTAGAGGAAATAAAAGGGAGCTAGGCTGGGAAATCTTCCAAGGCAGATGTAGACTTACTGAAGCTGTTAGGCTCAATGTCCCAGTGAATCAAAACAAAACCTTGATGGGACATTAAATGTCTTCGTTCTGATCTAAACATATAAATGTGCGTTTTCAGGGTAGGGTTAGCCTTGTAAAGTAGGACTGCCAAATTGAGTGTGATTTGATTACTGGTATACACACACTACCATTCATTTATTTTTGTATTCAACGTGGATGGATCAAATGTGGCAGTAAAAGGCGACTAAAATATTGATTTTGTTACAATAGATTTCTTTTTCAGATGCTCTTCATTTTATCAATGAATTCTGAAAAATGTATCATGGTTTTAGCAAAGATATCGATCAGCTAACTTTTGAGCAGCAAATCCTCATAAAAGTGGAAGTGGTTCAACGCTATTTAACAGGTGCTAAATGCTCATTAATACTTTTATTCATTAAGGACACATTAACGTGACATTTATAATGTTTCGAAAAGGTTTCTATTACAAAATGGTCTTCTTTCGAACCTTCTATTTATTAAAGAATCCTGAAAAAAATGTCATGGTTTCATAAAATATATTATTTCAACATTGATAATAATAATAAATGTTTCTTAAGCAGCAAATATTATTAATATTTCAGTATTTTGCAGTTTTGCTATATTTTTGATCCAGTAAATGCAGATGTTGAACGGTAGTACAGTGTGTATATATATATATATATATATATATATAATAAAATAAAACAAAAACCCAACATTTTTTGACCCAGCATTTTGGGTCAAAAATGTAATAATTTTTTTTAACCCAACTTCAACTTTCACTTTCAACTGCACTTAATTTTTTTTTACACAACATTTGGGTTTTTCCATATTTGACCCAAATTTGGGTTAAAACAACCCAACATTTTTGTATATATATATATATATATATATATATATATATATATATACTGTATATATATATTAGTGCTGTCAAAACGATTAATTGCATAAAACACACACATATATATTATGTTAACATATATTAGCGATTAATCACGATAAATAAATTTGATAGGACTTTATATACACACACAATAATTTAAGCTTGATTTAGTGTCTTAAAAATGCCAATTGGCACATTTTTTATATATATATATATATATATATATATATATATATATATGACTATTGACTATTTAGACTAATGACTATTTAATGATTTACTCATCTGAAACCGTAATGTCTTTTTTTCATTTGAGGGCTTATCTAGGCAAATATTGATATGCAATTAATTTAATCTCATAATGTAATAAGTATTTTTATGGCATATGTATTTATCATTTTTAATTGATGAACAGTCTTGGCTTACTTGGCTCGTAGGCAATGATATGGAAGTGCATGGGAGATCCTTACATGCTTGTGTGCGTCAGGGGAGAGAGTGACTGTATGGGATATATGAGTGGACGTTTGATGCCACTTGTGTTACAGCACTCAATCGTGTGTGTGTGTGTGTGTGTGATAACAGCATTGAGATCAGTCTGCTTCTCTTGACTCTGTGCTGCTGGGGCTCCTCACTGAGATTGGTGTGAATTATTCTAGTGCACCATTTCCATTTCCAATACAAGACCAGACACACACACACACGCGCACCCCAGGAGGCGGGACTGGAGGTTTAATTCCATGCTGTACGTTTAAGTGTGTGTGTGCGTATTGTTGAATATTTAATGAGACAAAACCATAGTATGAATATTTGATGATGACATGTGTCCCATATGGAGGGTTCAAAGACCACCACGCCCACAGCTCAAGACGTGTGTGTGTGTGTGTGAATGAGGGAGATCACAGAAGTCTGTGTTAGAGATTAACGTGTGTGTGTGTGTTTATGAGTGTGTGTGTGCACTGATGTGTTTAAAATCTCCTCCCAGCGTCTCATATCTGTCTATATCTTCTTCTTCCCCGCGTCCCTCGTTCTTATCAGTCCTTTTGTTTATCAGTCTCCTCTATCCGTCCGTCTCTGACAGACCTCTTTTCATTTGCACTCTCCTTCTGTCCATCACTTTTGTCCTCAACTGGACGGTTTTAAAGCTGTTTTGCCCATTAGTGTGTGCATCTGAGTGTCATTTAAACACACATCCACTGGAATTTATCAACTTAAGTGTTAATTAGCTGCTAAATACAACGACTCTCTCTCTCTTTAACATGTCAGTCAGTTTCTAGTCCTTCCTAATCTGACATGCTCTCTTGATTGTATATCAATCTGAGTGTGTGTTTCTCCCTGTGGACTTCAATGCAATTACTCACATCTGAAGCAGAACACACATGCACCTATAAACACACACACACACCACCCAGAGAGAAAGTATCAGCATCTGCTGTGTGTGTGTGTGTGTGTGTGAGAGACATTAATTAACCCCGCCCCTCTGTTTCTGATTTGTCCCTCTTGAACCCCCTGCTTTAATCCACACCTGAGCCACTTACACACAATCACAACACACATGTTTATTCCTTCCAAGAATTTGTGCTGGTAATGTAAATGTCAACTGTGTGTATGTGTGACTGGCAGCTACAACATGATCAGGATGAGCCCGAGGAAGCGCTCACTCATATGATGCAGAACTCTGTCGTCTTCCTCAGGGACGCACACTAAATGTACTGTACTTGTTCCAGCAGATTAAACAAGCTTAACTTAAAGGGACACTATGCAGTTATTTTAGCTTAATATAACAGCTTCAGAGTTATTAAAATGGTTATATGACTTCTTTCGGGTTGAATGGGGGGCGTCTCGACCCCCCCTGGTGCCTGTGAGCGGAAAAATCTCACTTGCAACTTTGGTGCGGCGAGCCGCCGGCCTTAGCATCAGGAAGTATCGCGTGATATCAGCTCTCGCGATGTAACATATTCCTTTACGCGGCAACACTGCACATATCCAGGAACAAGGTCGAGAGGGATGGAGTTTGTCACACTATCGTCATGGCGGAGCCGGCATATAAGACACAGAAAGCTAGGAAAGCATTGTCGGAGGAACAGAGAAAGAGGAAACGGCAGACTGACCGAGTGAGAAGTCAGAACGAGCATAGGCGCGGGTGTGATACAGGGGTTGGACAATGAAACTGAAACACTGGACAATGTTGGAGGTTTCACATCTATATGCCTGGCGGCCAATCTTCAGAGTGAAGCACGGGTGGATCAGTGATGGTTTGGGCTCCAATATCATGACAATCCTGATTGTATTTGATGGACACGACACTGCCGAGGACTACCAAACCCTTCTGGAGGATCATGAGCACCTGATGCTCAAACCGTGTATCAACACACACAGCAAGACTTGTGACAGAAGGGTTTGATGAAGATGAAAGTGACGTTGAACATCTCCCATGGTCTGCACAGTCACCAGATCTGAATATTATTGAGGTGTTTTGGAGGAGCGAGTCCACCAGCATCATATAGTGACCTGGACACTGTTCTGGAAGAGGAACGGCTCATAATCCCTCTGGTCACTGTGAAGGACTTCTATCTGTCAATTGGTGCTGTATTTGGATGCAAAATGAGGCCCTCACCATTCTAACAAATTATTGTGTTGTAAAACCAGGTGTTTCAGTTTCATTGTCCAACCCCTGTATGTCCCCATTGAAACATCTCGCAGCACGGATGTACCAATACAAACAAATAAAACATCTCCAGGTAACTCTAGTAGAGCATTCATTTCGTCTGTCTATCCATCCATCCATCCATCAATCCATCTGTATCTCTGTGTATCTGTCTGTCCATCTGTCCATCATCCATCCATCATCCATCTATCTTTGTCTGTCTGTCTGTCCATCATCCATCCATCCATCATCTATCTATCTCTGTCTGTCTGTCTGTCTGTCCGTCTGTCCACCATCCATCCATCCATCCATCCATCCCTCCATCTATCTCTGTCCATCTTTCCATCTGTCCATCATCCATCCATCCATCTATCTCTGTCTGTCCGTCCGTCCGTCCATCCATCCATCCATCCATCCATCCATCCATCCATCCATCCATCCATCTATCTCTGTCTGTCCATCTGTCCATCATCCATCTATCTCTGTCTGTCCATCCATCTGTCCATCATCCATCCATCCACCTCTGTCTGTCTGTCCGTCCATCCATCCTTCATCTATCTTTCTTTGTCTGTCCACCATCCATCCATCCATCCATCCATCCATCCATCCATCTATCTATCTCTGTCCATCTGTCCATCATCCATCCATCCATCTATCTCTGTCCATCTGTCCATCATCCATCCATCCATCCATCCATCCATCCATCCATCTATATCTGTCTGTCTGTCTGTCTGTCCATCCATCCATCAATCCATCAATCCATCTATCTCTGTGTATCTGTCTGTCCATCTGTCCATCTATCCATCATCCATCTATCTTTGTCTGTCTGTCTGTCCATCATCCATCCATCCATCCATCCATCCATCATCTATCTATCTCTGTCTGTCTGTCTGTCTGTCTGTCCGTCTGTCCACCATCCATCCATCCATCCATCCCTCCATCTATCTCTGTCCATCTTTCCATCTGTCCATCATCCATCCATCCATCTATCTCTGTCTGTCCGTCCGTCCGTCCATCCATCCATCCATCCATCCATCCATCCATCCATCCATCTATCTCTGTCTGTCCATCTGTCCATCATCCATCTATCTCTGTCTGTCCATCCATCTATCTCTGTCTGTCTTTCCATCTGTCCATCATCCATCCATCCACCTCTGTCTGTCTGTCCGTCCATCCATCCTTCATCTATCTTTCTTTGTCTGTCCACCATCCATCCATCCATCCATCCATCCATCCATCCATCCATCCATCCATCTATCTCTGTCCATCTGTCCATCTGTCCATCATCCATCCATCCATCCATCTATCTATCTCTGTCCATCTGTCCATCATCCATCCATCCATCCATCCATCCATCCATCCATCCATCTATATCTGTCTGTCTGTCTGTCCATCCATCCATCAATCCATCAATCCATCAATCCATCTATCTCTGTGTATCTGTCTGTCCATCTATCCATCATCCATCTATCTTTGTCTGTCTGTCTGTCCATCATCCATCCATCCATCCATCCATCCATCATCTATCTATCTCTGTCTGTCTGTCTGTCTGTCTGTCTGTCTGTCCACCATCCATCCATCCATCCATCCCTCCATCTATCTCTGTCAATCTTTCCATCTGTCCATCATCCATCCATCCATCTCTCTCTGTCTGTCCATCCATCCATCCATCCATCCATCCATCTATCTCTGTCTGTCCATCCATCTGTCCATCATCAGTCCATCCATCTACCTCTGTCTGTCTGTCCGTCCATCCATCCTTCATCTATCTTTCTTTGTCTGTCCACCATCCATCCATCCATCCATCCATCTATCTATCTATCTATCTATCTATCTATCTATCTATCTATCTATCTATCTATCTATCTATCTATCTATCTATCTATCTATCTATCTATCTATCTATCTCTGTCCGTCTGTCCATCTGTCCATCATCCATCCATCCATCCATCTCTGTCTGTCTATCTATCTGTCTATCCTCCTGACATCCTATTTGTAGTTTGCCAAGCTAAAAATAAGTAGCACATACAAATAATGGGTAAAATAGTCAATTTTGGTTAGATTGGAGTACTCTTAGTTTTGAAGCGCAAGTATACTGTAATTATAATCAACCTTTCTCTGAACTCGTTTGCCATTTTTCATTTGTCTTAGTGGATTCTAAGATGGCCTTCTCTGCAATGGATGTCATGTTGACATGTCTTAGAAGGCATTGCGTGTGAGCATTCCCATGATGCTCTGAAATGTTGTTGAGGTACTCGGCTCGCTGGCTTCAGGATCGGAGCTCGAGTGTGCCAACTTTCGTCTCGGCCTCACCCCAATCTCTATCCCGCTCCCTCTGACTCTAACTGTTGCCATCTCGGCCCTATGTTCTGTTCCGTTTCTGCTTCGGTTCGTCCAAGCCCACGTATCCATCCAAAAATCCCAAATACCATTTGTGTGTGTGACTGCAATTACAATACCAGAGTTTTGGAGAGCAACCAATAAAACCAATGAGAGAGAGGGAGTCCTTTGTGACTTCTCAGATTTTTTTTTATTGCTCCTTTTATGAGATTTTTCTTGCTAATGGCACGTCGAGCCTCCCGTTCGGTGTGTGTGTGTGTGCAATCCTGGCAGCATCGAGCATTAAAATACAGCATGCGAGACGTGGAAAAATGGCTGAATCCCACCGGTACTTTACAGCGAGGAGGAGGTCATCTCGTTTCTGAGTCATATTCAGATGTCGGGCAGTTCTGGGGAACTTGAAGAAGTCGAATGACCTTGGACAGTTAGACCAGCTCATGGATGGGAAGATGGAAAGAGTGAATGAGATGTGTGTGTGTCGACATCAAACCTCTCTTTTTTTCTCCCCTCAGCTTTGACTGACAGTTCAAGGAAATAGTCACACCTATGATTATTAAGCGTGCACTTCCCGGGCCCTGCAGGCCATTAACTAGCAATTCAAATGTTTGCAAATAATGTGTGTGTGTGTGTTTGCCCCCCTCGCATGCAGATTAGCTTACGTGCACATGTTTTAATTATGCTCATTTCCTGATTTTGCACAGTTGCTTTTGTGTGATTCGATTCTGTTGCTCAGTGCTTAATATATGAACAGAGCAAATGTCTTCTGACATCTTATACAAACAAAAGCGCCGTGTGTGTGTGTGTGTGTGTGCTTGTTTTATTTAAAAGATTTATTTTCTTTTTTTATAAGCATTAAACCGGTTTTTGACAGATGACATCTTAATCCTTCGGTTGCAGGTGTTCGGCGAGTGTGTGTGTGTGTGTGTGTGTTTCAGGGTCATACCTTGCCTCTGGCTCTTGGAACGGTAGTCTGAACAGGGCTGAACGGATAGTGGGAGGAGCGCAGGAAGAGATTCACACCTCAGGAATGTCTTTACTACCGTTTGCCACTGGGAATATCCTCTGCACTCTGTTTTCCTCTCGTCCTCGTTCCTCTCCCTCGCTCCTGCGCTCTTTCAGACAGTGAGGAACAGATGGGGCTAGACGGGGTGTGAAGGCACACCTGGTTTTCATCCATCGAGAGAGTGAGAGACAACATGAGCAAAAAGCGAACAGACATGAAAAGACGGAGAGGGTAAAAAAAAGTGGATGTGTTTCGTGATCTCTGTCGATTATAGTTTACTTGAGTTGGGATCTGAGCAGACTTAAACGTTTAGGAAGTTTACAAGGGCATTTTGGGCCACCGAAAATATTTATATACTTATAGGAAAAGCTGCATAGATCCGTCCTCTGCTGTCTGTGGTATCCCACAATCCTCTCTGAGTACGGGAAAAAAGGTTGTTGAGTAGTTGATAATGTGTGAACATTGGCTTGGTTATCTTTAAAGGTGCTCGATGTATTTTGTAGCGGCCTCTATATGACAATTCATCATGACGTCACAACAGTAATAGACGCTCTTCCGGGTGGCAAAAGCCGAATTATTCCTATGGCGGCATTAGTAAATTTAAAAATGAGACCCACCGTCAAATGTAAAAATGTAATAGATTTTTTTTTTAAATTAAATATAATGCGTTTTTTATCATAATAACAACTGTTTTTAATGATATAAGTAAAAAATGAAATAAATATGTAATATAGTAGGCCTACACATAATTAGTAATTACTCTCTTTGCCAAAATAACGTGCTATGTAGCCTATCATGGTCATTAAATGGCTTTCCTGAGGTAAATGTTATGTGTCAATTGTTCTCCAGCTGTTATATTAAACTGTTTGCGTGGTTGAATAACACTGATTGGTCAATATTTTATATGAGGAATATACATTTCGGATGTCACATCCGACCCGGAGACCTCATAGAAATAGGAATACTGGCCTTCAGAGGTAATAGCAAAACCTGACAAGTGTATCATTGTAATGTGTGATTACAACCCCTTCACAGGCAATAAAAAAGCATTCATTTTAGAAGGAACGTCACATATAGCACCTTTAAAGGGCCCCTATTATACTTTTTCGAATATTACCTTTCATGCAGTGTGTAATACAATCCACTTTGATCCACTTTAAAAGGAGGACTCACACTGGAAACGATACGGGAAACCCATTTCTGTTCGTAAGCAATCGACCAATCACAACAGACTGAGACCAATCAGAGTAGGCGGGAGAACCTTTAGAATAGCATAACGGCACTTGCATGTAAAAGAAATTTCAAGAAAGTGTTGAAGTCTTCCAAACGACATGGTGTGCCGGTTTAAAACCGGTTTTCTTCGGCACCTTCTTACTAATACCCTTTCAGCTTTCGGTTTAGGACACAGTCAATGTGTTGAACATGTAATCCCTACATTTGGTTGCTATAGTAGTCTCCCAGCAGGTTTTGTGATAAGGGGAGATATTGACTGAACCTCGAGCAGAAAAAGCATGTTGTATTATGTCTTAACCTTTAGATTATTTGTGTTGGTTGCTTAAAGTAGGCTCGTATCCTGCTGTTTTAGCTGTCGGTAAGAATTTGTCCAGGGGAAATGTTGAGGTCAGTCCTGTAGAGATGGACGACCTGCTGTAATGTGAGATCATTGCTTGAGTTCGCTGATGAAATCGCAGCTTATATCAAATACATTTATATAAAATTTTTTTTTAACGGTCCTATATCAGAGTATCAGTTGATATGGATTATATAACTTTAAATGTGCCTCTATTTTTATCATTTGTTTACCTTTGCCATCATCTAACGCTCACTGAAAGTTAGTTATTAAAAACATAATTTAGTATCGCTGTTTAATGTAATCTTTAGCAAAGCTCAAAATAATAATAATGTTGTGATGACAAAATTGACAAAAAGATTGATTTTAGTTTAATTTTAACATGCAAATAAAATTGGCTTGATTTTTCCCTATTATTAAAAATGAATTATTGAATTATTATTTTCAAAATTAACTATTATTATTATTGAAAATATACAGAATAATATTTTGTGTTAATATATTACAATATATTGAATAATAAATTAGGAATTGCTGCTTTTCATATATTGAAAAATATGACAATATATTTACTAGGGCTGTCAAACGATTAATCGCGATTAATCGCATCCAAAATAAAAGTTTGTGTTTACATAATATATGTGGGTGCACTGTGTATAATTATTTTGTATATATACAAATACACACTCATGCATGTATATTTAAGAAAAAATATTATTTATATATAAAATATTTATATTTATATATAATATAAATTATATATAAATCTATATACAGTATATACATGAAAATATTCCTGAAATATATACAAGCATGTGTGTGTGTATTTATATATATAAAATAAGTATACACAGTGCACCCACATATATTATGTAAACACAGACTTTTATTTTGGATGCAATTAATCGCGATTAATCGTTTGACAGCCCTAATATTTACTGATATATCATAATGTTTTTAGTTTTTTATCAGTAATACACTTTATAATATACACTCACCGGCCACTTTATTAGGTACCCCATGCTAGTAACGGGTTGGACCCCCTTTTGCCTTCAGAACTGCCTCAATTCTTCGTGGCATAGATTCAACAAGGTGCTGGAAGCATTCCTCAGGGAGTTTGGTCCATATTGACATGATGGCATCACACAGTTGCCGCAGATTTGTCTGCTGCACATCCATGATGCGAACCACACACACAAAGATGCTCTATTGGATTGAGATCTGGTGAATGTGGAGGCCATTTGAGTACAGCGAACTCATTGTCATGTTCAAGAAACCAGTCTGAGATGATTCCAGCTTTATGACATGGCGCATTATCCTGCTGAAAGTAGCCATCAGAAGTTGGGTACATTGTGGTCATAAAGGGATGGACATGGTCAGCAACAATACTCAGGTAGGCTGTGGCGTTGCAACGATGCTCAATTGGTACCAATGGGCCCAAAGAGTGCCAAGAAAATATTCCCCACACCATGACACCACCACCACCAGCCTGAACCGTTGATACAAGGCAGGATGGATCCATGCTTTCATGTTGTAGACGCCAAATTCTGACCCTACCATCCGAATGTCGCAGCAGAAATCGAGACTCATCAGACCAGGCAACGTTTTTCCAATCTTCTATTGTTCAATTTCGATGAGCTTGTGCAAATTGTATTTTGTATTTGTAATTGAGGTTCTTAGCTGAAAGGAGTGGCACCCGGTGTGGTCTTCTGCTGCTGTAGCCCATCTGCCTCAAAGTTCGACGTACTGTGCGTTCAGAGATGCTCTTCTGCCCACCTTGGTTGTAACGGGGTGGTTATTTGAGTCACTGTTGCCCTTCTATCAGCTCGAACCAGTCTGGCCATTCTCCTCTGACCTCTGGCATCAACAAGGCATTTCCGCCCACAGAACTGCCGCTCACTGGATGTTTTTTCTTTTTCGGACCATTCTCTGTAAACCCTAGAGATGGTTGTGCGTGAAAATCCCAGTAGATTAGCAGTTTCTGAAATACTCAGACCAGCCCTTCTGGCACCAACAATCATGCCACGTTCAAAGTCACTCAAATCACCTTTCTTCCCCATACTGATGCTCGGTTTGAACTGCAGGAGATTGTCTTGACCATGTCTACATGCCTAAATGCACTGAGTTGCCGCCATGTGATTGGCTGCTTAGAAATTAAGTGTTAACGAGCAGTTGGACAGGTGTACCTAATAAAGTGGCCGGTGAGTGTATATACAGTATGCATGTATGTATATATAGATGAATCTGTGATCAGATAGGCACTATATGTGTAATATATTGCAGATATATACTCATGCAGCATAAACACACATTTATAGAAAATATATAGTATATATAAGTAATCTATTTATTATATTTTTAATTATCTACATTATAAATGTTTCATATTTTCAAGCTAGCTAACAAGAGCACTAAAATATTAAGTCAAGACATTATCACAGTGATGTGGAGTGCACAACCATTACTATTTAATTCTAGTTATTATAGTCTTAATGGTGTTTAGTCAATGGTCAGCCGGACAATGGTGACCCCAAAAACTCTTCCAAAATAATAGAGCATTAACAGATCCTCCCCTATATTAATATTGAGCAAAACACACATCATTTTAACACGTTCTCTCCTTTAACAGTCAGAAGCAAAGCATGCTGGGAAATCTAAATCTGTGTGTGCATATATATGTGTGTGAACATGCATTCTTTTGTCTTTTACATAAAACTTTGTCAATATTACATGCAATGCTATTTTTGTATTAATATATAGCCATACATGGTCAATGGATATATTGCAGTATATTGAAAAATATAAGCATTTTTTTTTTTGCATTATATTTTACAGTATATTCCCATATATTTTCGTTCCGAATGGGAGCGCACAGACTCTTAATGGCTCCAAATATTGTCAGCTTGAATTATGTTTCCGTCTTTTGCATCTTAAATACACCATCTAATGTTTATAATATGCACAACATAGTGGAATATACACCTTATTTATTTATTTTAGAATATTGTTTGTTTCAAAATGTGCCTCATATTATATCAGGCAACTTTATTTTTTCACAGCCTAGATAAGATGAATAAGGCCAATAAATAAATGCTGAATGTGTATTCATGTCTGGTCTTGAACACTGTGTACGCTTCGCAGTGGAGCGTTTCTGCATGTGCATCTGCTCATATCTCGTGATGAAGACTTAAGATTCATCTTCTGCTGTCTGTAATTTCTGAACATGTCATATTATGCATGAGTGAAGACTGCACAAATACACATGCCCCATGTGTGTGTGAATATTAATGTGGGCAAGGCATATGCATATGTATTCCGTGTCTGTGTGTGTATCTGAATCAGCTAATGTGTGTTTATGTAATTAGTTGTGTGATAAACTACTCCTGTGTGTGGATTTATGCTTGTGGATATAACTTCAGCGGTGCAGTAGTTGAAGTGTGTTGCAGTGTGAAGGCCAGGTCTTTAACTGTGTCCTCTTGGTGGGTCCGTGAACCGGCGCGGGATCCACAATGAAGCCGATGCTTGAATTGTGAAAGAGCAGGAAATAGTCGTTTCAGGGTCAGGCAGTTTGTGTTTAGAGATGTTGAATAGAAACACTTAAAGAAGAAAGACTTGTATTTAATGTGTTGTGGTTACCTTTCTCTCTGTGTATCTCCCTTTCCACATTTATAGATGAATGATCTGAATATGTTTTGGTTTAGATGCTTTTTTTCTCCTTGTATCAACCTGTCATTGAGGAAAAGACTCAATTTTGAATTGTTTCTATGGACCTTATGTAGCCCCGCCCCTTTTCAGCGCTGCGCTCGTTGTCTTTTGACTTTTCACAGCGATCTTGCATAGTTATGAATGAACTGCTCGTAAAAAAAATCCCGTTCGACATCTGCTTTATAATGCTTATGATAAACATTACAATGCTCATGATAACTTTTGTTAACTCTACAATAAGTAAATCCACTTCACCAGCTAATTACTCATCGACAGCGATGCCGTAGAAATATACAGAGCGACCGCAAAAAACGGAAGTTCAAAGACAATATTCTAAAGATGACGGCGCCCACGTTTCTCTGGTGCGTAAGGTCTATATTTGTACCTTTTGTTATTTTGGTGGTTACTATAGCAACAAGCACAATTTAAGGTAGTTAAACTAGTAGTTAAAAATAGTTGTAAGCAACAGTAGGAAGCTACAGTGCAATCAAAGTTTCTCAACACTATTAGCAAACAGATTACACTGAACATTTTCAGGTCAGTGTCTATATACTGTATATCTGTATGTATATATATATATATAGTATATAGTATGTATATATATATATATATATATATATATAGTGCTGTCAAATGATTAAAATATTTAATCGCGATTAATCGCATTAATGTCATAGTTAACTCGCGATTAATCGCACATTTTTATCTATTCTAAATGATTTCTTTTTGTTACATTATTTTTTTCCTCATTTTAATGCTCTTGTCAACATGGAAAAGTGGATCGGCTTGTTTAGTGCAAATGTTTTTTTTATTTTTATTATTATTATTGAAAATAACATTGGAATAGTGTTCAATTTCACACTAACATATATAAATAATCTCTCACACAACGTAACACTGTCTATCAATAAAAGGGTGAAAGAAATACTGACGAGGTCCTGATATTGACGAGGGGGTGGAGAATTCGCATCATCTCTGTGTGTGTGTGTGTGTGTGTTTGCTTGGCCATTATCAAGTGGTGTTTCAGACTGGACGTGCTGCGATGATGATCGCTCAGTTCATAACGACAAAACACACAGATCACCTGGTCTTGTTAATGGGACAATTTGGCAACTTTTTAAAAGAAAACTTTCCATTCAGAATCGTCTAAGGGCATTCATTTCGGCGTCTCGCGCTCCTCATCCACTCAAAACGTAACGTTATTTGGCCGGCTCGCAAGCCGAAACGAGTGTGTGCGGCACAAAACGTCCTCGCGCTGCGCTCTGAACCCATTCATTTCAATGGCTTGCGCTGCGCGAGGACGTTTTGTTGCTTCTTCGACCAAAGCGCAAGCGGATCTAGCTAGAACGGAAACAAAACAACAGGCACGCCGCAAACACACGTTTCGGCTTGCGAGCCGACTTTGACGAGCGTGAGACGCCGAAATGGATCAGGACGCATGCCGCGTCCTGTTGCAAAAGCATGTGAAAAAACTACAAAGTTTGCTAGGACAAAAAGACTGTTAATCGCGCGATAAAAAAATTAACGCCGTTAAAATGGGTTTGCGTTAACGCCGTTAATAACGCGTTAAACTGACAGCCCATATATATATATATTGGCCAAATAACGCGTTATTCAGCTATTTAGCTGGGGACCAAGGTGTATTTGGGGTCCTTGAGATGTTCTGACATGCCCTGACATCTGTGCTTTTGTCAACATATTAATGGCACAGGTGAAATTACACTATATTCAGCACAAACAGGGCAACCATAATATGTGAGCAACATGTATTTACATGTTTGTATTTTGGAGAGAATATTGTTTATGCGTGGTTATTGAAAAAACTAAAAATGAAAGTTTCTGAAATAAGGCCACAAAACACATACGAAATATGCGTCCGCATTACTTTTGACCAATGGGTGTTGTGGCCTAGAGTTTTTTCTTCACAATGATTTGAAAATCGTCCTCCTAATCTTTCACATAAAACTGTGAATTGGGTTATATTGTGAAAAACATTTTTTGTTTGCCAATATGCGAATGGGTGTGAACAGGCCAGCCCTCACCTGAGAGAGACCCGCATAATAATGAGCTTTTCATTCAGGTGAGCCAGACAAGAAAAAATTTAAAGGACAACATACATACATATTTACACACACACACACACACACACACACACACACTCATATACATATATATAAGTCAAAAACCCATGTTTAGTCATACCTGGAAACAAATCCTGGTCAAATAGGTTATATGGGCCATTGAGTAGAATTGGTTCAAAGTTAGAGTTGGAAACCATCTTTTTCCATATAAAGTATTATTTTTAAAGTAGGCAATTTACATTTTATAATACACATTTCAAAGTTAAGGATTCATTATTTTGATATGTGCATTGGATAACAGTTGATTAGTTTATTTTTGACAAAACATACTAGGCTATATATTTAACATATGAGCAGAAACTGTCTAACTAAAGCTTATTTGATGTCTATTTTTTAGTAAAAAGTATATAATGTATTTCTATTTGGGTGAACCGTCCCTTTAAGGTACTAGCTTTTATACTTTTAATTTGTTACCCCCCAACACTGTTGTGTTTGTTAGCTAATACTATTCCTGTCTTTTACATTTTCTACTTTGAAAATCACAACCTAATTTCGAGTTGGATTTAATCTTTTGTGCCTCCCAGATATTTATCGTTGCGTTTTTGGAAGGAAAATTAGTGGTAAATGGGGAGAGAGAGAGTGTGTGTGAACACTAAATAGAGATGTGGGATGATGTGATGCACATGGAAAAGAAATGGGTGAATGTAAAAAAAAAAAAAAAAAAGGTTCACCGAAAGAGAGAATGGAGGGGGAGAATAGGTGAGAGGAGAGGTAAAATAGTGTAAGTGCAGGTTCGTTATCTCTATTAGCACCTGCAGGGTAACGAGGCTGTCTCTTCGTTACCATGGCAATGGCTTGTCAAACAACACACACACACACTGAAACCCCAAGCCCTACCTCCTCACTCCCCCATAAACCCTCCCTGTCCCTCAGGTAATGAAAACACAAAAACACACATCATTTTCAGCATGTGTGTGTCTGTGCTTCTTCTACCTTTTGTGTGCAAGTGCCATAAATGAGTCTGTCTGGTTTGATCAATAGACAGCGGTCGCGTTGCGTGTGTGTGTGTGTGTTATCCCTCATTTTACCCACCTCCATTTTCTAGGCCATCCTTAAAATCGCACGGGCGCGAAACCCCGAACACTCGAACCCGTTCGATGGGATCCAGCGGGACTGAGGATTGTGTGTGCGTGTGTAAGGGAGACAGACAGTGTGTGTTTTATCTCTTGTAGTTAATGACTGCAGCACAGCTCTACAGATATTGCTTGTGTTGAGTGATCTGTGATTGTCTCCGACCGCTGGCCATTTATCAGAGCTATATGAGAGAGGAATAGACTGTGGAGAAGACTCCAGATAAGTGATGGCAGAGGTAGGGATGAGGGTAAAAAGAAGTGTAAGTTCATTTCGTCACTGTCCTCTCTGTGCGAGAGTGTGTCAGTGGCTCTATATGCACAAATACGCAGTGTGTGTGTGAGACATTATAGTGAGATTCGGGTCCCTTACAGATGGACCGATACACAGACACACAGCAGGCATGCTTAATAATTAACAAGGCAAATCTATTATATGAATATTTAATGAGGATGGTTCATGCGCTGTCCTGATACAGGAGAGTGTTGCTGTGGGAATGTCCGTGTGTGGGATTGTATGTATGATTTACACATTGTGTGTGTGTGTGTTTCTGCTGTTGTGTTACGCTACTTACTCTGGCAAATATGGTGTCGATCACAGATGCGAATTGCAATGTAGATAACTCGTTCACCAGTGTTTTATTTTATTCTTTTTTTAATTTAAAGGAGTAGTTCACTTTAAAAAAAAACAAACAAAAAAACTTTTGCTGATAATTTACTCACCCCCATGTCATCCAAGATGTCCACGTCTTTCTTTCTTCAGTCGAAAAGGATTTTCTCCATATAATGGACTTCAATGGGAACCAAACGGTTCAAGGTCCAAATGAGAGTTTCAGTGCAGCTTCAAAGGGCTTTAAACGACACCAGACGATGAAATAAGGGTCTTATCAAGTGAAACGAGCGGTCATTTAAAAAATAAAGTCATGAGTCATTTGAGTCCTGACTCGAAAAAAGATTTGTTCATTTTGATGAATGAGTTCGAACAGGAGAGTCACGAACGCTCAACACAGAACAGAGCATTTGAGCTTATAAAACTTAAACTTTTTTATTTATTTTTGAAATGAGCGATCGTTTCGCTAGATAAGACCCTTATTCATCGTCTGGTGTCGTTTAAAGCCCTTCGAAGCTGCACTGAAACTCTATTTTGGACCTTGAACCGTTTGGACCCCATTAAAGTCCATTATACTGTATGGAATGTTTTCATAAAAAAAACTTAATTTCTTTTCGACTGAAGAAAGAAAGACATGGATATCTTTTTAAAGTCAACTCCATTAATTTAAAAATATTTTTTGTTGAATTGTAATTTATTTAACACCCTTAAAATGCGAAAGTTAGTAAATGTACTTATGATACTGAATTGTTTATTTTATTTACATTTTTTTAGTGTGTTACTTCAAGTCACAATGTAACTGTAGTAGCGGCAGATCCATATTAAATATAAAAATATAAATATTCCATATAAACATTTTTGGGTGGGGACTGGGATGGGTTCTGAATGCAGTCTATTGTAATATATATATATATATATATATATATATATATATATATATATTACGATTAAAAAGACTAGATGATTGGAAAAGTCTGGCATACGTCACTAGAGACGAGGTGAAAAAACAAATCTTCCACAGTTAGACCAATAACTTTAATTGAACTAAACTAAACTAAAATTGAGTATGTGAATTTACATTTCATGCTGACTTGAAAAATGAAGTCCATTAATTACATGCATTTGGTACATTTCTTATTTTATTTAGTTGATTAGTTTACATTTAAAACTATCAAATAAATCACATTAATGACATATATAGCTTTAATGCTCATAGATTAGTGAGTTAGTTAGTAGGTTAGTTTAGCTTGTGTATATTCTTTTGCTAATGCTTTGGGAATGTAAAGCTTTTTTTAACCTTGCCAATGAAACCGCTTGAATCTGAGAGAGCGAGAAAGAGAGGGAGCAACGAACTCAACGAGCAAATCAGAGAGACAGCAAACATGTGAGAATAGAGGAGAAACCGTGTGTGTGTGTTTGTGTAGTGATGTTCTCATTCCCATGCCACTTTCTCTGTTCCAATATCTGTGAGAATTAGAAACTCACACAACTCTCTCTCTCACTGACAGCTCAATGTCAACAGTGACCTGGAGCGAGGGAGGAGAAGGAGAGGTGGAGAAGAAGAAGAAGAAGAGGGGTAGCTAGGGAACCGAATGAGTGAAGGAGAAAGGTGAGCAGCCAGTAATAACACTGCTGTGTTACTTCTGAGCAGTAAAGGATTGTATTTATCAAAGCTGAGCTCCAAGAGGGGGAATATGAAAGATGAAGGAGCACAGAGTCAGAACAAGGGAAGTGACTTAATGATTGTATTCTGGGAAGTCAGAGATGTATGGCATGTATTTCACACCGAACGCATGTTTACATTGCCATTTTTGGGCCAGATTTATGACCTCGCACAGTTTATAGCAAACAAACACGCTCGGGTGAAAAATGGATTCATGAATTATTCATCAAGGAAAGACAATTTACGATTTTGAGGTATGTATCCGACAACTTTCCATACTTTCTGCCGTCTAGTCACATGTCCGTGTTTAACGTGTGTTTTCTGTGCCTGTGTCTCTCTCGCCACTCCATACATGCGCTTACGTGACATGAAAATGAACATCTTTATCCCAAAACACAATGATTTCAGCCTGATCACGTGACACCTGCCACAACCAATCAGCATCCCTCTGCAAACAACTGCCCTCTTGAAGTGCGCTGGGTGTCGTAGACGGTGTTTGATTTGAATTTGAATTTAAAATATCGGCCTCATTACGATTTTCATTATCTAATCAATTATTCATGAGTTAGGCAAACGGAATGGCTTAGATGCTCAGCGAGCACTCGACGAGGGCGATTGGCCTTGAACTTGATTTTCGCTTGATTTCGCATTTTGCGTCGTTCTCTCCCTCTCGCTCTGTTTTTTTTTTCTTTTTTTTGCTCTGTTTTCACTGTCTCTCTTTCGAAATTCTCTTTCCACAAAACAAAAAGTGCATGAGATTCCCAGGGGTGCGCTTTCCCCAGCTTTCAAAAACTTATTCTGTGCCACGTTCAGTCAAGAAAAAACAAGTGAAACGGGGAAAGAGAGAGAGGTAGAGAAAGATGGGAGAAGGAAATCGGGATATGTGAAACACAGAGCAATGGATGACAGCAAAACAGAAGGGAAGATGGAGGGTTGGCAGATGGAGGGATATGAGAGCTTTGGGACTCTGAGAGAGAGAGAGAGTGAGAGAGAGAGACCAGAAGTATCATGCATTCAAACTGAGGGGGCACAGGCAAAGTGGATTATAAATGCAATTTGAATTTATACATACACTGATAATTTAGCTGCCCAATTATTGTGGGTAAAATGTGTTTATCTAGTGCACTGTGGCAGAAATGTCTACATTTGCAGATTTGCTGAAAGTTGGCTTGAAAAACTATTATATATAAGATTGGGATTTGAACCCTAGTTTCCTTGATTACTAAGTGAAAACTGCACCACTTGACGAACATGTCTTATACATATATGATGGATTTCTAAGATCTTAAAAACTTCCTTTTTAGCTTGTATGGACTGTATATATATGCTAAAAGCCAATGTATTTAATACCATTCAAATGTTTGGGGTCAGTGAGATTATTTTTGGAAGAAATCTTATATACAGTAGGACTCGATAAATGGGTCACACAGTGACAAAGACTTTTACATTGTAACACGAATCCTGAATTATGGTTTTCACAAAAACATTAAGCAGCTGTTTTCAACTGTGATAATAATAATCAGAAATGTTTCTTGAGCAGCAAATCAGCATATTAGAGCGATTTCTGAAGGATCATGTGACTGAAGACTGACGTAATCACAGGAATAAATTACATTTTAAAATTGAAAAATTAAAGGAGTAGTTCACTTTTGAAAAAACCTTTACTGATAATTTACTCACCCCCATGTCATCCAAGATGTCCATGTCTTTCTTTCTTCAGTCGAAAAGAAATGAAGGTTTTTGATGAAAACATTCCAGGATTTTCTCCATATAATGGACTTCAATGGGAACCAAGCGGTTCAAGGTCCAAATGAGAGTTTCAGGGCTTTAAACGATTCCAGACGATGAATAAGGGTCTTATCAAGCGAAACGATCGCTCATTTAAAAAATAACAGTTTTATAAGCACAAATGCTCGCCTTGCTCTGTTCTGTGATGCACGTTCGTGACTCTCCTGTTCGAACTCGTTCATCAAAATGAACGAATCTTTTTCCGAGTCAATTCATTCATTTAGTTCGTTGAATGAACCAAATGACTCGGAAAAAAATAGTTCATTTTGATAAACAAGTTCGAACAGGAGAGTCACGAACGCGCATCACAAAACAGAGCAAGGTGAGCATTTGAGCTTATAAAACTTAAACTTTGGGTTTATTTTTTTTTAAATGAGCGAATTTTTGCAGATACGTGTGTTTAAAAATGTCAAATGGTTCTCTTGCAGAAAAATAGACAAAATAGTTATGACTCATCCTGTGCTACTCAGTTTTGTCAATGAAGTTCACTGAGAATGTCCATCACTCTGATGCAAATGGCCTAGAAAGAAGCACATTCATAGCTATAAGGCAACAAAAGCCTATTGGCTATTATTATTATTTTTAAATGTGACGTGCCTTTCGATATTAAAACCTTATCTTTACGTCAATACAGCAAAGAAACTGCCCTCATTTTGGCCTCCGGAAAGTGAGGCAGGACTGCCATCGGTGTCCCCTTAGGAATAACAGATACGTGATGTCCCTGACGACCACGCTAATAGTAGCATCTCATCATATGGCGACGGTATAATGGAAAGAACAGACAAATGGACAGAGAAAAGAGCGCTCTTCAGGCATATCTCATTCAACATGACTGCTTTTCAAGAGGAAATTACGTTTAAATAAAATCTTTTTCTTGCTCGCTCAGCCTCGGGAAGATAAATAAGGAAACGTAATGAGAAAAGTTTGTGCAGGAGGAGAAAAGCCATTGTGTCTGTATATTACCGGCCCCAAATTACGGCCGTTAAAACACCTCTTTGCTCCAGCTTCCCCCTCACCAGCACATCCTCTGCCTGGGCAAAGATAAACACAGGCCCTAGATGGAGGGTAAAAAAAGAATCCAAATGAAACAAATGACCTCTTATTTTCATTTCATTCAAACCCCCGCCCACCCCCAACTCACTCCTGCTCTTCCTTTCTCTCTCGCTAATGGTTATTTGCCTTGGTGGAAAGGGTACAGTGTTCTCAAAGAGGAGAAAAGACTCTCTTTATATGAGGGAACGGTAAAAAGAGAGGGAGAACAAGGGTGTGGATGAGAGAGAGGGCGAGAGAAAAAGGCAGAAAATATTTCATTTAGATCCATTTTCGTCCCCAGCGACACAGATCCCCTTCCTCTGGCTACAATAAAAGAAAAAAAGACAGAGAAAGAGATGCAGAAGGGGTGAAAAAAGAGAATTACATGTCAATATTTGTTCCCTTTGGCTCCTCGGATAAGGGCTGATACATTACCTAGAACCTCTCCCTGTAAACCAATTCAATAACGCCGAGGTTTGCCGAGGATCACGGCGACTCAGGGGGCAGCTCTGAGAAACAACAAGAAATGGAAACGAACAAGTGGCGAGACGGGAGAGATGAGTTGTGACTGGCTTAAGTGAGAGAGAAAGAAAACGAGTGTCAAAGCTACTAAAATCACTACTGCAACCAAACAGATGGGCTACATTTCAAGGCCTTAATTGTTTCTGCCACCAAACATTTAGTCCAAACTCGGTCCTGGAGGGAGTTTAGCTCCTACTTGCCTCAAAACACCTCCCTGGAAGTTTCTAGTATGTCTAGAGACTCCTTGATTAACGGGTTCAGGAGTGTTTAATTAAGGTTGCTCTTCAGGACGGGGGCCCTCCAGGAGCAGGATTGGACACCCCATGTGAAAGCAATTGCATGGTTACTAATTTCTACTAGTTTCTCAAAAGTATTGTTAGACAGCTACTGTATGTTCACAAGTTCAATGAGTCTGTGTTTCCAAAAACCATACTTCCAACCCCAATTAAACAAATTATCAGCAAAATTTTTTCTTAATTAGGAAGATTTGTTCATTTTGAGTTTGAACAGGAGAGTCACGAACGCTCAACACAGAACAGAGCAAGGCGAGCATTTGAGCTTATAAAACTTAAACTTTGTTATTTATTTATTAAATGAGCGATCGTTTCGCTTGATAAGACCCTTATTCATCGTCTGGTGTCGTTTAAAGACATTTGAAGCTGCACTGAAACTGTCATTTGGACCTTGAACCGTTTGGTTCCCATTGAAGTCAATTATATGGAGAAAAATCCTGGAATATTTTCATCAAAAACCTTAATTTCTTTTCGACTGAAGAAAGAATGACATGGACATCTTGGATGACATGGGGGTGAGTAAATTATCAGCAAAAGTTTATTTAAAAGTGAACTACTCCTTTAAGGCCTTCAATTTACCTCACATTAGAGATCCTCTTGGATCCTCCAAAGAGAGATCCTCCAAAATTTGAAAGAAGTGTATTTTACTTGTTTTTATGTTCTTTATGGAAGCAGTTTGTGGAGAAATGACTTTTCCTCCTTCATGTGATTCAATCCAAGACAAGTCAACATCCAGTCAAGGTTTGGCTGATGAGCATGCACTTAAAAAAATATTGTTGGTTTAACTTAAAAAACTAAGTAACCTGGTTGCCTTAAAATTTTAAGTTGATTGAACTGGAAAAAGTGAGTTAATACAATGAAGGAGAATGATTTAATCACCAAAAACTCAAAATGATATGTTATCTGAACTAAATAAATTATTTAAATTGATTTGACAAAAGAAAAAATGTTGTGATTACTACACTGTAAAAAATATTGTTGGTTTAACTTAAAAAAAAAGTAAGTAACCTGGTTGCCTTAAAATTTTAAGTTGATTGAACTGGAAAAGGTGAGTTAATACAATGAAGTAGATTAATTTAATCATTAGAAACTCAAAATAATAAGTTATCTCAACTAAATAAATTATTATAAAGTTGATTTGACAAAAGAAAATATGTTGCGATAACAAATCTTGAACATATTTTTTACAGTGAGAGGATTGTTTTAATGAAGTTGCATACGTCATACATAATTTGGAGAAAAGATCAAATTTAAGAATGAAGAAGAAATTGAAAGGGATTGTTATAAAACACTTGAGATACTCTCAGCGAAAACCTTTTTCGTTCTTCTCTTGGGGGTAAAAAGAAGTCACAAATGCCTTCGCAATGGTATACTTTTAACATCCAGACATCCAGCCATTTAGATAAGCAAGAATATATTGCTTTAACTCCACAAATATCACATTATCTATACTTGTAGGTCTACTGTAATTGAGACAAACAAGATTATCCTAATTAATTAGTCACATCATATGGCATTTACAACTCAAAACATGTTGTGGTCCTATTAACTTTCTCCAGGTATCACAAACCTCCTTGCTCAACACAGCCCAAAAGCATTATTGGTAGAACTAGTCAACTGGCACAAGTCCTATTGCATTTTAGTACATCATTAAAATGATTCCAGATCTCATAAAGGCTTTAATCAGAAAACAATTTGGTCTGATCCATCTGTGGTTTGATTAATGAAAGTGTGTTCATCACCTTCTGCAGATATTTTCTTCACACGGCATGTCTTTTTCCCCATGTGAAACAAGATTTTGTCATTAATTGCGAAACTCTTTACCACAAAACAGCATGGTGATCATTCACTCTTAGAAAAAAGGGTTCTATATATGTAGCATAGGCAAGGCAAGGCAAGGCAAGGCAAGTTTATTTATATAGCACATTTCATACACAGTGGCAATTCAAAGTGCTTTACATGGAAGAAATTAAAGAAGTCAGAATAATTAAAACAGTTTAGAATAAAAAAATCATAATAATGAAAATAAAATACAGTGTCGAAAATAAAATGTACAGTAACAGTCGGACAGACATTCGCACAGTGCTCATTTAGTAAATGCAATCAATATAAATAAAAACATTTAAGAGTAAAAATAAAATAAAATAAAGTAATACCCCTATCTGAGATGTAAGAGATTGAGCTGGTTTGAGCTAGCTCTATTGAGCTGGTAGCATAGGGTTCTTAACTCAACTCCAAAGGATATTTAATGCTAAAAAAGGTTCTAAAATGAGAAGAAAGAACCCTTTTGGCACAAAGGCTCGTTAAAGGCTATAATTCGTTCATATATTACATTATTCTGCAACATTTTGTAGTATGTAATTAAATTATTGTTTATTAAAATGTTGTAGTAACTTAATATCACATTTTAATCATGCAGATTTTTAGAGGAGAAAAACTGAAATGGCACTCTTCGTGTGATATTGATTAATTACATTTTTTAACTCACATATCTTGAATTTTGTGATCATTCACATGCATTGCATTTTAGGGGTTCCAAATACGTAGCGCTTTAGAACCTTTTAAGGTTCTATATAGAACCTTTTCTTCTAAGAGTGTTGGCTTGGTCTGTTTATATTTATTTTCAGGTCTTTTCTTTTCTAGAGAGTTTTTTTTTCTTTTCTTCATTACAAAAACGGTGAGTCTACTCCTTGCATTTTGAGCTGTTACACTCTCAGAAAAAAAGGTACAGAAGCTGTCACTGGGGCTGTACCTTTTCAAAAGGTAAACTTTTGTACCCAAAGGCTGAATATTGGTACCTTATTGGTACATATTAGCACCTAAAATGGACATATTAGCTCCTGAAATGTACATTAGGACCTAAAATGGACATATTAGCTCCTGAAATGTACATATTAACACGTCAAATGTACATATTAGCACCTAAAATGTACTTATTAGCACCTAAAATGTACATTAGGACCTAAAATGGACATATTAGCTCCTGAAATGTACATATTAACACATCAAATGTACTTATTAGCACCTAAAATGTACTTATTAGCACCTAAAATGTACATTAGGACCTAAAATGGACATATTAGCTCCTGAAATGTACATATTAACACATCAAATGTACATATTAGCCCCTAAAATGTACTTATTAGCACCTAAAATGTACATTAGGACCTAAAATGGACATATTAGCTCCTGAAATGTACATATTAACACATAAAATGTACATATTAGCACCTAAAATGTACTTATTAGCACCTAAAATGTACATATTAGCACCTAAAATGGACAAAAGCGTACCTTTTGAAAAAGTACAGCCCCAGTGACAGCTTTTGTACCTTTTTTTCTGAGAATGTACTTCAACGCCTGATGAACCTAAAGATGTATGATGGCTTTTTGTGCTTTGGCTCTCAAGTTAATTATGTTGTTTGTGGGTCTCATATGGTCTTGTATTAATCCAGATGGTTTCTTAAACAAGACTGTAGAAGTGCTTAATGAACGTTGTCTTGATTAATAGTGTCGTTGCCATTGAGTCTGGGGCTCAGAGACTCAGGTGGACGGGGTCGCGATCCCGTCTCCTACCTTCATCACCTGTCCGTCAAACACAAAGTAGGCTGGGACTGGCTGCGTGGGGCTGTCCATCAGCCTTAGTGGGAGGGTCACGAATAATGATAGCGCCCCATCTGGCCACGAGGGCGACATCACGGCGAGCTGATTGGGGTGAAAGACCAAGTACGCCCACTTTTTCCTCTTCAATCCGAGTGCATGTGTACGTGTGGTATGACATGCCATTTGAAGGAGACAGATGGGGCGCACTCACTTAAACTCACGCTGACGCTCGCCTCATTTCACCCTCGTGATGCGGGCAAGGTCGCGACCTTTCTAACCCTTGACTTTAACAGTCTGGACAAGCATATGGAGGTGGAATAAAGTTTTACGCGCACGCATTCCACGCTTATCGCTGCAAACTTCATTTTCCATTAAAGCCTCGCTCCCGTCATGATTCGGTGTTGTCCGCTCTCATAAGCGTCCCATCAGTTGGCGGAGATCAACAGCAGTTAAGTCCATCCGGATTTGCAGATCCGCCAACGCTACCCTCACCTGTGAGCGTCAACATTGGAACGTTGATGTCTGCACTCATTAAGACGAGAGCGCTCACGGCTGCCATGTGCGTGCGGTACAAGAACCCCAATCTTTCATACAGAGTAATATCTGTGTGTGGCGAACACACACACACACACACACACGTTTGGTGACTCCTGCGGTGTTCACTTCCATCTCGATCAAAGCGATAACGCTGCTTCTTAATGTCTCACCTCATTGAGATTCTATCAGTCTATCAGTCTCTGGCCTCTCACACACACACACTCTTTCAACCTGAGGAATGGCATTCGATACGATGACTCCTGAACTGAGCGCGCAAACTCATTTCCACCGGCTCTTATTAAAACAAATCTCTCCTTATTTTCCACATGTGCGTACGAATGTCGAAATGATTTGTATTTGTACTGGTGTATCGTAAATATGCATAATGGAATCAGTGTGTGTGCGTAGCCGTGGCCCAAAGCCTCACCCGCCGTCAGTAATGACAGGCACGGCGTAATTAGCCTGGGGTAAACAATTAACACAGGAGATCCATTCTGATGCAAATGACCAAACCCCAGCAGAACCAGACACAATGCCGCCTCAATGCATTTAGAGTCATTATGATCACCTTCCAGGTTGGCGAAGCACACCGTTGGGTTTGTGTGTGTGCGTGCCGGTGCATTGTCTTTGTTATTTATTGTTGTGTTTCTGCAGCTCTGTCCTCTGTTTTTGCCGTTCTCATTAAGGTTTAGGGTAAATGTTTTTTAATAACGCCGCATCAGGTAAGCTGTATGGAAATTTCCGTCAAATTGGGAGGCCGAAAAAAAAAACCTCAGCTTTCAATCACACGGACGTTTCTCTGTAATCACACCATCATTGTTCTCGTCGCTTCTTCCATCCTGTTCTCCATCCTCTGCTTTTCAATTACCTCTGCATGTTTAATTTACTCCATGGATTTCACAGATTGATTGTCATAAATGGAGCTATTTTATTTATTTATTTATTTTGTGATGAGATGTGGAAGTGCATTATGGGATTGATTTTAAGGCACATTCATTCACCGTGTCACTTAAACACTTATTTCTCTATTACGCTTTTGCATTTGTGTTCCACGCATAGAGCGAGCTGGATGTAAGTATAGATATATATATATCTGTGCACTGTTGAGTCATTTGTAATATTTTTTGTGTGTGTTCATCCATTTTGAAAAAGCTTTTAAGGTCATCTGTGCAAATGCACACGGGAATAGAGTTTCGCGTAATGGCAGCACTTATTCACTTAATCGAGATCACACGATATAGTTTTTTCTCTCCCGGCACAAAACTCTCTGAGAGGGGGGGGGGGGGGGGCTGTTCCCTTTCCTCTAAGAATAATTGAGGCGATAGTGAACACGGTTGCTAATTAATCATGCAGTAGATGAAAATTGAGGTGAAAGAGAAAAAGATGAGAGGAGAGGCTGAGAGATGAGAGACATTTAGAAATGAGAGGAGAGGGCAAGAGTGGATGAGTGCAGGTCACATGGGGAGGGAGAACGGGGAAAAACAGGGTCACAGAGAAAACAATGGAACAAGTTCGAGACATGCTTTGAGACATTATAGATTTATGATTGTAAAAACAGACAAGATGCATGCATTTGAAACTGTTTACTGTGCTTTTACGTTTTCTTGCAAATGTTTTGCGTTCCCTAGAGAGACTTTGCATTCGTTTGCAAGGTGTTTCTCAGGGGAAGTCGGAAGTTTTTGCTTGACGTAAAATCATTTAAGACATTTGTCTTTATTTAGAATCATTATTTTGGTAATTAAGACAAGAATCATTTTATATAGAAGCCCATTGAAAAATATATTCTAAGAGTGATAGCATCAATAAAATAAAATAAAAATCATAGCTTCTTTAGTAGCAAAGCTATTTTATTAAGAAATAGGATGGCAATACACTGTAAAAAATATATTGTTGGTATATACCTTAAATTTTTAGGTTGATTGAACTGGAAAAAGTGAGTTAATACAATGAAGGAGATTGATTTATTCATCAGAAACTATATGAAATAGAAATAATATGTCTTCTGAACTAAATAAATTATTTAAGTTGATTTGACAAAAGAAAAAATGTTGTGATAACAAATTTTGAAAATATTTTTTTACAGCGTACAAAACAAAATCTTCACAATATTTATGACTTCTCAACCAAACAGTTGAGCACATTTTCTTTTATTGAGAGGAGTACCTAACTTAACTCAAACTGATTGAGCCATCTCTATCATCTGGTTGAGGTATATTATGCCCAAAAAAAAAAAAAAAAAAAATCCACTATGTCACAGTGTCAATCAACAACACTTCTTCTAACAGGGATGTCAGAAAGAAATAAATCACCCCAGCCATGTGAACTGTTTTTGGGGAAATTTTGCAAGCTAAGCATAATTTTGTTTTACATATTACACTGTAAGAGCCTTAACTTTACAAAATGATGTTACTTGGTGCTATGAAAAAACGTAAGTATATTTTTAATAATTTTTCAAAAACATGCTCAACCAAACAGGTGATTTGGCACATAATAACGGTTAATTGTCACCCCACTTTTTGAGAATGGACATTAAAACTTGGTTGTATTTCAAGTCTTATTTTAAAGAAAACACTGCGGATTATTTCTGAGGTAAAAGAACTTAAAAAATAAAAGTATGAAAAATTTATGGAAGTTTTAAATTTACATTAAATCAAATATACTGTAATAAATATATTTTTTTTCTTTTATATAAAATATTTATTTTTCAAAATATTTTTTCCTATAAAATCAAAGCCCAAGTTATGTTCCAAATTTGAAGTTAATATCATAAAAATTGAAGTTCTCATCGGATTTTGTTTAGGCGTAATACCAAAAATGACATAAATTCCATTGAATTTAATTGTATGCATTCTGCTGTAACAAATTAATACATTTCTGTCCAGATATCACTTCTGTCACTAAATATGGAACCTTGAGATCATTCCAGTTCCATTTATTACCATTAAGTGACATCTCACCCATTTGGTAGAGGCTGATATTTTAAAAATTATGGGATATGTTGGAAAAAAAAATACATTGAGTGTGGTTACTATAGCGACATAAGAAGATAAGAAATGCAAACAAAACATTTTTCCATCACTTTTTTCTTGGTGCGGACTTCAAAGGGTTAAAGACGTATGTGCATTATTCTCTGTCAGGACAAGAAATGTTCATTCCGGGAATGAATGAATGACTCTTTTGAATCAGTTCTTTTCTCTTCTGATCTATATGTACACTACACTGTTCAAATGTCTGGGTTTATTTT